>JBBPBQ010000004.1:24297724-24316534 GCA_037974755.1 Cicer yamashitae | reverse complement strand
GAAAATGACCTAAATGTTCTACCAATGATACAAAATCACTTATTGGATGCACAAGATTAGTTAAAAACCCTAATTGGATTAGAATAAGCCTAGGGAGGACGAAAATGACCTAAATGTTAATCCAATGACACAAACGCCCTTATTGGATGCATAGGATTGGTTACAAACCCTAATTGGATTAGAATAAGCCTAGGGAGGACGGAAATGACCTAAATGTTCAACCAATGACACAAAATCACTTATTGGATGCACAAGATTAGTTAAAAACCCTAATTTGATTAGAATAAGCCTAGGAAGGACGGAAAATGACCTAAATGTTCAACCAATGATACAAAATCACTTATTGGATGCACAAGATTGGTTAAAAACCCTAATTGGATTAGAATAAGCCTAGGGAGGACGAAAATGACCTAAATGTTAATCCAATGACAAAAACGCTCTAATTGGATGCACAAGATTGGTTAAAAACCCTAATTGGATTAGAATAAGCCTAGGGACGACGAAAATGACCAAAATATTCAACCAATGACACAAAATCACTTATTGGATGCACAAGATTAGTTAAAAACCCTAATTCGATTAGAATAAGCCTAGGAAGGACGGAAAATGACCTAAATGTTCAACCAATGATACAAAATCACTTATTGGATGCACAAGATTGGTTAAAAACCCTAATTTGATTAGAATAAGCCTAGGGAGGACGAAAATGACCTAAATGTTAATCCAATGACACAAACGCCCTTATTGGATGCACAAGATTGGTTAAAAACCCTAATTGGATTAGAATAAGCCTAGGGACGACGAAAATGACCAAAATATTCAACCAATGACACAAAATCACTTATTGGATGCACAAGATTAGTTAAAAACCCTAATTCGATTAGAATAAGCCTAGGAAAGACGGAAAATGACCTAAATGTTCTACCAATGATACAAAATCACTTATTGGATGCACAAGATTAGTTAAAAACCCTTATTGGATTAGAATAAGCCTAGGGAGGACGAAAATGACCTAAATGTTAATCCAATGACAAAAACGCTCTAATTGGATGCACAAGATTAGTTAAAAACCCTTATTGGATTAGAATAAGCCTAGGGAGGACGAAAATGACCAAAATGTTCAACCAATGACACAAAATCAATTATTGGATGCGCAAAATTGGTTAAAAACCCTAATTGGATTAAAATAAGCCTAGGGACGACGAAAATGACCAAAATATTCAACCAATGACACAAAATCACTTATTGGATGCACAAGATTAGTTAAAAACCCTAATTCGATTAGAATAAGCCTAGGAAGGACGGAAAATGACCTAAATGTTCTACCAATGATACAAAATCACTTATTGGATGCACAAGATTAGTTAAAAACCCTAATTGGATTAGAATAAGCCTAGGGAGGACAAAAATGCCATAAATGTTAATCCAATGACACAAACGCTCTAATTGGATGCATAGGATTGGTTACAAACCCTAATTGGATTAGAATAAGCCTAGGGAGGACGAAAATGACCTAAATGTTCAACCAATGACACAAAATCACTTATTGGATGCACAAGATTAGTTAAAAACCATAATTTGATTAGAATAAGCCTAGGAAGGACATAAAATGACCTAAATGTTCAACCAATGATACAAAATGACTTATTGGATGCACAAGATTGGTTAAAAACCCTAATTGGATTAGAATAAGCCTAGAGAGGACGAAAATGACCTAAAAGTTAATCCAATGACACAAACGCTCTAATTGGATGCACAAGATTGGTTAAAAACCCTAATTGGATTAGAATAAGCCTAGGGACGACGAAAATGACCAAAATATTCAACCAATGACACAAAATCACTTATTGGATGCACAAGATTAGTTAAAAACCCTAATTCGATTAGAATAAGCCTAGGAAGGACGGAAAATGACCTAAATGTTCTACCAATGATACAAAATCACTTATTGGATGCACAAGATTAGTTAAAAACCCTAATTGGATTAGAATAAGCCTAGGGAGGACGAAAATGACCTAAATGTTAATCCAATGACACAAACGCTCTTATTGGATGCATAGGATTGGTTACAAACCCTAATTGGATTAGAATAAGCCTAGGGAGGACGAAAATGACCTAAATGTTCAACCAATGACACAAAATCACTTATTGGATGCACAAGATTAGTTAAAAACCGTAATTTGATTAGAATAAGCCTAGGAAGGACGGAAAATGACCTAAATGTTCAACCAATGATACAAAATCACTTATTGGATGCACAAGATTGGTTAAAAACCCTAATTGGATTAGAATAAGCCTAGGGAGGACGAAAATGACCTAAATATTAATCCAATGACACAAACGCTCTAATTGGATGCACAAGATTGGTTAAAAACCCTAATTGGATTAGAATAAGCCTAGGGACGACGAAAATGACCAAAATATTCAACCAATGACACAAAATCACTTATTCGATGCACAAGATTAGTTAAAAACCCTAATTTGATTAGAATAAGCCTAGGAAGGAAGGAAAATGACCTAAATGTTCAACCAATGATACAAAATCACTTATTGGATGCACAAGATTGGTTAAAAACCCTAATTGGATTAGAATAAGCCTAGGGAGGACGAAAATGACCTAAATGTTAATCCAATGACACAAACGCTCTTATTGGATGCACAAGATTGGTTAAAAACCCTAATTGGATTAAAATAAGCCTAGGGACGACGAAAATGACCAAAATATTCAACCAATGACACAAAATCACTTATTGGATGCACAAGATTAGTTAAAAACCCTAATTGGATTAGAATAAGCCTAGGGAGGACGAAAATGACCTAAATGTCAATCCAATGACACAAACGCCCTTATTGGATGCATAGGATTGGTTACAAACCCTAATTGGATTAGAATAAGTCTAGGGAGGACGAAAATGACCTAAATGTTCAACCAGTGACACAAAATCACTTATTGGATGCACAAGATTGGTTAAAAACCCTAATTGGATTAGAATAAGCCTAGGGAGGACCAAAATGACCTAAATGTTAAACCAATGACACAAAATCACTTATTGGATGCACACGATTGGTTAAAAACCCTAATTGGATTAGAAAAAGCCTAGGGAGGACGAAAATGACCTAAATGTTAAACCAATGACACAAACGCTCTTATTGGATGCACAAGATTGGTTAAAAACCCTAATTGGATTAAAATAAGCCTAGGGACGACGAAAATGACCAAAATATTCAACCAATGACACAAAATCACTTATTGGATGCACAAGATTAGTTAAAAACCCTAATTCGATTAAAATAAGCCTAGGAAGGACGGAAAATGACATAAATGTTCTACCAATGATAAAAAATCACTTATTGGATGCACAAGATTAGTTAAAAACCCTAATAGGATTAGAATAAGCCTGGTGAGGACGAAAATGACCTAAATGTCAATCCAATGACACAAACGCCCTTATTGGATGCATAGGATTGGTTACAAACCCTAATTGGATTAGAATAAGCCTAGGGAGGATGAAAATGACCTAAATGTTCAACCAATGACACAAAATCACTTATTGGATGCACAAGACTGGTTAAAAACCCTAATTGGATTAGAATAAGCCTAGGGAGGACCAAAATGACCTAAATGTTCAACCAATGACACAAAATCACTTGTTGGATGCACACGATTGGTTAAAAACCCTAATTGGATTAGAAAAAGCCTAGGGAGGACGAAAATGACCAAAATATTCAACTGATGGCACAAAATCACTTATTGGATGCAGAAGATTGGTTAAAAACCCTAATTGGATTAGAATAAGCCTAGGGAGGACGAAAATGACTAAAATGTTCAACCAAATACACAAAATCAACAATTGGATGCACAAACATGGTTAAAAACCCTAATTGGGTTAGAATAAGTCTAGGGACGACGAAAATGACCAAAATATTCAACCAATGACACAAAATCACTTATTGGATGCACAAGATTAGTTAAAAACTCTAATTCGATTAGAATAAGCCTAGGAAGGACGGAAAATGACCTAAATGTTCAACCAATGATTCAAAATCACTTATTGGGTGCACAAGATTGGTTAAAAACCCTAATTGGATTAGAATAAGCCTAGGGAGGATGAAAATGACCTAAATGTTAATGCAATGACACAAACGCTCTTATTGGATGCACAAGATTGGTTAAAAACCCTAATTGGATTAGAATAAGCCTAGGGACGACGAAAATGACCAAAATATTCAACCAATGACACAAAATCACTTATTCGATGCACAAGATTAGTTAAAAACCCTAATTTGATTAGAATAAGCCTAGGAAGGAAGGAAAATGGCCTAAATGTTCAACCAATGATACAAAATCACTTAATGGATGCACAAGATTGGTTAAAAACCCAAATTGGATAAGAATACGCCTAGGGAGGACGAAAATGACCAAAATATTCAACTGATGCCGCAAAATCACTTATTGGATGCAGAAGATTGGTTAAAAACCCTAATTGGAATAGAATAAGCCTAGGGAGGACGAAAATGACTAAAATGTTCAACCAAATACACAAAATCAACTATTGGATGCACAAACTTGGTTAAAAACCCTAATTGGGTTAGAATAAGCCTAGGGACGACGAAAATGACCAAAATATTCAACCAATGACACAAAATCACTTATTGGATGCACAAGATTAGTTAAAAACACTAATTCGATTAGAATAAGCCTAGGAAGGACGGAAAATGACCTAAATGTTCAACCAATGATACAAAATCACTTATTGGATGCACAAGATTAGTTAAAAACCCTAATTGGATTAGAATAAGCCTAGGGAGGACGAAAATGACCTAAATGTTAATCCAATGACACAAACGCTCTTATTGGATGCACAAGATTGGTTAAAAACCCTAATTGGATTAAAATAAGCCTAGGGACGACGAAAATGACCAAAATATTCAAACAATGACACAAAATCACTTATTGGATGCACAAGATTAGTTAAAAACCCTAATTCGATTAGAATAAGCCTAGGAAGGACGGAAAATGACCTAAATGTTCTACCAATGATACAAAATCACTTATTGGATGCACAAGATTAGTTAAAAACCCTAATTGGATTAGAATAAGCCTAGGGAGGACGAAAATGACCTAAATGTCAATCCAATGACACAAACTCCCTTATTGGATGCATAGGATTGGTTACAAACCCTAATTGGATTAGAATAAGCCTAGGGAGGACGAAAATGACCTAAATGTTCAACCAATGACACAAAATCACTTATTGGATGCACAAGATTGGTTAAAAACCCTAATTGGATTAGAATAAGCCTAGGGAGGACCAAAATGACCTAAATGTTAAACCAATGACACAAAATCACTTATTGGATGCACACGATTGGTTAAAAACCCTAATTGGATTAGAAAAAGCCTAGGGAGGACGAAAATGACCAAAATATTCAACTGATGCCACCAAATCACTTATTGGATGTAGAAGATTGGTTAAAAACCCTAATTGGATTAGAATAAGCCTAGGGAGGACGAAAATGACTAAAATGTTCAACCAATAACACAAAATCACTTATTGGATGCACAAGATTAGTTAAAAACCCTAATTCGATTAGAATAAGCCTAGGAAGGACGGAAAATGAACTAAATGTTCAACCAATGATACAAAATCACTTATTGGTTGCACAAGATTTGTTAAAAACCCTAATTGGATTAGAATAAGCCTAGGGAGGACAAAAATGCCATAAATGTTAATCCAATGACACAAACGCTCTAATTGGATGCACAAGATTGGTTAAAAACCCTAATTGGATTAGAATAAGCCTAGGGACGACGAAAATGACCAAAATATTCAACCAATGACACAAAATCACTTATTCGATGCACAAGATTAGTTAAAAACCCTAATTTGATTAGAATAAGCCTAGGAAGGAAGGAAAATGACCTAAATGTTCAACCAATGATACAAAATCACTTATTGGATGCACAAGATTGGTAAAAACCCTAATTGGATTGGAATAAGCCTAGGGAGGATGAAAATGACCTAAATGTTAATGCAATGACACAAACGCTCTTATTGGATGCACAAGATTGGTTAAAAACCCTAATTGGATTAGAATAAGCCTAGGGACGACGAAAATGACCAAAATATTCTACCAATGACACAAAATCACTTATTGGATGCACACGATTGGTTAAAAACCCTAATTGGATTAGAGAAAGCCTAGGGAGGACGAAAATGACCAAAATATTCAACTGATGCCACCAAATCACTTATTGGATGCAGAAGATTGGTTAAAAACCCTAATTGGATTAGAATAAGCCTAGGGAGGACGAAAATGACTAAAATGTTCAACCAAATACACAAAATCAACAATTGGATGCACAAACATGGTTAAAAACCCTAATTGGGTTAGAATAAGCCTAGGGACGACGAAAATGACCAAAATATTCAACCAATAACACAAAATCACTTATTAGATGCACAAGATTAGTTAAAAACCCTAATTCGATTAGAATAAGCCTAGGAAGGACGGAAAATGAACTAAATGTTCAACCAATGATACAAAATCACTTATTGGATGCACAAGATTTGTTAAAAACCCTAATTGGATTAGAATAAGCCTAGGGAGGACAAAAATGCCATAAATGTTAATCCAATGACACAAACGCTCTAATTGGATGCACAAGATTGGTTAAAAACCCTAATTGGATTAGAATAAGCCTAGGGACGACGAAAATGACCAAAATCTTCAACCAATGACACAAAATCACTTATTCGATGCACAAGATTAGTTAAAAACCCTAATTTGATTAGAATAAGCCTAGGAAGGAAGGAAAATGACCTAAATGTTCAACCAATGATACAAAATCACTTATTGGATGCACAAGATTGGTTAAAAACTCTAATTGGATTGGAATAAGCCTAGGGAGGATGAAAATGACCTAAATGTTAATCCGATGACACAAACGCCCTTATTGGATGCATATGATTGGTTACAAACCCTAATTGGATTAGAATAAGCCTAGGGAGGATGAAAATGACCTAAATGTTCAACCAATGACACAAAATCACTTATTGGATGCACAAGATTTGTTAAAAACCCTAATTTGATTAGAATAAGCCTAGGAAGGAAGGAAAATGACCTAAATGTTCAACCAATGATACAAAATCACTTATTGGATGCACAAGATTGGTTAAAAACCCTAAATGGATTAGAATAAGCCTAGGGAGGACGAAAATGACCTAAATGTTAATCCAATGACACAAACGCTCTAATTGGATGCACAAGATTGGTTAAAAACCCTAATTGGATTAGAATAAGCCTAGGGATGACGAAAATGACCAAAATATTCAACCAATGACACAAAATCACTTATTCGATGCACAAGATTAGTTAAAAAACTTAATTTGATTAGAATAAGCCTAGGAAGGAAGGAAAATGACCTAAATGTTCAACCAATGATACAAAATCACTTATTGGATGCACAAGATTGGTTAAAAACCCTAATTGGATTGGAATAAGCCTAGGGAGGATGAAAATGACCTAAATGTTAATGCAATGACACAAACGCTCTTATTGGATGCACAAGATTGGTTAAAAACCCTAATTGGATTAGAATAAGCCTAGGGACGACGAAAATGACCAAAATATTCAACCAATGACACAAAATCACTTATTGGATGCACACGATTGGTTAAAAACCCTAATTGTATTAGAGAAAGCCTAGGGAGGACGAAAATGACCAAAATATTCAACTGATGCCACCAAATCACTTATTGGATGCAGAAGATTGGTTAAAAACCCTAATTGGATTAGAATAAGCCTAGGGAGGACGAAAATGACTAAAATGTTCAACCAAATACACAACATCAACAATTGGATGCACAAACATGGTTAAAAACCCTAATTGGGTTAGAATAAGCCTAGGGACGACGAAAATGACCAAAATATTCAACCAATAACACAAAATCACTTATTGGATGCACAAGATTAGTTAAAAACCCTAATTCGATTAGAATAAGCCTAGGATGGACGGAAAATGAACTAAATGTTCAACCAATGATACAAAATCACTTATTGGATGTACAAGATTTGTTAAAAACCCTAATTGGATTAGAATAAGCCTAGGGAGGACAAAAATGCCATAAATGTTAATCCAATGACACAAACGCTCAAATTGGATGCACAAGATTGGTTAAAAACCCAAATTGGATAAGAATACGCCTAGGGAGGACGAAAATGACCAAAATATTCAACTGATGCCGCAAAATCACTTATTGGATGCAGAAGATTGGTTAAAAACCCTAATTGGAATAGAATAAGCCTAGGGAGGACGAAAATGACTAAAATGTTCAACCAAATACACAAAATCAACTATTGGATGCACAAACTTGGTTAAAAACCCTAATTGGGTTAGAATAAGCCTAGGGACGACGAAAATGACCAAAATATTCAACCAATGACACAAAATCACTTATTGGATGCACAAGATTAGTTAAAAACACTAATTCGATTAGAATAAGCCTAGGAAGGACGGAAAATGACCTAAATGTTCAACCAATGATACAAAATCACTTATTGGATGCACAAGATTAGTTAAAAACCCTAATTGGATTAGAATAAGCCTAGGGAGGACGAAAATGACCTAAATGTTAATCCAATGACACAAACGCTCTTATTGGATGCACAAGATTGGTTAAAAACCCTAATTGGATTAAAATAAGCCTAGGGACGACGAAAATGACCAAAATATTCAAACAATGACACAAAATCACTTATTGGATGCACAAGATTAGTTAAAAACCCTAATTCGATTAGAATAAGCCTAGGAAGGACGGAAAATGACCTAAATGTTCTACCAATGATACAAAATCACTTATTGGATGCACAAGATTAGTTAAAAACCCTAATTGGATTAGAATAAGCCTAGGGAGGACGAAAATGACCTAAATGTCAATCCAATGACACAAACGCCCTTATTGGATGCATAGGATTGGTTACAAACCCTAATTGGATTAGAATAAGTCTAGGGAGGACGAAAATGACCTAAATGTTCAACCAGTGACACAAAATCACTTATTGGATGCACAAGATTGGTTAAAAACCCTAATTGGATTAGAATAAGCCTAGGGAGGACCAAAATGACCTAAATGTTAAACCAATGACACAAAATCACTTATTGGATGCACACGATTGGTTAAAAACCCTAATTGGATTAGAAAAAGCCTAGGGAGGACGAAAATGACCAAAATATTCAACTGATGCCACCAAATCACTTATTGGATGCAGAAGACTGGTTAAAAACCCTAATTGGATTAGAATAAGCCTAGGGACGACGAAAATGACCAAAATATTCAACCAATGACACAAAATCACTTATTGGATGCACAAGATTAGTTAAAAACCCTAATTCGATTAGAATAAGCCTAGGAAGGACGGAAAATGACCTAAATGTTCAACCAATGATACAAAATCACTTATTGGATGCACAAGATTAGTTAAAAACCCTAATTGGATTAGAATAAGCCTAGGGAGGACGAAAATGACCTAAATGTTAATCCAATGACACAAACGCTCTTATTGGATGCATAGGATTGGTTACAAACCCTAATTGGATTAGAATAAGCCTAGGGAGGACGAAAATGACCTAAATGTTCAACCAATGACACAAAATCACTTATTGGATGCACAAGATTAGTTAAAAACCGTAATTTGATTAGAATAAGCCTAGGAAGGACGGAAAATGACCTAAATGTTCAACCAATGATACAAAATCACTTATTGGATGCACAAGATTGGTTAAAAACCCTAATTGGATTAGAATAAGCCTAGGGAGGACGAAAATGACCTAAATATTAATCCAATGACACAAACGCTCTAATTGGATGCACAAGATTGGTTAAAAACCCTAATTGGATTAGAATAAGCCTAGGGACGACGAAAATGACCAAAATATTCAACCAATGACACAAAATCACTTATTCGATGCACAAGATTAGTTAAAAACCCTAATTTGATTAGAATAAGCCTAGGAAGGAAGGAAAATGACCTAAATGTTCAACCAATGATACAAAATCACTTATTGGATGCACAAGATTGGTTAAAAACCCTAATTGGATTGGAATAAGCCTGGGGAGGATGAAAATGACCTAAATGTTAATCCGATGACACAAACGCCCTTATTGGATGCATATGATTGGTTACAAACCCTAATTGGATTAGAATAAGCCTAGGGAGGATGAAAATGACCTAAATGTTCAACCAATGACACAAAATCACTTATTGGATGCACAAGATTTGTTAAAAACCCTAATTTGATTAGAATAAGCCTAGGAAGGACGGAAAATGACCTAAATGTTCAACCAATGATACAAAATCACTTATTGGATGCACAAGATTGGTTAAAAACCCTAAATGGATTAGAATAAGCCTAGGGAGGACGAAAATGACCTAAATGTTAATCCAATGACACAAACGCTCTAATTGGATGCAAAAGATTGGTTAAAAACCCTAATTGGATTAGAATAAGCCTAGGGATGACGAAAATGACCAAAATATTCAACCAATGACACAAAATCACTTATTCGATGCACAAGATTAGTTAAAAACCCTAATTTGATTAGAATAAGCCTAGGAAGGAAGGAAAATGACCTAAATGTTCAACCAATGATACAAAATCACTTATTGGATGCACAAGATTGGTTAAAAACCCTAATTGGATTGGAATAAGCCTAGGGAGGATGAAAATGACCTAAATGTTAATGCAATGACACAAACGCTCTTATTGGATGCACAAGATTGGTTAAAAACCCAAATTGGATTAGAATAAGCCTAGGGACGACGAAAATGACCAAAATATTCAACCAATGACACAAAATCACTTATTGGATGCACACGATTGGTTAAAAACCCTAATTGGATTAGAGAAAGCCTAGGGAGGACGAAAATGACCAAAATATTCAACTGATGCCACAAAATCACTTATTGGATGCAGAAGATTGGTTAAAAACCCTAATTGGATTAGAATAAGCCTAGGGAGGACGAAAATGACTAAAATGTTCAACCAAATACACAAAATCAATAATTGGATGCACAAACATGGTTAAAAACCCTAATTGGGTTAGAATAAGCCTAGGGACGACGAAAATGACCAAAATATTCAACAAATAACACAAAATCACTTATTGGATGCACAAGATTAGTTAAAAACCCTAATTCGATTAGAATAAGCCTAGGAAGGACGGAAAATGAACTAAATGTTCAACCAATGATACAAAATCACTTATTGGATGCACAAGATTTGTTAAAAACCCTAATTGGATTAGAATAAGCCTTGGGAGGACAAAAATGCCATAAATGTTAATCCAATGACACAAACGCTCTAATTGGATGCACAAGATTGGTTAAAAACCCTAATTGGATTGGAATAAGCCTAGGGAGGACGAAAATGACCTAAATGTCAATCCAATGACACAAACGCCCTTATTGGATGCATAGGATTGGTTACAAACCCTAATTGGATTAGAATAAGCCTAGGGAGGACGAAAATGACCTAAATGTTCAACCAATGACACAAAATCACTTATTGGATGCACAAGATTGGTTAAAAACCCTAATTGGATTAGAATAAGCCTAGGGAGGACCAAAATGACCTAAATGTTAAACCAATGACACAAAATCACTTATTGGATGCACACGATTGGTTAAAAACCCTAATTGGATTAGAAAAAGCCTAGGGAGGACGAAAATGACCAAAATATTCAACTGATGCCACCAAATCACTTATTGGATGTAGAAGATTGGTTAAAAACCCTAATTGGATTAGAATAAGCCTAGGGAGGACGAAAATGACTAAAATGTTCAACCAATAACACAAAATCACTTATTGGATGCACAAGATTAGTTAAAAACCCTAATTCGATTAGAATAAGCCTAGGAAGGACGGAAAATGAACTAAATGTTCAACCAATGATACAAAATCACTTATTGGTTGCACAAGATTTGTTAAAAACCCTAATTGGATTAGAATAAGCCTAGGGAGGACAAAAATGCCATAAATGTTAATCCAATGACACAAACGCTCTAATTGGATGCACAAGATTGGTTAATAACCCTAATTGGATTAGAATAAGCCTAGGGACGACGAAAATGACCAAAATATTCAACCAATGACACAAAATCACTTATTCGATGCACAAGATTAGTTAAAAACCCTAATTTGATTAGAATAAGCCTAGGAAGGAAGGAAAATGACCTAAATGTTCAACCAATGATACAAAATCACTTATTGGATGCACAAGATTGGTTAAAAACCCTAATTGGATTGGAATAAGCCTAGGGAGGATGAAAATGACCTAAATGTTAATCCGATGACACAAACGCCCTTATTGGATGCATATGATTGGTTACAAACCCTAATTGGATTAGAATAAGCCTAGGGAGGATGAAAATGACCTAAATGTTCAACCAATGACACAAAATCACTTATTGGATGCACAAGATTTGTTAAAAAGCCTAATTTGATTAGAATAAGCCTAGGAAGGACGGAAAATGACCTAAATGTTCAACCAATGATACAAAATCACTTATTGGATGCACAAGATTGGTTAAAAACCCTAAATGGATTAGAATAAGCCTAGGGAGGACGAAAATGACCTAAATGTTAATCCAATGACACAAACGCTCTAATTGGATGTACAAGATTGGTTAAAAACCCTAATTGGATTAGAATAAGCCTAGGGATGACGAAAATGACCAAAATATTCAACCAATGACACAAAATCACTTATTCGATGCACAAGATTAGTTAAAAACCCTAATTTGATTAGAATAAGCCTAGGAAGGAAGGAAAATGACCTAAATGTTCAACCAATGATACAAAACCACTTATTGGATGCACAAGATTGGTTAAAAACCCTAATTGGATTGGAATAAGCCTAGGGAGGATGAAAATGACCTAAATGTTAATGCAATGACACAAACGCTCTTATTGGATGCACAAGATTGGTTAAAAACCCTAATTGGATTAGAATAAGCCTAGGGACGACGAAAATGACCAAAATATTCAACCAATGACACAAAATCACTTATTGGATGCACACGATTGGTTAAAAACCCTAATTGGATTAGAGAAAGCCTAGGGAGGACGAAAATGACCAAAATATTCAACTGATGCCACCAAATCACTTATTGGATGCAGAATATTGGTTAAAAACCCTAATTGGATTAGAATAAGCCTAGGGAGGACGAAAATGACTAAAATGTTCAACCAAATACACAAAATCAACAATTGGATGCACAAACATGGTTAAAAACCCTAATTGGGTTAGAATAAGCCTAGGGACGACGAAAATGACCAAAATATTCAACCAATAACACAAAATCACTTATTAGATGCACAAGATTAGTTAAAAACCCTAATTCGATTAGAATAAGCCTAGGAAGGACGGAAAATGAACTAAATGTTCAACCAATGATACAAAATCACTTATTGGATGCACAAGATTTGTTAAAAACCCTAATTGGATTAGAATAAGCCTAGGGAGGACAAAAATGCCATAAATGTTAATCCAATGACACAAACGCTCTAATTGGATGCACAAGATTGGTTAAAAACCCTAATTGGATTAGAATAAGCCTAGGGACGACGAAAATGACCAAAATCTTCAACCAATGACACAAAATCACTTATTCGATGCACAAGATTAGTTAAAAACCCTAATTTGATTAGAATAAGCCTAGGAAGGAAGGAAAATGACCTAAATGTTCAACCAATGATACAAAATCACTTATTGGATGCACAAGATTGGTTAAAAACTCTAATTGGATTGGAATAAGCCTAGGGAGGATGAAAATGACCTAAATGTTAATCCGATGACACAAACGCCCTTATTGGATGCATATGATTGGTTACAAACCCTAATTGGATTAGAATAAGCCTAGGGAGGATGAAAATGACCTAAATGTTCAACCAATGACACAAAATCACTTATTGGATGCACAAGATTTGTTAAAAACCCTAATTTGATTAGAATAAGCCTAGGAAGGAAGGAAAATGACCTAAATGTTCAACCAATGATACAAAATCACTTATTGGATGCACAAGATTGGTTAAAAACCCTAATTGGATTGGAATAAGCCTAGGGAGGATGAAAATGACCTAAATGTTAATGCAATGACACAAACGCTCTTATTGGATGCACAAGATTGGTTAAAAACCCTAATTGGATTAGAATAAGCCTAGGGACGACGAAAATGACCAAAATATTCAACCAATGACACAAAATCACTTATTGGATGCACACGATTGGTTAAAAACCCTAATTGGATTAGAGAAAGCCTAGGGAGGACGAAAATGACCAAAATATTCAACTGATGCCACCAAATCACTTATTGGATGCAGAAGATTGGTTAAAAACCCTAATTGGATTAGAATAAGCCTAGGGAGGACGAAAATGACTAAAATGTTCAACCAAATACACAAAATCAACAATTGGATGCACAAACATGGTTAAAAACCCTAATTGGGTTAGAATAAGCCTAGGGACGACGAAAATGACCAAAATATTCAACCAATAACACAAAATCACTTATTGGATGCACAAGATTAGTTAAAAACCCTAATTCGATTAGAATAAGCCAAGGAAGGACGGAAAATGAACTAAATGTTCAACCAATGATACAAAATCACTTATTGGATGCACAAGATTTGTTAAAAACCCTAATTGGATTAGAATAAGCCTAGGGAGGACAAAAATGCCATAAATGTTAATCCAATGACACAAACGCTCTAATTGGATGCACAAGATTGGTTAAAAACCCTAATTGGATTAGCATAAGCCTAGGGACGACGAAAATGACCAAAATCTTCAACCAATGACACAAAATCACTTATTCGATGCACAAGATTAGTTAAAAACCCTAATTTGATTAGAATAAGCCTAGGAAGGAAGGAAAATGACCTAAATGTTCAACCAATGATACAAAATCACTTATTGGATGCACAAGATTGGTTAAAAACCCTAATTGGATTGGAATAAGCCTAGGGAGGATGAAAATGACCTAAATGTTCAACCAATGACACAAAATCACTTATTGGATGCACAAGATTTGTTAAAAACCCTAATTTGATTAGAATAAGCCTAGGAAGGACGGAAAATGACCTAAATGTTCAACCAATGATACAAAATCACTTATTGGATGCACAAGATTGGTTAAAAACCCTAAATGGATTAGAATAAGCCTAGGGAGGACGAAAATGACCTAAATGTTAATCCAATGACACAAATGCTCTAATTGGATGCACAAGATTTGTTAAAAACCCTAATTGGATTAGAATAAGCCTAGGGATGACGAAAATGACCAAAATATTCAACCAATGACACAAAATCACTTATTCGATGCACAAGATTAGTTAAAAACCCTAATTTGATTAGAATAAGCCTAGGAAGGAAGGAAAATGACCTAAATGTTCAACCAATGATACAAAATCACTTATTGGATGCACAAGATTGGTAAAAACCCTAATTGGATTGGAATAAGCCTAGGGAGGATGAAAATGACCTAAATGTTAATGCAATGACACAAACGCTCTTATTGGATGCACAAGATTGGTTAAAAACCCTAATTGGATTAGAATAAGCCTAGGGACGACGAAAATGACCAAAATATTCTACCAATGACACAAAATCACTTATTGGATGCACACGATTGGTTAAAAACCCTAATTGGATTAGAGAAAGCCTAGGGAGGACGAAAATGACCAAAATATTCAACTGATGCCACCAAATCACTTATTGGATGCAGAAGATTGGTTAAAAACCCTAATTGGATTAGAATAAGCCTAGGGAGGACGAAAATGACTAAAATGTTCAACCAAATACACAAAATCAACAATTGGATGCACAAACATGGTTAAAAACCCTAATTGGGTTAGAATAAGCCTAGGGACGATGAAAATGACCAAAATATTCAACCAATAACACAAAATCACTTATTGGATGCACAAGATTAGTTAAAAACCCTAATTCGATTAGAATAAGCCTAGGAAGGACGGAAAATGAACTAAATGTTCAACCAATGATACAAAATCACTTATTGGATGCACAAGATTTGTTAAAAACCCTAATTGGATTAGAATAAGCCTAGGGAGGACAAAAATGCCGTAAATGTTAATCCAATGACACAAACGCTCTAATTGGATGCACAAGATTGGTTAAAAACCCTAATTGGATTAGATTAAGCCTAGGGACGACGAAAATGACCAAAATATTCAACCAATGACACAAAATCACTTATTCGATGCACAAGATTAGTTAAAAACCCTAATTTGATTAGAATAAGCCTAGGAAGGAAGGAAAATGACCTAAATGTTCAACCAATGATACAAAATCACTTATTGGATGCACAAGATTGGTTAAAAACCCTAATTGGATTGGAATAAGCCTAGGGAGGATGAAAATGACCTAAATGTTAATCCGATGACACAAACGCCCTTATTGGATGCATATGATTGGTTACAAACCCTAATTGGATTAGAATAAGCCTAGGGAGGATGAAAATGACCTAAATGTTCAACCAATGACACAAAATCACTTATTGGATGCACAAGATTTGTTAAAAACCCTAATTGGATTAGAATAAGCCTAGGGAGGACGAAAATGACTAAAATGTTCAACCAAATACACAAAATCAATAATTGGATGCACAAACATGGTTAAAAACCCTAATTGGGTTAGAATAAGCCTAGGGACGACGAAAATGACCAAAATATTCAACAAATAACACAAAATCACTTATTGGATGCACAAGATTAGTTAAAAACCCTAATTCGATTAGAATAAGCCTAGGAAGGACGGAAAATGAACTAAATGTTCAACCAATGATACAAAATCACTTATTGGATGCACAAGATTTGTTAAAAACCCTAATTGGATTAGAATAAGCCTTGGGAGGACAAAAATGCCATAAATGTTAATCCAATGACACAAACGCTCTAATTGGATGCACAAGATTGGTTAAAAACCCTAATTGGATTGGAATAAGCCTAGGGAGGACGAAAATGACCTAAATGTCAATCCAATGACACAAACGCCCTTATTGGATGCATAGGATTGGTTACAAACCCTAATTGGATTAGAATAAGCCTAGGGAGGACGAAAATGACCTAAATGTTCAACCAATGACACAAAATCACTTATTGGATGCACAAGATTGGTTAAAAACCCTAATTGGATTAGAATAAGCCTAGGGAGGACCAAAATGACCTAAATGTTAAACCAATGACACAAAATCACTTATTGGATGCACACGATTGGTTAAAAACCCTAATTGGATTAGAAAAAGCCTAGGGAGGACGAAAATGACCAAAATATTCAACTGATGCCACCAAATCACTTATTGGATGTAGAAGATTGGTTAAAAACCCTAATTGGATTAGAATAAGCCTAGGGAGGACGAAAATGACTAAAATGTTCAACCAATAACACAAAATCACTTATTGGATGCACAAGATTAGTTAAAAACCCTAATTCGATTAGAATAAGCCTAGGAAGGACGGAAAATGAACTAAATGTTCAACCAATGATACAAAATCACTTATTGGTTGCACAAGATTTGTTAAAAACCCTAATTGGATTAGAATAAGCCTAGGGAGGACAAAAATGCCATAAATGTTAATCCAATGACACAAACGCTCTAATTGGATGCACAAGATTGGTTAAAAACCCTAATTGGATTAGAATAAGCCTAGGGACGACGAAAATGACCAAAATATTCAACCAATGACACAAAATCACTTATTCGATGCACAAGATTAGTTAAAAACCCTAATTTGATTAGAATAAGCCTACGAAGGAAGGAAAATGACCTAAATGTTCAAACAATGATACAAAATCACTTATTGGATGCACAAGATTGGTTAAAAACCCAAATTGGATAAGAATACGCCTAGGGAGGACGAAAATGACCAAAATATTCAACTGATGCCACAAAATCACTTATTGGATGCAGAAGATTGGTTAAAAACCCTAATTGGATTAGAATAAGCCTAGGGAGGACGAAAATGACTAAAATGTTCAACCAAATACACAAAATCAACAATTGGATGCACAAACATGGTTAAAAACCCTAATTGGGTTAGAATAAGCCTAGGGACGATGAAAATGACCAAAATATTCAACCAATAACACAAAATCACTTATTGGATGCACAAGATTAGTTAAAAACCCTAATTCGATTAGAATAAGCCTAGGAAGGACGGAAAATGAACTAAATGTTCAACCAATGATACAAAATCACTTATTGGATGCACAAGATTTGTTAAAAACCCTAATTGGATTAGAATAAGCCTAGGGAGGACAAAAATGCCGTAAATGTTAATCCAATGACACAAACGCTCTAATTGGATGCACAAGATTGGTTAAAAACCCTAATTGGATTAGATTAAGCCTAGGGACGACGAAAATGACCAAAATATTCAACCAATGACACAAAATCACTTATTCGATGCACAAGATTAGTTAAAAACCCTAATTTGATTAGAATAAGCCTAGGAAGGAAGGAAAATGACCTAAATGTTCAACCAATGATACAAAATCACTTATTGGATGCACAAGATTGGTTAAAAACCCTAATTGGATTGGAATAAGCCTAGGGAGGATGAAAATGACCTAAATGTTAATCCGATGACACAAACGCCCTTATTGGATGCATATGATTGGTTACAAACCCTAATTGGATTAGAATAAGCCTAGGGAGGATGAAAATGACCTAAATGTTCAACCAATGACACAAAATCACTTATTGGATGCACAAGATTTGTTAAAA
>JBBPBQ010000004.1:24275734-24297714 GCA_037974755.1 Cicer yamashitae | reverse complement strand
TGACACAAAATCACTTATTGGATGCACAAGATTGGTTAAAAACCCTAATTGGATTAGAATAAGCCTAGGGAGGACCAAAATGACCTAAATGTTAAACCAATGACACAAAATCACTTATTGGATGCACACGATTGGTTAAAAACCCTAATTGGATTAGAAAAAGCCTAGGGAGGACGAAAATGACCAAAATATTCAACTGATGCCACCAAATCACTTATTGGATGTAGAAGATTGGTTAAAAACCCTAATTGGATTAGAATAAGCCTAGGGAGGACGAAAATGACTAAAATGTTCAACCAATAACACAAAATCACTTATTGGATGCACAAGATTAGTTAAAAACCCTAATTCGATTAGAATAAGCCTAGGAAGGACGGAAAATGAACTAAATGTTCAACCAATGATACAAAATCACTTATTGGATGCACAAGATTTGTTAAAAACCCTAATTGGATTAGAATAAGCCTAGGGAGGACAAAAATGCCATAAATGTTAATCCAATGACACAAACGCTCTAATTGGATGCACAAGATTGGTTAAAAACCCTAATTGGATTAGAATAAGCCTAGGGACGACGAAAATGACCAAAATATTCAACCAATGACACAAAATCACTATTCGATGCACAAGATTAGTTAAAAACCCTAATTTGATTAGAATAAGCCTAGGAAGGAAGGAAAATGACCTAAATGTTCAAGCAATGATACAAAATCACTTATTGGATGCACAAGATTGGTTAAAAACCCAAATTGGATAAGAATACGCCTAGGGAGGACGAAAATGACCAAAATATTCAACTGATGCCACAAAATCACTTATTGGATGCAGAAGATTGGTTAAAAACCCTAATTGGATTAGAATAAGCCTAGGGAGGACGAAAATGACTAAAATGTTCAACCAAATACACAAAATCAACAATTGGATGCACAAACATGGTTAAAAACCCTAATTGGGTTAGAATAAGCCTAGGGACGATGAAAATGACCAAAATATTCAACCAATAACACAAAATCACTTATTGGATGCACAAGATTAGTTAAAAACCCTAATTCGATTAGAATAAGCCTAGGAAGGACGGAAAATGAACCAAATGTTCAACCAATGATACAAAATCACTTATTGGATGCACAAGATTTGTTAAAAACCCTAATTGGATTAGAATAAGCCTAGGGAGGACAAAAATGCCGTAAATGTTAATCCAATGACACAAACGCTCTAATTGGATGCACAAGATTGGTTAAAAACCCTAATTGGATTAGATTAAGCCTAGGGACGACGAAAATGACCAAAATATTCAACCAATGACACAAAATCACTTATTCGATGCACAAGATTAGTTAAAAACCCTAATTTGATTAGAATAAGCCTAGGAAGGAAGGAAAATGACCTAAATGTTCAACCAATGATACAAAATCACTTATTGGATGCACAAGATTGGTTAAAAACCCTAATTGGATTGGAATAAGCCTAGGGAGGATGAAAATGACCTAAATGTTAATCCGATGACACAAACGCCCTTATTGGATGCATATGATTGGTTACAAACCCTAATTGGATTAGAATAAGCCTAGGGAGGATGAAAATGACCTAAATGTTCAACCAATGACACAAAATCACTTATTGGATGCACAAGATTTGTTAAAAACCCTAATTTGATTAGAATAAGCCTAGGAAGGACGGAAAATGACCTAAATGTTCAACCAATGATACAAAATCACTTATTGGATGCACAAGATTGGTTAAAAACCCTAAATGGATTAGAATAAGCCTAGGGAGGACGAAAATGACCTAAATGTTAATCCAATGACACAAACGCTCTAATTGGATGTACAAGATTGGTTAAAAACCCTAATTGGATTAGAATAAGCCTAGGGATGACGAAAATGACCAAAATATTCAACCAATGACACAAAATCACTTATTCGATGCACAAGATTAGTTAAAAACCCTAATTTGATTAGAATAAGCCTAGGAAGGAAGGAAAATGACCTAAATGTTCAACCAATGATACAAAATCACTTATTGGATGCACAAGATTGGTTAAAAACCCAAATTGGATAAGAATACGCCTAGGGAGGACGAAAATGACCAAAATATTCAACTGATGCCACAAAATCACTTATTGGATGCAGAACATTGGTTAAAAACCCTAATTGGATTAGAATAAGCCTAGGGAGGACGAAAATGACTAAAATGTTCAACCAAATACACAAAATCAACAATTGGATGCACAAACATGGTTAAAAACCCTAATTGGATTACAATAACCCTAGGGAGGATGAAAATGACCTAAATGTTAATGCAATGACACAAACGCTCTTATTGGATGCACAAGATTGGTTAAAAACCCTAATTGGATTAGAATAAGCCTAGGGACGACGAAAATGACCAAAATATTCAACCAATGACACAAAATCACTTATTCGATGCACAAGATTAGTTAAAAACCCTAATTTGATTAGAATAAGCCTAGGAAGGACGGAAAATGACCTAAATGTTCAACCAATGATACAAAATCACTTATTGGATGCACAAGATTGGTTAAAAACCCTAATTGGATTAGAATAAGCCTAGGGAGGACGAAAATGACCTAAATGTTAATCCAATGACACAAACGCTCTTATTGGATGCACAAGATTGGTTAAAAACCCTAATTGGATTAAAATAAGCCTAGGGACGACGAAAATGACCAAAATATTCAACCAATGACACAAAATCACTTATTGGATGCACAAGATTAGTTAAAAACCCTAATTCGATTAGAATAAGCCTAGGAAGGACGGAAAATGACCTAAATGTTCTACCAATGATACAAAATCACTTATTGGATGCACAAGATTAGTTAAAAACCCTAATTGGATTAGAATAAGCCTAGGGAGGACAAAAATGCCATAAATGTTAATCCAATGACACAAACGCTCTAATTGGATGCATAGGATTGGTTACAAACCCTAATTGGATTAGAATAAGGCTAGGGAGGACGAAAATGACCTAAATGTTCAACCAATGACACAAAATCACTTATTGGATGCACAAGATTAGTTAAAAACCCTAATTCGATTAGAATAAGCCTAGGAAGGACGGAAAATGACCTAAATGTTCTACCAATGATACAAAATCACTTATTGGATGCACAAGATTAGTTAAAAACCCTAATTGGATTAGAATAAGCCTAGGGAGGACGAAAATGACCTAAATGTCAATCCAATGACACAAACGCCCTTATTGGATGCATAGGATTGGTTACAAACCCTAATTGGATTAGAATAAGTCTAGGGAGGACGAAAATGACCTAAATGTTCAACCAGTGACACAAAATCACTTATTGGATGCACAAGATTGGTTAAAAACCCTAATTGGATTAGAATAAGCCTAGGGAGGACCAAAATGACCTAAATGTTAAACCAATGACACAAAATCACTTATTGGATGCACACGATTGGTTAAAAACCCTAATTGGATTAGAAAAAGCCTAGGGAGGACGAAAATGACCAAAATATTCAACTGATGCCACCAAATCACTTATTGGATGCAGAAGACTGGTTAAAAACCCTAATTGGATTAGAATAAGCCTAGGGACGACGAAAATGACCAAAATATTCAACCAATGACACAAAATCACTTATTGGATGCACAAGATTAGTTAAAAACCCTAATTCGATTAGAATAAGCCTAGGAAGGACGGAAAATGACCTAAATGTTCAACCAATGATACAAAATCACTTATTGGATGCACAAGATTGGTTAAAAACCCTAATTGGATTAGAATAAGCCTAGGGAGGACAAAAATGACCTAAATGTTAATCCAATGAGACAAACGCTCTAATTGGATGCACAAGATTGGTTAAAAACCCTAATTGGATTAGAATAAGCCTAGGGACGACGAAAATGACCAAAATATTCAACCAATGACACAAAATCACTTATTCGATGCACAAGATTAGTTAAAAACCCTAATTTGATTAGAATAAGCCTAGGAAGGAAGGAAAATGACCTAAATGTTCAACCAATGATACAAAATCACTTATTGGATGCACAAGATTGGTAAAAACCCTAATTGGATTGGAATAAGCCTAGGGAGGATGAAAATGACCTAAATGTTAATGCAATGACACAAACGCTCTTATTGGATGCACAAGATTGGTTAAAAACCCTAATTGGATTAGAATAAGCCTAGGGACGACGAAAATGACCAAAATATTCTACCAATGACACAAAATCACTTATTGGATGCACACGATTGGTTAAAAACCCTAATTGGATTAGAGAAAGCCTAGGGAGGACGAAAATGACCAAAATATTCAACTGATGCCACCAAATCACTTATTGGATGCAGAAGATTGGTTAAAAACCCTAATTGGATTAGAATAAGCCTAGGGAGGACGAAAATGACTAAAATGTTCAACCAAATACACAAAATCAACAATTGGATGCACAAACATGGTTAAAAACCCTAATTGGGTTAGAATAAGCCTAGGGACGACGAAAATGACCAAAATATTCAACCAATAACACAAAATCACTTATTGGATGCACAAGATTAGTTAAAAACCCTAATTCGATTAGAATAAGCCAAGGAAGGACGGAAAATGAACTAAATGTTCAACCAATGATACAAAATCACTTATTGGATGCACAAGATTTGTTAAAAACCCTAATTGGATTAGAATAAGCCTAGGGAGGACAAAAATGCCATAAATGTTAATCCAATGACACAAACGCTCTAATTGGATGCACAAGATTGGTTAAAAACCCTAATTGGATTAGCATAAGCCTAGGGACGACGAAAATGACCAAAATCTTCAACCAATGACACAAAATCACTTATTCGATGCACAAGATTAGTTAAAAACCCTAATTTGATTAGAATAAGCCTAGGAAGGAAGGAAAATGACCTAAATGTTCAACCAATGATACAAAATCACTTATTGGATGCACAAGATTGGTTAAAAACCCTAATTGGATTGGAATAAGCCTAGGGAGGATGAAAATGACCTAAATGTTCAACCAATGACACAAAATCACTTATTGGATGCACAAGATTTGTTAAAAACCCTAATTTGATTAGAATAAGCCTAGGAAGGACGGAAAATGACCTAAATGTTCAACCAATGATACAAAATCACTTATTGGATGCACAAGATTGGTTAAAAACCCTAAATGGATTAGAATAAGCCTAGGGAGGACGAAAATGACCTAAATGTTAATCCAATGACACAAACGCTCTAATTGGATGCACAAGATTGGTTAAAAACCCTAATTGGATTAGAATAAGCCTAGGGATGACGAAAATGACCAAAATATTCAACCAATGACACAAAATCACTTATTCGATGCACAAGATTAGTTAAAAAACTTAATTTGATTAGAATAAGCCTAGGAAGGAAGGAAAATGACCTAAATGTTCAACCAATGATACAAAATCACTTATTGGATGCACAAGATTGGTTAAAAACCCTAATTGGATTGGAATAAGCCTAGGGAGGATGAAAATGACCTAAATGTTAATGCAATGACACAAACGCTCTTATTGGATGCACAAGATTGGTTAAAAACCCTAATTGGATTAGAATAAGCCTAGGGACGACGAAAATGACCAAAATATTCAACCAATGACACAAAATCACTTATTGGATGCACACGATTGGTTAAAAACCCTAATTGGATTAGAGAAAGCCTAGGGAGGACGAAAATGACCAAAATATTCAACTGATGCCACCAAATCACTTATTGGATGCAGAAGATTGGTTAAAAATCCTAATTGGATTAGAATAAGCCTAGGGAGGACGAAAATGACTAAAATGTTCAACCAAATACACAAAATCAACAATTGGATGCACAAACATGGTTAAAAACCCTAATTGGGTTAGAATAAGCCTAGGGACGATGAAAATGACCAAAATATTCAACCAATAACACAAAATCACTTATTGGATGCACAAGATTAGTTAAAAACCCTAATTCGATTAGAATAAGCCTAGGAAGGACGGAAAATGAACTAAATGTTCAACCAATGATACAAAATCACTTATTGGATGCACAAGATTTGTTAAAAACCCTAATTGGATTAGAATAAGCCTAGGGAGGACAAAAATGCCATAAATGTTAATCCAATGACACAAACGCTCTAATTGGATGCACAAGATTGGTTAAAAACCCTAATTGGATTAGAATAAGCCTAGGGACGACGAAAATGACCAAAATCTTCAACCAATGACACAAAATCACTTATTCGATGCACAAGATTAGTTAAAAACCCTAATTTGATTAGAATAAGCCTAGGAAGGAAGGAAAATGACCTAAATGTTCAACCAATGATACAAAATCACTTATTGGATGCACAAGATTGGTTAAAAACCCTAATTGGATTGGAATAAGCCTGGGGAGGATGAAAATGACCTAAATGTTAATCCGATGACACAAACGCCCTTATTGGATGCATATGATTGGTTACAAACCCTAATTGGATTAGAATAAGCCTAGGGAGGATGAAAATGACCTAAATGTTCAACCAATGACACAAAATCACTTATTGGATGCACAAGATTTGTTAAAAACCCTAATTTGATTAGAATAAGCCTAGGAAGGACGGAAAATGACCTAAATGTTCAACCAATGATACAAAATCACTTATTGGATGCACAAGATTGGTTAAAAACCCTAAATGGATTAGAATAAGCCTAGGGAGGACGAAAATGACCTAAATGTTAATCCAATGACACAAACGCTCTAATTGGATGCACAAGATTGGTTAAAAACCCTAATTGGATTAGAATAAGCCTAGGGATGAGGAAAATGACCAAAATATTCAACCAATGACACAAAATCACTTATTCGATGCACAAGATTAGTTAAAAACCCTAATTTGATTAGAATAAGCCTAGGAAGGAAGGAAAATGACCTAAATGTTCAACCAATGATACAAAATCACTTATTGGATGCACAAGATTGGTAAAAACCCTAATTGGATTGGAATAAGCCTAGGGAGGATGAAAATGACCTAAATGTTAATGCAATGACACAAACGCTCTTATTGGATGCACAAGATTGGTTAAAAACCCTAATTGGATTAGAATAAGCCTAGGGACGACGAAAATGACCAAAATATTCTACCAATGACACAAAATCACTTATTGGATGCACACGATTGGTTAAAAACCCTAATTGGATTAGAGAAAGCCTAGGGAGGACGAAAATGACCAAAATATTCAACTGATGCCACCAAATCACTTATTGGATGCAGAAGATTGGTTAAAAACCCTAATTGGATTAGAATAAGCCTAGGGAGGACGAAAATGACTAAAATGTTCAACCAAATACACAAAATCAACAATTGGATGCACAAACATGGTTAAAAACCCTAATTGGGTTAGAATAAGCCTAGGGACGACGAAAATGACCAAAATATTCAACCAATAACACAAAATCACTTATTGGATGCACAAGATTAGTTAAAAACCCTAATTCGATTAGAATAAGCCAAGGAAGGACGGAAAATGAACTAAATGTTCAACCAATGATACAAAATCACTTATTGGATGCACAAGATTTGTTAAAAACCCTAATTGGATTAGAATAAGCCTAGGGAGGACAAAAATGCCATAAATGTTAATCCAATGACACAAACGCTCTAATTGGATGCACAAGATTGGTTAAAAACCCTAATTGGATTAGCATAAGCCTAGGGACGACGAAAATGACCAAAATCTTCAACCAATGACACAAAATCACTTATTCGATGCACAAGATTAGTTAAAAACCCTAATTTGATTAGAATAAGCCTAGGAAGGAAGGAAAATGACCTAAATGTTCAACCAATGATACAAAATCACTTATTGGATGCACAAGATTGGTTAAAAACCCTAATTGGATTGGAATAAGCCTAGGGAGGATGAAAATGACCTAAATGTTAATGCAATGACACAAACGCTCTTATTGGATGCACAAGATTGGTTAAAAACCCTAATTGGATTAGAATAAGCCTAGGGACGACGAAAATGACCAAAATATTCAACCAATGACACAATCACTTATTGGATGCACAAGATTAGTTAAAAACCCTAATTTGATTAGAATAAGCCTAGGAAGGAAGGAAAATGACCTAAATGTTCAACCAATGATACAAAATCACTTATTGGATGCACAAGATTGGTTAAAAACCCTAATTGGATTGGAATAAGCCTAGGGAGGATGAAAATGACCTAAATGTTAATGCAATGACACAAACTCTCTTATTGGATGCACAAGATTGGTTAAAAACCCTAATTGGATTAGAATAAGCCTAGGGACGACGAAAATGACCAAAATATTCAACCAATGACACAAAATCACTTATTGGATGCACACGATTGGTTAAAAACCCTAATTGGATTAGAGAAAGCCTAGGGAGGACGAAAATGACCAAAATATTCAACTGATGCCACCAAATCACTTATTGGATGCAGAATATTGGTTAAAAACCCTAATTGGATTAGAATAAGCCTAGGGAGGACGAAAATGACTAAAATGTTCAACCAAATACACAAAATCAACAATTGGATGCACAAACATGGTTAAAAACCCTAGTTGGGTTAGAATAAGCCTAGGGACGACGAAAATGACCAAAATATTCAACCAATAACACAAAATCACTTATTGGATGCACAAGATTAGTTAAAAACCCTAATTCGATTAGAATAAGCCTAGGAAGGACGGAAAATGAACTAAATGTTCAACCAATGATACAAAATCACTTATTGGATGCACAAGATTTGTTAAAAACCCTAATTGGATTAGAATAAGCCTAGGGAGGACAAAAATGCCATAAATGTTAATCCAATGACACAAACGCTCTAATTGGATGCACAAGATTGGTTAAAAACCCTAATTGGATTAGAATAAGCCTAGGGACGACGAAAATGACCAAAATCTTCAACCAATGACACAAAATCACTTATTCGATGCACAAGATTAGTTAAAAACCCTAATTTGATTAGAATAAGCCTAGGAAGGAAGGAAAATGACCTAAATGTTCAACCAATGATACAAAATCACTTATTGGATGCACAAGATTGGTTAAAAACCCTAATTGGATTGGAATAAGCCTAGGGAGGATGAAAATGACCTAAATGTTCAACCAATGACACAAAATCACTTATTGGATGCACAAGATTTGTTAAAAACCCTAATTTGATTAGAATAAGCCTAGGAAGGACGGAAAATGACCTAAATGTTCAACCAATGATACAAAATCACTTATTGGATGCACAAGATTGGTTAAAAACCCTAAATGGATTAGAATAAGCCTAGGGAGGACGAAAATGACCTAAATGTTAATCCAATGACACAAACGCTCTAATTGGATGCACAAGATTGGTTAAAAACCCTAATTGGATTAGAATAAGCCTAGGGATGACGAAAATGACCAAAATATTCAACCAATGACACAAAATCACTTATTCGATGCACAAGATTAGTTAAAAAACTTAATTTGATTAGAATAAGCCTAGGAAGGAAGGAAAATGACCTAAATGTTCAACCAATGATACAAAATCACTTATTGGATGCACAAGATTGGTTAAAAACCCTAATTGGATTGGAATAAGCCTAGGGAGGATGAAAATGACCTAAATGTTAATGCAATGACACAAACGCTCTTATTGGATGCACAAGATTGGTTAAAAACCCTAATTGGATTAGAATAAGCCTAGGGACGACGAAAATGACCAAAATATTCAACCAATGACACAAAATCACTTATTGGATGCACAAGATTAGTTAAAAACCCTAATTCGATTAGAATAAGCCTAGGAAGGACGGAAAATGACCTAAATGTTCTACCAATGATACAAAATCACTTATTGGATGCACAAGATTAGTTAAAAACCCTAATTGGATTAGAATAAGCCTAGGGAGGACGAAAATGACCTAAATGTTAATCCAATGACACAAACGCCCTTATTGGATGCATAGGATTGGTTACAAACCCTAATTGGATTAGAATAAGCCTAGGGAGGACGAAAATGACCTAAATGTTCAACCAATGACACAAAATCACTTATTGGATGCACAAGATTGGTTAAAAACCCTAATTGGATTAGAATAAGCCTAGGGAGGACCAAAATGACCTAAATGTTAAACCAATGACACAAAATCACTTATTGGATGCACACGATTGGTTAAAAACCCTAATTGGATTAGAAAAAGCCTAGGGAGGACGAAAATGACCAAAATATTCAACTGATGCCACCAAATCACTTATTGGATGTAGAAGATTGGTTAAAAACCCTAATTGGATTAGAATAAGCCTAGGGAGGACGAAAATGACTAAAATGTTCAACCAATAACACAAAATCACTTATTGGATGCACAAGATTAGTTAAAAACCCTAATTCGATTAGAATAAGCCTAGGAAGGACGGAAAATGAACTAAATGTTCAACCAATGATACAAAATCACTTATTGGTTGCACAAGATTTGTTAAAAACCCTAATTGGATTAGAATAAGCCTAGGGAGGACAAAAATGCCATAAATGTTAATCCAATGACACAAACGCTCTAATTGGATGCACAAGATTGGTTAAAAACCCTAATTGGATTAGAATAAGCCTAGGGACGACGAAAATGACCAAAATATTCAACCAATGACACAAAATCACTTATTCGATGCACAAGATTAGTTAAAAACCCTAATTTGATTAGAATAAGCCTAGGAAGGAAGGAAAATGACCTAAATGTTCAACCAATGATACAAAATCACTTATTGGATGCACAAGATTGGTTAAAAACCCAAATTGGATAAGAATACGCCTAGGGAGGACGAAAATGACCAAAATATTCAACTGATGCCACAAAATCACTTATTGGACGCAGAAGATTGGTTAAAAACCCTAATTCGAATAGAATAATCCTATGGAGGACGAAAATGACTAAAATGTTCAACCAAATACACAAAATCAACAATTGGATGCACAAACTTGGTTAAAAACCCTAATTGGGTTAGAATAAGCCTAGGGACGACGAAAATGACTAAAATATTCAACCAATGACACAAAATCACTTATTGGATGCACAAGATTAGTTAAAAACCCTAATTCGATTAGAATAAGCCTAGGAAGGACGGAAAATGACCTAAATGTTCAACCAATGATACAAAATCACTTATTGGATGCACAAGATTGGTTAAAAACCCTAATTGGATTAGAATAAGCCTAGGGAGGACAAAAATGACCTAAATGTTAATCCAATGAGACAAACGCTCTAATTGGATGCACAAGATTGGTTAAAAACCCTAATTGGATTAGAATAAGCCTAGGGACGACGAAAATGACCAAAATATTCAACCAATGACACAAAATCACTTATTCGATGCACAAGATTAGTTAAAAACCCTAATTTGATTAGAATAAGCCTAGGAAGGAAGGAAAATGACCTAAATGTTCAACCAATGATACAAAATCACTTATTGGATGCACAAGATTGGTAAAAACCCTAATTGGATTGGAATAAGCCTAGGGAGGATGAAAATGACCTAAATGTTAATGCAATGACACAAACGCTCTTATTGGATGCACAAGATTGGTTAAAAACCCTAATTGGATTAGAATAAGCCTAGGGACGACGAAAATGACCAAAATATTCTACCAATGACACAAAATCACTTATTGGATGCACACGATTGGTTAAAAACCCTAATTGGATTAGAGAAAGCCTAGGGAGGACGAAAATGACCAAAATATTCAACTGATGCCACCAAATCACTTATTGGATGCAGAAGATTGGTTAAAAACCCTAATTGGATTAGAATAAGCCTAGGGAGGACGAAAATGACTAAAATGTTCAACCAAATACACAAAATCAACAATTGGATGCACAAACATGGTTAAAAACCCTAATTGGGTTAGAATAAGCCTAGGGACGACGAAAATGACCAAAATATTCAACCAATAACACAAAATCACTTATTGGATGCACAAGATTAGTTAAAAACCCTAATTCGATTAGAATAAGCCTAGGATGGACGGAAAATGAACTAAATGTTCAACCAATGATACAAAATCACTTATTGGATGTACAAGATTTGTTAAAAACCCTAATTGGATTAGAATAAGCCTAGGGAGGACAAAAATGCCATAAATTTTAATCCAATGACACAAACGCTCTAATTGGATGCACAAGATTGGTTAAAAACCCAAATTGGATAAGAATACGCCTAGGGAGGACGAAAATGACCAAAATATTCAACTGATGCCGCAAAATCACTTATTGGATGCAGAAGATTGGTTAAAAACCCTAATTGGAATAGAATAAGCCTAGGGAGGACGAAAATGACTAAAATGTTCAACCAAATACACAAAATCAACTATTGGATGCACAAACTTGGTTAAAAACCCTAATTGGGTTAGAATAAGCCTAGGGACGACGAAAATGACCAAAATATTCAACCAATGACACAAAATCACTTATTGGATGCACAAGATTAGTTAAAAACACTAATTCGATTAGAATAAGCCTAGGAAGGACGGAAAATGACCTAAATGTTCAACCAATGATACAAAATCACTTATTGGATGCACAAGATTAGTTAAAAACCCTAATTGGATTAGAATAAGCCTAGGGAGGACGAAAATGACCTAAATGTTAATCCAATGACACAAACGCTCTTATTGGATGCACAAGATTGGTTAAAAACCCTAATTGGATTAAAATAAGCCTAGGGACGACGAAAATGACCAAAATATTCAACCAATGACACAAAATCACTTATTGGATGCAAAAGATTAGTTAAAAACCCTAATTCGATTAGAATAAGCCTAGGAAGGACGGAAAATGACCTAAATGTTCTACCAATGATACAAAATCACTTATTGGATGCACAAGATTAGTTAAAAACCCTAATTGGATTAGAATAAGCCTAGGGAGGACGAAAATGACCTAAATGTCAATCCAATGACACAAACGCCCTTATTGGATGCATAGGATTGGTTACAAACCCTAATTGGATTAGAATAAGCCTAGGGAGGACGAAAATGACCTAAATGTTCAACCAATGACACAAAATCACTTATTGGATGCACAAGATTGGTTAAAAACCCTAATTGGATTAGAATAAGCCTAGGGAGGACCAAAATGACCTAAATGTTAAACCAATGACACAAAATCACTTATTGGATGCACACGATTGGTTAAAAACCCTAATTGGATTAGAAAAAGCCTAGGGAGGACGAAAATGACCAAAATATTCAACTGATGCCACCAAATCACTTATTGGATGTAGAAGATTGGTTAAAAACCCTAATTGGATTAGAATAAGCCTAGGGAGGACGAAAATGACTAAAATGTTCAACCAATAACACAAAATCACTTATTGGATGCACAAGATTAGTTAAAAACCCTAATTCGATTAGAATAAGCCTAGGAAGGACGGAAAATGAACTAAATGTTCAACCAATGATACAAAATCACTTATTGGTTGCACAAGATTTGTTAAAAACCCTAATTGGATTAGAATAAGCATAGGGAGGACAAAAATGCCATAAATGTTAATCCAATGACACAAACGCTCTAATTGGATGCACAAGATTGGTTAAAAACCCTAATTGGATTAGAATAAGCCTAGGGACGACGAAAATGACCAAAATATTCAACCAATGACACAAAATCACTTATTCGATGCACAAGATTAGTTAAAAACCCTAATTTGATTAGAATAAGCCTAGGAAGGAAGGAAAATGACCTAAATGTTCAACCAATGATACAAAATCACTTATTGGATGCACAAGATTGGTTAAAAACCCTAATTGGATTGGAATAAGCCTAGGGAGGATGAAAATGACCTAAATGTTAATCCGATGACACAAACGCCCTTATTGGATGCATATGATTGGTTACAAACCCTAATTGGATTAGAATAAGCCTAGGGAGGATGAAAATGACCTAAATGTTCAACCAATGACACAAAATCACTTATTGGATGCACAAGATTTGTTAAAAACCCTTATTTGATTAGAATAAGCCTAGGAAGGACGGAAAATGACCTAAATGTTCAACCAATGATACAAAATCACTTATTGGATGCACAAGATTGGTTAAAAACCCTAAATGGATTAGAATAAGCCTAGGGAGGACGAAAATGACCTAAATGTTAATCCAATGACACAAACGCTCTAATTGGATGCACAAGATTGGTTAAAAACCCTAATTGGATTAGAATAAGCCTAGGGATGACGAAAATGACCAAAATATTCAACCAATGACACAAAATCACTTATTCGATGCACAAGATTAGTTAAAAACCCTAATTTGATTAGAATAAGCCTAGGAAGGAAGGAAAATGACCTAAATGTTCAACCAATGATACAAAATCACTTATTGGATGCACAAGATTGGTAAAAACCCTAATTGGATTGGAATAAGCCTAGGGAGGATGAAAATGACCTAAATGTTAATGCAATGACACAAACGCTCTTATTGGATGCACAAGATTGGTTAAAAACCCTAATTGGATTAGAATAAGCCTAGGGACGACGAAAATGACCAAAATATTCTACCAATGACACAAAATCACTTATTGGATGCACACGATTGGTTAAAAACCCTAATTGGATTAGAGAAAGCCTAGGGAGGACGAAAATGACCAAAATATTCAACTGATGCCACCAAATCACTTATTGGATGCAGAAGATTGGTTAAAAACCCTAATTGGATTAGAATAAGCCTAGGGAGGACGAAAATGACTAAAATGTTCAACCAAATACACAAAATCAACAATTGGATGCACAAACATGGTTAAAAACCCTAATTGGGTTAGAATAAGCCTAGGGACGACGAAAATGACCAAAATATTCAACCAATAACACAAAATCACTTATTGGATGCACAAGATTAGTTAAAAACCCTAATTCGATTAGAATAAGCCAAGGAAGGACGGAAAATGAACTAAATGTTCAACCAATGATACAAAATCACTTATTGGATGCACAAGATTTGTTAAAAACCCTAATTGGATTAGAATAAGCCTAGGGAGGACAAAAATGCCATAAATGTTAATCCAATGACACAAACGCTCTAATTGGATGCACAAGATTGGTTAAAAACCCTAATTGGATTAGCATAAGCCTAGGGACGACGAAAATGACCAAAATCTTCAACCAATGACACAAAATCACTTATTCGATGCACAAGATTAGTTAAAAACCCTAATTTGATTAGAATAAGCCTAGGAAGGAAGGAAAATGACCTAAATGTTCAACCAATGATACAAAATCACTTATTGGATGCACAAGATTGGTTAAAAACCCTAATTGGATTGGAATAAGCCTGGGGAGGATGAAAATGACCTAAATGTTAATCCGATGACACAAACGCCCTTATTGGATGCATATGATTGGTTACAAACCCTAATTGGATTAGAATAAGCCTAGGGAGGATGAAAATGACCTAAATGTTCAACCAATGACACAAAATCACTTATTGGATGCACAAGATTTGTTAAAAACCCTAATTTGATTAGAATAAGCCTAGGAAGGACGGAAAATGACCTAAATGTTCAACCAATGATACAAAATCACTTATTGGATGCACAAGATTGGTTAAAAACCCTAAATGGATTAGAATAAGCCTAGGGAGGACGAAAATGACCTAAATGTTAATCCAATGACACAAACGCTCTAATTGGATGCAAAAGATTGGTTAAAAACCCTAATTGGATTAGAATAAGCCTAGGGATGACGAAAATGACCAAAATATTCAACCAATGACACAAAATCACTTATTCGATGCACAAGATTAGTTAAAAACCCTAATTTGATTAGAATAAGCCTAGGAAGGAAGGAAAATGACCTAAATGTTCAACCAATGATACAAAATCACTTATTGGATGCACAAGATTGGTTAAAAACCCTAATTGGATTGGAATAAGCCTAGGGAGGATGAAAATGACCTAAATGTTAATCCGATGACACAAACGCTCTTATTGGATGCACAAGATTGGTTAAAACCCCTAATTGGATTAGAATAAGCCTAGGGACGACGAAAATGACCAAAATATTCAACCAATGACACAAAATCACTTATTGGATGCACACGATTGGTTAAAAACCCTAATTGGATTAGAGAAAGCCTAGGGAGGACGAAAATGACCAAAATATTCAACTGATGCCACCAAATCACTTATTGGATGCAGAATATTGGTTAAAAACCCTAATTGGATTAGAATAAGCCTAGGGAGGACGAAAATGACTAAAATGTTCAACCAAATACACAAAATCAACAATTGGATGCACAAACATGGTTAAAAACCCTAATTGGGTTAGAATAAGCCTAGGGACGACGAAAATGACCAAAATATTCAACCAATAACACAAAATCACTTATTGGATGCACAAGATTAGTTAAAAACCCTAATTCGATTAGAATAAGCCTAGGATGGACGGAAAATGAACTAAATGTTCAACCAATGATACAAAATCACTTATTGGATGTACAAGATTTGTTAAAAACCCTAATTGGATTAGAATAAGCCTAGGGAGGACAAAAATGCCATAAATGTTAATCCAATGACACAAACGCTCAAATTGGATGCACAAGATTGGTTAAAAACCCAAATTGGATAAGAATACGCCTAGGGAGGACGAAAATGACCAAAATATTCAACTGATGCCGCAAAATCACTTATTGGATGCAGAAGATTGGTTAAAAACCCTAATTGGAATAGAATAAGCCTAGGGAGGACGAAAATGACTAAAATGTTCAACCAAATACACAAAATCAACTATTGGATGCACAAACTTGGTTAAAAACCCTAATTGGGTTAGAATAAGCCTAGGGACGACGAAAATGACCAAAATATTCAACCAATGACACAAAATCACTTATTGGATGCACAAGATTAGTTAAAAACACTAATTCGATTAGAATAAGCCTAGGAAGGACGGAAAATGACCTAAATGTTCAACCAATGATACAAAATCACTTATTGGATGCACAAGATTAGTTAAAAACCCTAATTGGATTAGAATAAGCCTAGGGAGGACGAAAATGACCTAAATGTTAATCCAATGACACAAACGCTCTTATTGGATGCACAAGATTGGTTAAAAACCCTAATTGGATTAAAATAAGCCTAGGGACGACGAAAATGACCAAAATATTCAAACAATGACACAAAATCACTTATTGGATGCACAAGATTAGTTAAAAACCCTAATTCGATTAGAATAAGCCTAGGAAGGACGGAAAATGACCTAAATGTTCTACCAATGATACAAAATCACTTATTGGATGCACAAGATTAGTTAAAAACCCTAATTGGATTAGAATAAGCCTAGGGAGGACGAAAATGACCTAAATGTTAATCCAATGACACAAACGCTCTTATTGGATGCACAAGATTGGTTAAAAACCCTAATTGGATTAGAATAAGCCTAGGGACGACGAAAATGACCAAAATATTCAACCAATGACACAAAATCACTTATTGGATGCACACGATTGGTTAAAAACCCTAATTGTATTAGAGAAAGCCTAGGGAGGACGAAAATGACCAAAATATTCAACTGATGCCACCAAATCACTTATTGGATGCAGAAGATTGGTTAAAAACCCTAATTGGATTAGAATAAGCCTAGGGAGGACGAAAATGACTAAAATGTTCAACCAAATACACAAAATCAACAATTGGATGCACAAACATGGTTAAAAACCCTAATTGGGTTAGAATAAGCCTAGGGACGATGAAAATGACCAAAATATTCAACCAATAACACAAAATCACTTATTGGATGCACAAGATTAGTTAAAAACCCTAATTCGATTAGAATAAGCCTAGGAAGGACGGAAAATGAACTAAATGTTCAACCAATGATACAAAATCACTTATTGGATGCACAAGATTTGTTAAAAACCCTAATTGGATTAGAATAAGCCTAGGGAGGACAAAAATGCCATAAATGTTAATCCAATGACACAAACGCTCTAATTGGATGCACAAGATTGGTTAAAAACCCTAATTGGATTAGAATAAGCCTAGGGACGACGAAAATGACCAAAATCTTCAACCAATGACACAAAATCACTTATTCGATGCACAAGATTAGTTAAAAACCCTAATTTGATTAGAATAAGCCTAGGAAGGAAGGAAAATGACCTAAATGTTCAACCAATGATACAAAATCACTTATTGGATGCACAAGATTGGTTAAAAACTCTAATTGGATTGGAATAAGCCTAGGGAGGATGAAAATGACCTAAATGTTAATCCGATGACACAAACGCCCTTATTGGATGCATATGATTGGTTACAAACCCTAATTGGATTAGAATAAGCCTAGGGAGGATGAAAATGACCTAAATGTTCAACCAATGACACAAAATCACTTATTGGATGCACAAGATTTGTTAAAAACCCTAATTGGATTAGAATAAGCCTTGGGAGGACAAAAATGCCATAAATGTTAATCCAATGACACAAACGCTCTAATTGGATGCACAAGATTGGTTAAAAACCCTAATTGGATTGGAATAAGCCTAGGGAGGACGAAAATGACCTAAATGTCAATCCAATGACACAAACGCCCTTATTGGATGCATAGGATTGGTTACAAACCCTAATTGGATTAGAATAAGCCTAGGGAGGACGAAAATGACCTAAATGTTCAACCAATGACACAAAATCACTTATTGGATGCACAAGATTAGTTAAAAACCCTAATTTGATTAGAATAAGCCTAGGAAGGACGGAAAATGACCTAAATGTTCAACCAATGATACAAAATCACTTATTGGATGCACAAGATTGGTTAAAAACCCTAAATGGATTAGAATAAGCCTAGGGAGGACGAAAATGACCTAAATGTTAATCCAATGACACAAACGCTCTAATTGGATGCACAAGATTGGTTAAAAACCCTAATTGGATTAGAATAAGCCTAGGGATGACGAAAATGACCAAAATATTCAACCAATGACACAAAATCACTTATTCGATGCACAAGATTAGTTAAAAACCCTAATTTGATTAGAATAAGCCTAGGAAGGAAGGAAAATGACCTAAATGTTCAACCAATGATACAAAATCACTTATTGGATGCACAAGATTGGTAAAAACCCTAATTGGATTGGAATAAGCCTAGGGAGGATGAAAATGACCTAAATGTTAATGCAATGACACAAACGCTCTTATTGGATGCACAAGATTGGTTAAAAACCCTAATTGGATTAGAATAAGCCTAGGGACGACGAAAATGACCAAAATATTCTACCAATGACACAAAATCACTTATTGGATGCACACGATTGGTTAAAAACCCTAATTGGATTAGAGAAAGCCTAGGGAGGACGAAAATGACCAAAATATTCAACTGATGCCACCAAATCACTTATTGGATGCAGAAGATTGGTTAAAAACCCTAATTGGATTAGAATAAGCCTAGGGAGGACGAAAATGACTAAAATGTTCAACCAAATACACAAAATCAACAATTGGATGCACAAACATGGTTAAAAACCCTAATTGGGTTAGAATAAGCCTAGGGACGACGAAAATGACCAAAATATTCAACCAATAACACAAAATCACTTATTGGATGCACAAGATTAGTTAAAAACCCTAATTCGATTAGAATAAGCCAAGGAAGGACGGAAAATGAACTAAATGTTCAACCAATGATACAAAATCACTTATTGGATGCACAAGATTTGTTAAAAACCCTAATTGGATTAGAATAAGCCTAGGGAGGACAAAAATGCCATAAATGTTAATCCAATGACACAAACGCTCTAATTGGATGCACAAGATTGGTTAAAAACCCTAATTGGATTAGCATAAGCCTAGGGACGACGAAAATGACCAAAATCTTCAACCAATGACACAAAATCACTTATTCGATGCACAAGATTAGTTAAAAACCCTAATTTGATTAGAATAAGCCTAGGAAGGAAGGAAAATGACCTAAATGTTCAACCAATGATACAAAATCACTTATTGGATGCACAAGATTGGTTAAAAACCCTAATTGGATTGGAATAAGCCTGGGGAGGATGAAAATGACCTAAATGTTAATCCGATGACACAAACGCCCTTATTGGATGCATATGATTGGTTACAAACCCTAATTGGATTAGAATAAGCCTAGGGAGGATGAAAATGACCTAAATGTTCAACCAATGACACAAAATCACTTATTGGATGCACAAGATTTGTTAAAAACCCTAATTTGATTAGAATAAGCCTAGGAAGGACGGAAAATGACCTAAATGTTCAACCAATGATACAAAATCACTTATTGGATGCACAAGATTGGTTAAAAACCCTAAATGGATTAGAATAAGCCTAGGGAGGACGAAAATGACCTAAATGTTAATCCAATGACACAAACGCTCTAATTGGATGCAAAAGATTGGTTAAAAACCCTAATTGGATTAGAATAAGCCTAGGGATGACGAAAATGACCAAAATATTCAACCAATGACACAAAATCACTTATTCGATGCACAAGATTAGTTAAAAACCCTAATTTGATTAGAATAAGCCTAGGAAGGAAGGAAAATGACCTAAATGTTCAACCAATGATACAAAATCACTTATTGGATGCACAAGATTGGTTAAAAACCCTAATTGGATTGGAATAAGCCTAGGGAGGATGAAAATGACCTAAATGTTAATGCAATGACACAAACGCTCTTATTGGATGCACAAGATTGGTTAAAAACCCAAATTGGATTAGAATAAGCCTAGGGACGACGAAAATGACCAAAATATTCAACCAATGACACAAAATCACTTATTGGATGCACACGATTGGTTAAAAACCCTAATTGGATTAGAGAAAGCCTAGGGAGGACGAAAATGACCAAAATATTCAACTGATGCCACAAAATCACTTATTGGATGCAGAAGATTGGTTAAAAACCCTAATTGGATTAGAATAAGCCTAGGGAGGACGAAAATGACTAAAATGTTCAACCAAATACACAAAATCAATAATTGGATGCACAAACATGGTTAAAAACCCTAATTGGGTTAGAATAAGCCTAGGGACGACGAAAATGACCAAAATATTCAACAAATAACACAAAATCACTTATTGGATGCACAAGATTAGTTAAAAACCCTAATTCGATTAGAATAAGCCTAGGAAGGACGGAAAATGAACTAAATGTTCAACCAATGATACAAAATCACTTATTGGATGAACAAGATTTGTTAAAAACCCTAATTGGATTAGAATAAGCCTTGGGAGGACAAAAATGCCATAAATGTTAATCCAATGACACAAACGCTCTAATTGGATGCACAAGATTGGTTAAAAACCCTAATTGGATTGGAATAAGCCTAGGGAGGACGAAAATGACCTAAATGTCAATCCAATGACACAAACGCCCTTATTGGATGCATAGGATTGGTTACAAACCCTAATTGGATTAGAATAAGCCTAGGGAGGACGAAAATGACCTAAATGTTCAACCAATGACACAAAATCACTTATTGGATGCACAAGATTGGTTAAAAACCCTAATTGGATTGGAATAAGCCTAGGGAGGATGAAAATGACCTAAATGTTAATCCGATGACACAAACGCCCTTATTGGATGCATATGATTGGTTACAAACCCTAATTGGATTAGAATAAGCCTAGGGAGGATGAAAATGACCTAAATGTTCAACCAATGACACAAAATCACTTATTGGATGCACAAGATTTGTTAAAAACCCTAATTTGATTAGAATAAGCCTAGGAAGGACGGAAAATGACCTAAATGTTCAACCAATGATACAAAATCACTTATTGGATGCACAAGATTTGTTAAAAACCCTAAATGGATTAGAATAAGCCTAGGGAGGACGAAAATGACCTAAATGTTAATCCAATGACACAAACGCTCTAATTGGATGCAAAAGATTGGTTAAAAACCCTAATTGGATTAGAATAAGCCTAGGGATGACGAAAATGACCAAAATATTCAACCAATGACACAAAATCACTTATTCGATGCACAAGATT
>JBBPBQ010000004.1:24265455-24275724 GCA_037974755.1 Cicer yamashitae | reverse complement strand
ACAAGATTTGTTAAAAACCCTAATTGGATTAGAATAAGCCTTGGGAGGACAAAAATGCCATAAATGTTAATCCAATGACACAAACGCTCTAATTGGATGCACAAGATTGGTTAAAAACCCTAATTGGATTGGAATAAGCCTAGGGAGGACGAAAATGACCTAAATGTCAATCCAATGACACAAACGCCCTTATTGGATGCATAGGATTGGTTACAAACCCTAATTGGATTAGAATAAGCCTAGGGAGGACGAAAATGACCTAAATGTTCAACCAATGACACAAAATCACTTATTGGATGCACAAGATTGGTTAAAAACCCTAATTGGATTGGAATAAGCCTAGGGAGGATGAAAATGACCTAAATGTTAATCCGATGACACAAACGCCCTTATTGGATGCATATGATTGGTTACAAACCCTAATTGGATTAGAATAAGCCTAGGGAGGATGAAAATGACCTAAATGTTCAACCAATGACACAAAATCACTTATTGGATGCACAAGATTTGTTAAAAACCCTAATTTGATTAGAATAAGCCTAGGAAGGACGGAAAATGACCTAAATGTTCAACCAATGATACAAAATCACTTATTGGATGCACAAGATTGGTTAAAAACCCTAAATGGATTAGAATAAGCCTAGGGAGGACGAAAATGACCTAAATGTTAATCCAATGACACAAACGCTCTAATTGGATGCAAAAGATTGGTTAAAAACCCTAATTGGATTAGAATAAGCCTAGGGATGACGAAAATGACCAAAATATTCAACCAATGACACAAAATCACTTATTCGATGCACAAGATTAGTTAAAAACCCTAATTTGATTAGAATAAGCCTAGGAAGGAAGGAAAATGACCTAAATGTTCAACCAATGATACAAAATCACTTATTGGATGCACAAGATTGGTTAAAAACCCTAATTGGATTGGAATAAGCCTAGGGAGGATGAAAATGACCTAAATGTTAATGCAATGACACAAACGCTCTTATTGGATGCACAAGATTGGTTAAAAACCCTAATTGGATTAGAATAAGCCTAGGGACGACGAAAATGACCAAAATATTCAACCAATGACACAATCACTTATTGGATGCACAAGATTAGTTAAAAACCCTAATTTGATTAGAATAAGCCTAGGAAGGAAGGAAAATGACCTAAATGTTCAACCAATGATACAAAATCACTTATTGGATGCACAAGATTGGTTAAAAACCCTAATTGGATTGGAATAAGCCTAGGGAGGATGAAAATGACCTAAATGTTAATGCAATGACACAAACTCTCTTATTGGATGCACAAGATTGGTTAAAAACCCTAATTGGATTAGAATAAGCCTAGGGACGACGAAAATGACCAAAATATTCAACCAATGACACAAAATCACTTATTGGATGCACACGATTGGTTAAAAACCCTAATTGGATTAGAGAAAGCCTAGGGAGGACGAAAATGACCAAAATATTCAACTGATGCCACCAAATCACTTATTGGATGCAGAATATTGGTTAAAAACCCTAATTGGATTAGAATAAGCCTAGGGAGGACGAAAATGACTAAAATGTTCAACCAAATACACAAAATCAACAATTGGATGCACAAACATGGTTAAAAACCCTAATTGGGTTAGAATAAGCCTAGGGACGACGAAAATGACCAAAATATTCAACCAATAACACAAAATCACTTATTAGATGCACAAGATTAGTTAAAAACCCTAATTCGATTAGAATAAGCCTAGGAAGGACGGAAAATGAACTAAATGTTCAACCAATGATACAAAATCACTTATTGGATGCACAAGATTTGTTAAAAACCCTAATTGGATTAGAATAAGCCTAGGGAGGACAAAAATGCCATAAATGTTAATCCAATGACACAAACGCTCTAATTGGATGCACAAGATTGGTTAAAAACCCTAATTGGATTAGAATAAGCCTAGGGACGACGAAAATGACCAAAATATTCAACCAATGACACAAAATCACTTATTCGATGCACAAGATTAGTTAAAAACCCTAATTTGATTAGAATAAGCCTAGGAAGGAAGGAAAATGACCTAAATGTTCAACCAATGATACAAAATCACTTATTGGATGCACAAGATTGGTTAAAAACCCAAATTGGATAAGAATACGCCTAGGGAGGACGAAAATGACCAAAATATTCAACTGATGCCACAAAATCACTTATTGGACGCAGAAGATTGGTTAAAAACCCTAATTCGAATAGAATAATCCTATGGAGGACGAAAATGACTAAAATGTTCAACCAAATACACAAAATCAACAATTGGATGCACAAACTTGGTTAAAAACCCTAATTGGGTTAGAATAAGCCTAGGGACGACGAAAATGACTAAAATATTCAACCAATGACACAAAATCACTTATTGGATGCACAAGATTAGTTAAAAACCCTAATTCGATTAGAATAAGCCTAGGAAGGACGGAAAATGACCTAAATGTTCAACCAATGATACAAAATCACTTATTGGATGCACAAGATTGGTTAAAAACCCTAATTGGATTAGAATAAGCCTAGGGAGGACAAAAATGACCTAAATGTTAATCCAATGAGACAAACGCTCTAATTGGATGCACAAGATTGGTTAAAAACCCTAATTGGATTAGAATAAGCCTAGGGACGACGAAAATGACCAAAATATTCAACCAATGACACAAAATCACTTATTCGATGCACAAGATTAGTTAAAAACCCTAATTTGATTAGAATAAGCCTAGGAAGGAAGGAAAATGACCTAAATGTTCAACCAATGATACAAAATCACTTATTGGATGCACAAGATTGGTAAAAACCCTAATTGGATTGGAATAAGCCTAGGGAGGATGAAAATGACCTAAATGTTAATGCAATGACACAAACGCTCTTATTGGATGCACAAGATTGGTTAAAAACCCTAATTGGATTAGAATAAGCCTAGGGACGACGAAAATGACCAAAATATTCTACCAATGACACAAAATCACTTATTGGATGCACACGATTGGTTAAAAACCCTAATTGGATTAGAGAAAGCCTAGGGAGGACGAAAATGACCAAAATATTCAACTGATGCCACCAAATCACTTATTGGATGCAGAAGATTGGTTAAAAACCCTAATTGGATTAGAATAAGCCTAGGGAGGACGAAAATGACTAAAATGTTCAACCAAATACACAAAATCAACAATTGGATGCACAAACATGGTTAAAAACCCTAATTGGGTTAGAATAAGCCTAGGGACGACGAAAATGACCAAAATATTCAACCAATAACACAAAATCACTTATTGGATGCACAAGATTAGTTAAAAACCCTAATTCGATTAGAATAAGCCAAGGAAGGACGGAAAATGAACTAAATGTTCAACCAATGATACAAAATCACTTATTGGATGCACAAGATTTGTTAAAAACCCTAATTGGATTAGAATAAGCCTAGGGAGGACAAAAATGCCATAAATGTTAATCCAATGACACAAACGCTCTAATTGGATGCACAAGATTGGTTAAAAACCCTAATTGGATTAGCATAAGCCTAGGGACGACGAAAATGACCAAAATCTTCAACCAATGACACAAAATCACTTATTCGATGCACAAGATTAGTTAAAAACCCTAATTTGATTAGAATAAGCCTAGGAAGGAAGGAAAATGACCTAAATGTTCAACCAATGATACAAAATCACTTATTGGATGCACAAGATTGGTTAAAAACCCTAATTGGATTGGAATAAGCCTAGGGAGGATGAAAATGACCTAAATGTTCAACCAATGACACAAAATCACTTATTGGATGCACAAGATTTGTTAAAAACCCTAATTTGATTAGAATAAGCCTAGGAAGGACGGAAAATGACCTAAATGTTCAACCAATGATACAAAATCACTTATTGGATGCACAAGATTGGTTAAAAACCCTAAATGGATTAGAATAAGCCTAGGGAGGACGAAAATGACCTAAATGTTAATCCAATGACACAAACGCTCTAATTGGATGCACAAGATTGGTTAAAAACCCTAATTGGATTAGAATAAGCCTAGGGATGACGAAAATGACCAAAATATTCAACCAATGACACAAAATCACTTATTCGATGCACAAGATTAGTTAAAAAACTTAATTTGATTAGAATAAGCCTAGGAAGGAAGGAAAATGACCTAAATGTTCAACCAATGATACAAAATCACTTATTGGATGCACAAGATTGGTTAAAAACCCTAATTGGATTGGAATAAGCCTAGGGAGGATGAAAATGACCTAAATGTTAATGCAATGACACAAACGCTCTTATTGGATGCACAAGATTGGTTAAAAACCCTAATTGGATTAGAATAAGCCTAGGGACGACGAAAATGACCAAAATATTCAACCAATGACACAAAATCACTTATTGGATGCACACGATTGGTTAAAAACCCTAATTGGATTAGGGAAAGCCTAGGGAGGACGAAAATGACCAAAATATTCAACTGATGCCACCAAATCACTTATTGGATGCAGAAGATTGGTTAAAAACCCTAATTGGATTAGAATAAGCCTAGGGAGGACGAAAATGACTAAAATGTTCAACCAAATACACAAAATCAACAATTGGATGCACAAACATGGTTAAAAACCCTAATTGGGTTAGAATAAGCCTAGGGACGACGAAAATGACCAAAATATTCAACCAATAACACAAAATCACTTATTGGATGCACAAGATTAGTTAAAAACCCTAATTCGATTAGAATAAGCCTAGGAAGGACGGAAAATGAACTAAATGTTCAACCAATGATACAAAATCACTTATTGGATGCACAAGATTTGTTAAAAACCCTAATTGGATTAGAATAAGCCTAGGGAGGACAAAAATGCCATAAATGTTAATCCAATGACACAAACGCTCTAATTGGATGCACAAGATTGGTTAAAAACCCTAATTGGATTAGCATAAGCCTAGGGACGACGAAAATGACCAAAATCTTCAACCAATGACACAAAATCACTTATTCGATGCACAAGATTAGTTAAAAACCCTAATTTGATTAGAATAAGCCTAGGAAGGAAGGAAAATGACCTAAATGTTCAACCAATGATACAAAATCACTTATTGGATGCACAAGATTGGTTAAAAACCCTAATTGGATTGGAATAAGCCTGGGGAGGATGAAAATGACCTAAATGTTAATCCGATGACACAAACGCCCTTATTGGATGCATATGATTGGTTACAAACCCTAATTGGATTAGAATAAGCCTAGGGAGGATGAAAATGACCTAAATGTTCAACCAATGACACAAAATCACTTATTGGATGCACAAGATTTGTTAAAAACCCTAATTTGATTAGAATAAGCCTAGGAAGGACGGAAAATGACCTAAATGTTCAACCAATGATACAAAATCACTTATTGGATGCACAAGATTGGTTAAAAACCCTAAATGGATTAGAATAAGCCTAGGGAGGACGAAAATGACCTAAATGTTAATCCAATGACACAAACGCTCTAATTGGATGCAAAAGATTGGTTAAAAACCCTAATTGGATTAGAATAAGCCTAGGGATGACGAAAATGACCAAAATATTCAACCAATGACACAAAATCACTTATTCGATGCACAAGATTAGTTAAAAACCCTAATTTGATTAGAATAAGCCTAGGAAGGAAGGAAAATGACCTAAATGTTCAACCAATGATACAAAATCACTTATTGGATGCACAAGATTGGTTAAAAACCCTAATTGGATTGGAATAAGCCTAGGGAGGATGAAAATGACCTAAATGTTAATGCAATGACACAAACGCTCTTATTGGATGCACAAGATTGGTTAAAAACCCTAATTGGATTAGAATAAGCCTAGGGACGACGAAAATGACCAAAATATTCAACCAATGACACAATCACTTATTGGATGCACAAGATTAGTTAAAAACCCTAATTTGATTAGAATAAGCCTAGGAAGGAAGGAAAATGACCTAAATGTTCAACCAATGATACAAAATCACTTATTGGATGCACAAGATTGGTTAAAAACCCTAATTGGATTGGAATAAGCCTAGGGAGGATGAAAATGACCTAAATGTTAATGCAATGACACAAACTCTCTTATTGGATGCACAAGATTGGTTAAAAACCCTAATTGGATTAGAATAAGCCTAGGGACGACGAAAATGACCAAAATATTCAACCAATGACACAAAATCACTTATTGGATGCACACGATTGGTTAAAAACCCTAATTGGATTAGAGAAAGCCTAGGGAGGACGAAAATGACCAAAATATTCAACTGATGCCACCAAATCACTTATTGGATGCAGAATATTGGTTAAAAACCCTAATTGGATTAGAATAAGCCTAGGGAGGACGAAAATGACTAAAATGTTCAACCAAATACACAAAATCAACAATTGGATGCACAAACATGGTTAAAAACCCTAGTTGGGTTAGAATAAGCCTAGGGACGACGAAAATGACCAAAATATTCAACCAATAACACAAAATCACTTATTGGATGCACAAGATTAGTTAAAAACCCTAATTCGATTAGAATAAGCCTAGGAAGGACGGAAAATGAACTAAATGTTCAACCAATGATACAAAATCACTTATTGGATGCACAAGATTTGTTAAAAACCCTAATTGGATTAGAATAAGCCTAGGGAGGACAAAAATGCCATAAATGTTAATCCAATGACACAAACGCTCTAATTGGATGCACAAGATTGGTTAAAAACCCTAATTGGATTAGAATAAGCCTAGGGACGACGAAAATGACCAAAATCTTCAACCAATGACACAAAATCACTTATTCGATGCACAAGATTAGTTAAAAACCCTAATTTGATTAGAATAAGCCTAGGAAGGAAGGAAAATGACCTAAATGTTCAACCAATGATACAAAATCACTTATTGGATGCACAAGATTGGTTAAAAACTCTAATTGGATTGGAATAAGCCTAGGGAGGATGAAAATGACCTAAATGTTAATCCGATGACACAAACGCCCTTATTGGATGCATATGATTGGTTACAAACCCTAATTGGATTAGAATAAGCCTAGGGAGGATGAAAATGACCTAAATGTTCAACCAATGACACAAAATCACTTATTGGATGCACAAGATTTGTTAAAAACCCTAATTTGATTAGAATAAGCCTAGGAAGGACGGAAAATGACCTAAATGTTCAACCAATGATACAAAATCACTTATTGGATGCACAAGATTGGTTAAAAACCCTAAATGGATTAGAATAAGCCTAGGGAGGACGAAAATGACCTAAATGTTAATCCAATGACACAAACGCTCTAATTGGATGCAAAAGATTGGTTAAAAACCCTAATTGGATTAGAATAAGCCTAGGGATGACGAAAATGACCAAAATATTCAACCAATGACACAAAATCACTTATTCGATGCACAAGATTAGTTAAAAACCCTAATTTGATTAGAATAAGCCTAGGAAGGAAGGAAAATGACCTAAATGTTCAACCAATGATACAAAATCACTTATTGGATGCACAAGATTGGTTAAAAACCCTAATTGGATTGGAATAAGCCTAGGGAGGATGAAAATGACCTAAATGTTAATGCAATGACACAAACGCTCTTATTGGATGCACAAGATTGGTTAAAAACCCTAATTGGATTAGAATAAGCCTAGGGACGACGAAAATGACCAAAATATTCAACCAATGACACAAAATCACTTATTGGATGCACACGATTGGTTAAAAACCCTAATTGGATTAGAGAAAGCCTAGGGAGGACGAAAATGACCAAAATATTCAACTGATGCCACCAAATCACTTATTGGATGCAGAAGATTGGTTAAAAACCCTAATTGGATTAGAATAAGCCTAGGGAGGACGAAAATGACTAAAATGTTCAACCAAATACACAAAATCAACAATTGGATGCACAAACATGGTTAAAAACCCTAATTGGGTTAGAATAAGCCTAGGGACGACGAAAATGACCAAAATATTCAACCAATAACACAAAATCACTTATTGGATGCACAAGATTAGTTAAAAACCCTAATTCGATTAGAATAAGCCAAGGAAGGACGGAAAATGAACTAAATGTTCAACCAATGATACAAAATCACTTATTGGATGCACAAGATTTGTTAAAAACCCTAATTGGATTAGAATAAGCCTAGGGAGGACAAAAATGCCATAAATGTTAATCCAATGACACAAACGCTCTAATTGGATGCACAAGATTGGTTAAAAACCCTAATTGGATTAGCATAAGCCTAGGGACGACGAAAATGACCAAAATCTTCAACCAATGACACAAAATCACTTATTCGATGCACAAGATTAGTTAAAAACCCTAATTTGATTAGAATAAGCCTAGGAAGGAAGGAAAATGACCTAAATGTTCAACCAATGATACAAAATCACTTATTGGATGCACAAGATTGGTTAAAAACCCTAATTGGATTGGAATAAGCCTAGGGAGGATGAAAATGACCTAAATGTTCAACCAATGACACAAAATCACTTATTGGATGCACAAGATTTGTTAAAAACCCTAATTTGATTAGAATAAGCCTAGGAAGGACGGAAAATGACCTAAATGTTCAACCAATGATACAAAATCACTTATTGGATGCACAAGATTGGTTAAAAACCCTAAATGGATTAGAATAAGCCTAGGGAGGACGAAAATGACCTAAATGTTAATCCAATGACACAAATGCTCTAATTGGATGCACAAGATTTGTTAAAAACCCTAATTGGATTAGAATAAGCCTAGGGATGACGAAAATGACCAAAATATTCAACCAATGACACAAAATCACTTATTCGATGCACAAGATTAGTTAAAAACCCTAATTTGATTAGAATAAGCCTAGGAAGGAAGGAAAATGACCTAAATGTTCAACCAATGATACAAAATCACTTATTGGATGCACAAGATTGGTAAAAACCCTAATTGGATTGGAATAAGCCTAGGGAGGATGAAAATGACCTAAATGTTAATGCAATGACACAAACGCTCTTATTGGATGCACAAGATTGGTTAAAAACCCTAATTGGATTAGAATAAGCCTAGGGACGACGAAAATGACCAAAATATTCTACCAATGACACAAAATCACTTATTGGATGCACACGATTGGTTAAAAACCCTAATTGGATTAGAGAAAGCCTAGGGAGGACGAAAATGACCAAAATATTCAACTGATGCCACCAAATCACTTATTGGATGCAGAAGATTGGTTAAAAACCCTAATTGGATTAGAATAAGCCTAGGGAGGACGAAAATGACTAAAATGTTCAACCAAATACACAAAATCAACAATTGGATGCACAAACATGGTTAAAAACCCTAATTGGGTTAGAATAAGCCTAGGGACGACGAAAATGACCAAAATATTCAACCAATAACACAAAATCACTTATTGGATGCACAAGATTAGTTAAAAACCCTAATTCGATTAGAATAAGCCTAGGAAGGACGGAAAATGAACTAAATGTTCAACCAATGATACAAAATCACTTATTGGATGCACAAGATTTGTTAAAAACCCTAATTGGATTAGACTAAGCCTAGGGAGGACAAAAATGCCATAAATGATAATCCAATGACACAAACGCTCTAATTGGATGCACAAGATTGGTTAAAAACCCTAATTGGATTAGCATAAGCCTAGGGACGACGAAAATGACCAAAATCTTCAACCAATGACACAAAATCACTTATTCGATGCACAAGATTAGTTAAAAACCCTAATTTGATTAGAATAAGCCTAGGAAGGAAGGAAAATGACCTAAATGTTCAACCAATGATACAAAATCACTTATTGGATGCACAAGATTGGTTAAAAACCCTAATTGGATTGGAATAAGCCTGGGGAGGATGAAAATGACCTAAATGTTAATCCGATGACACAAACGCCCTTATTGGATGCATATGATTGGTTACAAACCCTAATTGGATTAGAATAAGCCTAGGGAGGATGAAAATGACCTAAATGTTCAACCAATGACACAAAATCACTTATTGGATGCACAAGATTTGTTAAAACCCTAATTTGATTAGAATAAGCCTAGGAAGGACGGAAAATGACCTAAATGTTCAACCAATGATACAAAATTACTTATTGGATGCACAAGATTGGTTAAAAACCCTAAATGGATTAGAATAAGCCTAGGGAGGACGAAAATGACCTAAATGTTAATCCAATGACACAAACGCTCTAATTGGATGCACAAGATTGGTTAAAAACCCTAATTGGATTAGAATAAGCCTAGGGATGA
>JBBPBQ010000004.1:24232392-24262825 GCA_037974755.1 Cicer yamashitae | reverse complement strand
TAATTTGATTAGAATAAGCCTAGGAAGGAAGGAAAATGACCTAAATGTTCAACCAATGATACAAAATCACTTATTGGATGCACAAGATTGGTTAAAAACCCTAATTGGATTGGAATAAGCCTAGGGAGGATGAAAATGACCTAAATGTTAATGCAATGACACAAACGCTCTTATTGGATGCACAAGATTGGTTAAAAACCCTAATTGGATTAGAATAAGCCTAGGGACGACGAAAATGACCCAAATATTCAACCAATGACACAAAATCACTTATTGGATGCACACGATTGGTTAAAAATCCTAATTGGATTAGAGAAAGCCTAGGGAGGACGAAAATGACCAAAATATTCAACTGATGCCACAAAATCACTTATTGGATGCAGAAGATTGGTTAAAAACCCTAATTGGATTAGAATAAGCCTAGGGAGGACGAAAATGACTAAAATGTTCAACCAAATACACAAAATCAATAATTGGATGCACAAACATGGTTAAAAACCCTAATTGGGTTAGAATAAGCCTAGGGACGACGAAAATGACCAAAATATTCAACAAATAACACAAAATCACTTATTGGATGCACAAGATTAGTTAAAAACCCTAATTCGATTAGAATAAGCCTAGGAAGGACGGAAAATGAACTAAATGTTCAACCAATGATACAAAATCACTTATTGGATGCACAAGATTTGTTAAAAACCCTAATTGGATTAGAATAAGCCTAGGGAGGACAAAAATGCCATAAATGTTAATCCAATGACACAAACGCTCTAATTGGATGCACAAGATTGGTTAAAAACCCTAATTGGATTAGAATAAGCCTAGGGACGACGAAAATGACCAAAATATTCAACCAATGACACAAAATCACTATTCGATGCACAAGATTAGTTAAAAACCCTAATTTGATTAGAATAAGCCTAGGAAGGAAGGAAAATGACCTAAATGTTCAAGCAATGATACAAAATCACTTATTGGATGCACAAGATTGGTTAAAAACCCAAATTGGATAAGAATACGCCTAGGGAGGACGAAAATGACCAAAATATTCAACTGATGCCACAAAATCACTTATTGGATGCAGAAGATTGGTTAAAAACCCTAATTGGATTAGAATAAGCCTAGGGAGGACGAAAATGACTAAAATGTTCAACCAAATACACAAAATCAACAATTGGATGCACAAACATGGTTAAAAACCCTAATTGGTTTAGAATAAGCCTAGGGACGACGAAAATGACCAAAATATTCAACCAATGACACAAAATCACTTATTCGATGCACAAGATTAGTTAAAAACCCTAATTTGATTAGAATAAGCCTAGGAAGGAAGGAAAATGACCTAAATGTTCAACCAATGATACAAAATCACTTATTGGATGCACAAGATTGGTTAAAAACCCTAATTGGATTAGAATAAGCCTAGGGACGACGAAAATGACCAAAATATTCAACCAATGACACAAAATCACTTATTCGATGCACAAGATTAGTTAAAAACCCTAATTTGATTAGAATAAGCCTAGGAAGGAAGGAAAATGACCTAAATGTTCAACCAATGATACAAAATCACTTATTGGATGCACAAGATTGGTTAAAAACCCAAATTGGATAAGAATACGCCTAGGGAGGACGAAAATGACCAAAATATTCAACTGATGCCACAAAATCACTTATTGGATGCAGAAGATTGGTTAAAAACCCTAATTGGATTAGAATAAGCCTAGGGAGGACGAAAATGACTAAAAAGTTCAACCAAATACACAAAATCAACAATTGGATGCACAAACTTGGTTAAAAACCCTAATTGGGTTAGAATAAGCCTAGGGACGACGAAAATGACCAAAATATTCAACCAATGACACAAAATCACTTATTCGATGCACAAGATTAGTTAAAAACCCTAATTTGATTAGAATAAGCCTAGGAAGGAAGGAAAATGACCTAAATGTTCAACCAATGATACAAAATCACTTATTGGATGCACAAGATTGGTAAAAACCCTAATTGGATTGGAATAAGCCTAGGGAGGATGAAAATGACCTAAATGTTAATGCAATGACACAAACGCTCTTATTGGATGCACAAGATTGGTTAAAAACCCTAATTGGATTAGAATAAGCCTAGGGACGACGAAAATGACCAAAATATTCTACCAATGACACAAAATCACTTATTGGATGCACACGATTGGTTAAAAACCCTAATTGGATTAGAGAAAGCCTAGGGAGGACGAAAATGACCAAAATATTCAACTGATGCCACCAAATCACTTATTGGATGCAGAAGATTGGTTAAAAACCCTAATTGGATTAGAATAAGCCTAGGGAGGACGAAAATGACTAAAATGTTCAACCAAATACACAAAATCAACAATTGGATGCACAAACATGGTTAAAAACCCTAATTGGGTTAGAATAAGCCTAGGGACGACGAAAATGACCAAAATATTCAACCAATAACACAAAATCACTTATTGGATGCACAAGATTAGTTAAAAACCCTAATTCGATTAGAATAAGCCAAGGAAGGACGGAAAATGAACTAAATGTTCAACCAATGATACAAAATCACTTATTGGATGCACAAGATTTGTTAAAAACCCTAATTGGATTAGAATAAGCCTAGGGAGGACAAAAATGCCATAAATGTTAATCCAATGACACAAACGCTCTAATTGGATGCACAAGATTGGTTAAAAACCCTAATTGGATTAGCATAAGCCTAGGGACGACGAAAATGACCAAAATCTTCAACCAATGACACAAAATCACTTATTCGATGCACAAGATTAGTTAAAAACCCTAATTTGATTAGAATAAGCCTAGGAAGGAAGGAAAATGACCTAAATGTTCAACCAATGATACAAAATCACTTATTGGATGCACAAGATTGGTTAAAAACCCTAATTGGATTGGAATAAGCCTGGGGAGGATGAAAATGACCTAAATGTTAATCCGATGACACAAACGCCCTTATTGGATGCATATGATTGGTTACAAACCCTAATTGGATTAGAATAAGCCTAGGGAGGATGAAAATGACCTAAATGTTCAACCAATGACACAAAATCACTTATTGGATGCACAAGATTTGTTAAAAACCCTAATTTGATTAGAATAAGCCTAGGAAGGACGGAAAATGACCTAAATGTTCAACCAATGATACAAAATCACTTATTGGATGCACAAGATTGGTTAAAAACCCTAAATGGATTAGAATAAGCCTAGGGAGGACGAAAATGACCTAAATGTTAATCCAATGACACAAACGCTCTAATTGGATGCAAAAGATTGGTTAAAAACCCTAATTGGATTAGAATAAGCCTAGGGATGACGAAAATGACCAAAATATTCAACCAATGACACAAAATCACTTATTCGATGCACAAGATTAGTTAAAAACCCTAATTTGATTAGAATAAGCCTAGGAAGGAAGGAAAATGACCTAAATGTTCAACCAATGATACAAAATCACTTATTGGATGCACAAGATTGGTTAAAAACCCTAATTGGATTGGAATAAGCCTAGGGAGGATGAAAATGACCTAAATGTTAATGCAATGACACAAACGCTCTTATTGGATGCACAAGATTGGTTAAAAACCCAAATTGGATTAGAATAAGCCTAGGGACGACGAAAATGACCAAAATATTCAACCAATGACACAAAATCACTTATTGGATGCACACGATTGGTTAAAAACCCTAATTGGATTAGAGAAAGCCTAGGGAGGACGAAAATGACCAAAATATTCAACTGATGCCACAAAATCACTTATTGGATGCAGAAGATTGGTTAAAAACCCTAATTGGATTAGAATAAGCCTAGGGAGGACGAAAATGACTAAAATGTTCAACCAAATACACAAAATCAATAATTGGATGCACAAACATGGTTAAAAACCCTAATTGGGTTAGAATAAGCCTAGGGACGACGAAAATGACCAAAATATTCAACAAATAACACAAAATCACTTATTGGATGCACAAGATTAGTTAAAAACCCTAATTCGATTAGAATAAGCCTAGGAAGGACGGAAAATGAACTAAATGTTCAACCAATGATACAAAATCACTTATTGGATGCACAAGATTTGTTAAAAACCCTAATTGGATTAGAATAAGCCTTGGGAGGACAAAAATGCCATAAATGTTAATCCAATGACACAAACGCTCTAATTGGATGCACAAGATTGGTTAAAAACCCTAATTGGATTGGAATAAGCCTAGGGAGGACGAAAATGACCTAAATGTCAATCCAATGACACAAACGCCCTTATTGGATGCATAGGATTGGTTACAAACCCTAATTGGATTAGAATAAACCTAGGGAGGACGAAAATGACCTAAATGTTCAACCAATGACACAAAATCACTTATTGGATGCACAAGATTGGTTAAAAACCCTAATTCGATTGGAATAAGCCTAGGGAGGATGAAAATGACCTAAATGTTAATCCGATGACACAAACGCCCTTATTGGATGCATATGATTGGTTACAAACCCTAATTGGGTTAGAATAAGCCTAGGGAGGATGAAAATGACCTAAATGTTCAACCAATGACACAAAATCACTTATTGGATGCACAAGATTTGTTAAAAACCCTAATTTGATTAGAATAAGCCTAGGAAGGACGGAAAATGACCTAAATGTTCAACCAATGATACAAAATCACTTCTTGGATGCACAAGATTGGTTAAAAACCCTAAATGGATTAGAATAAGCCTAGGGAGGACGAAAATGATCTAAATGTTAATCCAATGACACAAACGCTCTAATTGGATGCACAAGATTGGTTAAAAACCCTAATTGGATTAGAATAAGCCTAGGGATGACGAAAATGACCAAAATATTCAACCAATGACACAAAATCACTTATTCGATGCACAAGATTAGTTAAAAACCCTAATTTGATTAGAATAAGCCTAGGAAGGAAGGAAAATGACCTAAATGTTCAACCAATGATACAAAATCACTTATTGGATGCACAAGATTGGTAAAAACCCTAATTGGATTGGAATAAGCCTAGGGAGGATGAAAATGACCTAAATGTTAATGCAATGACACAAACGCTCTTATTGGATGCACAAGATTGGTTAAAAACCCTAATTGGATTAGAATAAGCCTAGGGACGACGAAAATGACCAAAATATTCTACCAATGACACAAAATCACTTATTGGATGCACACGATTGGTTAAAAACCCTAATTGGATTAGAGAAAGCCTAGGGAGGACGAAAATGACCAAAATATTCAACTGATGCCACCAAATCACTTATTGGATGCAGAAGATTGGTTAAAAACCCTAATTGGATTAGAATAAGCCTAGGGAGGACGAAAATGACTAAAATGTTCAACCAAATACACAAAATCAACAATTGGATGCACAAACATGGTTAAAAACCCTAATTGGGTTAGAATAAGCCTAGGGACGACGAAAATGACCAAAATATTCAACCAATAACACAAAATCACTTATTGGATGCACAAGATTAGTTAAAAACCCTAATTCGATTAGAATAAGCCAAGGAAGGACGGAAAATGAACTAAATGTTCAACCAATGATACAAAATCACTTATTGGATGCACAAGATTTGTTAAAAACCCTAATTGGATTAGAATAAGCCTAGGGAGGACAAAAATGCCATAAATGTTAATCCAATGACACAAACGCTCTAATTGGATGCACAAGATTGGTTAAAAACCCTAATTGGATTAGCATAAGCCTAGGGACGACGAAAATGACCAAAATCTTCAACCAATGACACAAAATCACTTATTCGATGCACAAGATTAGTTAAAAACCCTAATTTGATTAGAATAAGCCTAGGAAGGAAGGAAAATGACCTAAATGTTCAACCAATGATACAAAATCACTTATTGGATGCACAAGATTGGTTAAAAACCCTAATTGGATTGGAATAAGCCTAGGGAGGATGAAAATGACCTAAATGTTCAACCAATGACACAAAATCACTTATTGGATGCACAAGATTTGTTAAAAACCCTAATTTGATTAGAATAAGCCTAGGAAGGACGGAAAATGACCTAAATGTTCAACCAATGATACAAAATCACTTATTGGATGCACAAGATTGGTTAAAAACCCTAAATGGATTAGAATAAGCCTAGGGAGGACGAAAATGACCTAAATGTTAATCCAATGACACAAACGCTCTAATTGGATGCACAAGATTGGTTAAAAACCCTAATTGGATTAGAATAAGCCTAGGGATGACGAAAATGACCAAAATATTCAACCAATGACACAAAATCACTTATTCGATGCACAAGATTAGTTAAAAAACTTAATTTGATTAGAATAAGCCTAGGAAGGAAGGAAAATGACCTAAATGTTCAACCAATGATACAAAATCACTTATTGGATGCACAAGATTGGTTAAAAACCCTAATTGGATTGGAATAAGCCTAGGGAGGATGAAAATGACCTAAATGTTAATGCAATGACACAAACGCTCTTATTGGATGCACAAGATTGGTTAAAAACCCTAATTGGATTAGAATAAGCCTAGGGACGACGAAAATGACCAAAATATTCAACCAATGACACAAAATCACTTATTGGATGCACACGATTGGTTAAAAACCCTAATTGGATTAGAGAAAGCCTAGGGAGGACGAAAATGACCAAAATATTCAACTGATGCCACAAAATCACTTATTGGATGCAAAAGATTGGTTAAAAACCCTAAATGGATTAGAATAAGCCTAGGGAGGACGAAAATGACTAAAATGTTCAACCAAATACACAAAATCAATAATTGGATGCACAAACATGGTTAAAAACCCTAATTGGGTTAGAATAAGCCTAGGGACGACGAAAATGACCAAAATATTCAACAAATAACACAAAATCACTTATTGGATGCACAAGATTAGTTAAAAACCCTAATTCGATTAGAATAAGCCTAGGAAGGACGGAAAATGAACTAAATGTTCAACCAATGATACAAAATCACTTATTGGATGCACAAGATTTGTTAAAAACCCTAATTGGATTAGAATAAGCCTAGGGAGGACAAAAATGCCATAAATGTTAATCCAATGACACAAACGCTCTAATTGGATGCACAAGATTGGTTAAAAACCCTAATTGGATTAGAATAAGCCTAGGGACGACGAAAATGACCAAAATCTTCAACCAATGACACAAAATCACTTATTCGATGCACAAGATTAGTTAAAAACCCTAATTTGATTAGAATAAGCCTAGGAAGGAAGGAAAATGACCTAAATGTTCAACCAATGATACAAAATCACTTATTGGATGCACAAGATTGGTTAAAAACTCTAATTGGATTGGAATAAGCCTAGGGAGGATGAAAATGACCTAAATGTTAATCCGATGACACAAACGCCCTTATTGGATGCATATGATTGGTTACAAACCCTAATTGGATTAGAATAAGCCTAGGGAGGATGAAAATGACCTAAATGTTCAACCAATGACACAAAATCACTTATTGGATGCACAAGATTTGTTAAAAACCCTAATTTGATTAGAATAAGCCTAGGAAGGACGGAAAATGACCTAAATGTTCAACCAATGATACAAAATCACTTATTGGATGCACAAGATTGGTTAAAAACCCTAAATGGATTAGAATAAGCCTAGGGAGGACGAAAATGACCTAAATGTTAATCCAATGACACAAACGCTCTAATTGGATGCAAAAGATTGGTTAAAAACCCTAATTGGATTAGAATAAGCCTAGGGATGACGAAAATGACCAAAATATTCAACCAATGACACAAAATCACTTATTCGATGCACAAGATTAGTTAAAAACCCTAATTTGATTAGAATAAGCCTAGGAAGGAAGGAAAATGACCTAAATGTTCAACCAATGATACAAAATCACTTATTGGATGCACAAGATTGGTTAAAAACCCTAATTGGATTGGAATAAGCCTAGGGAGGATGAAAATGACCTAAATGTTAATGCAATGACACAAACGCTCTTATTGGATGCACAAGATTGGTTAAAAACCCTAATTGGATTAGAATAAGCCTAGGGACGACGAAAATGACCAAAATATTCAACCAATGACACAATCACTTATTGGATGCACAAGATTAGTTAAAAACCCTAATTTGATTAGAATAAGCCTAGGAAGGAAGGAAAATGACCTAAATGTTCAACCAATGATACAAAATCACTTATTGGATGCACAAGATTGGTTAAAAACCCTAATTGGATTGGAATAAGCCTAGGGAGGATGAAAATGACCTAAATGTTAATGCAATGACACAAACTCTCTTATTGGATGCACAAGATTGGTTAAAAACCCTAATTGGATTAGAATAAGCCTAGGGACGACGAAAATGACCAAAATATTCAACCAATGACACAAAATCACTTATTGGATGCACACGATTGGTTAAAAACCCTAATTGGATTAGAGAAAGCCTAGGGAGGACGAAAATGACCAAAATATTCAACTGATGCCACCAAATCACTTATTGGATGCAGAATATTGGTTAAAAACCCTAATTGGATTAGAATAAGCCTAGGGAGGACGAAAATGACTAAAATGTTCAACCAAATACACAAAATCAACAATTGGATGCACAAACATGGTTAAAAACCCTAATTGGGTTAGAATAAGCCTAGGGACGACGAAAATGACCAAAATATTCAACCAATAACACAAAATCACTTATTAGATGCACAAGATTAGTTAAAAACCCTAATTCGATTAGAATAAGCCTAGGAAGGACGGAAAATGAACTAAATGTTCAACCAATGATACAAAATCACTTATTGGATGCACAAGATTTGTTAAAAACCCTAATTGGATTAGAATAAGCCTAGGGAGGACAAAAATGCCATAAATGTTAATCCAATGACACAAACGCTCTAATTGGATGCACAAGATTGGTTAAAAACCCTAATTGGATTAGAATAAGCCTAGGGACGACGAAAATGACCAAAATATTCAACCAATGACACAAAATCACTTATTCGATGCACAAGATTAGTTAAAAACCCTAATTTGATTAGAATAAGCCTAGGAAGGAAGGAAAATGACCTAAATGTTCAACCAATGATACAAAATCACTTATTGGATGCACAAGATTGGTTAAAAACCCAAATTGGATAAGAATACGCCTAGGGAGGACGAAAATGACCAAAATATTCAACTGATGCCACAAAATCACTTATTGGACGCAGAAGATTGGTTAAAAACCCTAATTCGAATAGAATAATCCTATGGAGGACGAAAATGACTAAAATGTTCAACCAAATACACAAAATCAACAATTGGATGCACAAACTTGGTTAAAAACCCTAATTGGGTTAGAATAAGCCTAGGGACGACGAAAATGACTAAAATATTCAACCAATGACACAAAATCACTTATTGGATGCACAAGATTAGTTAAAAACCCTAATTCGATTAGAATAAGCCTAGGAAGGACGGAAAATGACCTAAATGTTCAACCAATGATACAAAATCACTTATTGGATGCACAAGATTGGTTAAAAACCCTAATTGGATTAGAATAAGCCTAGGGAGGACAAAAATGACCTAAATGTTAATCCAATGAGACAAACGCTCTAATTGGATGCACAAGATTGGTTAAAAACCCTAATTGGATTAGAATAAGCCTAGGGACGACGAAAATGACCAAAATATTCAACCAATGACACAAAATCACTTATTCGATGCACAAGATTAGTTAAAAACCCTAATTTGATTAGAATAAGCCTAGGAAGGAAGGAAAATGACCTAAATGTTCAACCAATGATACAAAATCACTTATTGGATGCACAAGATTGGTAAAAACCCTAATTGGATTGGAATAAGCCTAGGGAGGATGAAAATGACCTAAATGTTAATGCAATGACACAAACGCTCTTATTGGATGCACAAGATTGGTTAAAAACCCTAATTGGATTAGAATAAGCCTAGGGACGACGAAAATGACCAAAATATTCTACCAATGACACAAAATCACTTATTGGATGCACACGATTGGTTAAAAACCCTAATTGGATTAGAGAAAGCCTAGGGAGGACGAAAATGACCAAAATATTCAACTGATGCCACCAAATCACTTATTGGATGCAGAAGATTGGTTAAAAACCCTAATTGGATTAGAATAAGCCTAGGGAGGACGAAAATGACTAAAATGTTCAACCAAATACACAAAATCAACAATTGGATGCACAAACATGGTTAAAAACCCTAATTGGGTTAGAATAAGCCTAGGGACGACGAAAATGACCAAAATATTCAACCAATAACACAAAATCACTTATTGGATGCACAAGATTAGTTAAAAACCCTAATTCGATTAGAATAAGCCAAGGAAGGACGGAAAATGAACTAAATGTTCAACCAATGATACAAAATCACTTATTGGATGCACAAGATTTGTTAAAAACCCTAATTGGATTAGAATAAGCCTAGGGAGGACAAAAATGCCATAAATGTTAATCCAATGACACAAACGCTCTAATTGGATGCACAAGATTGGTTAAAAACCCTAATTGGATTAGCATAAGCCTAGGGACGACGAAAATGACCAAAATCTTCAACCAATGACACAAAATCACTTATTCGATGCACAAGATTAGTTAAAAACCCTAATTTGATTAGAATAAGCCTAGGAAGGAAGGAAAATGACCTAAATGTTCAACCAATGATACAAAATCACTTATTGGATGCACAAGATTGGTTAAAAACCCTAATTGGATTGGAATAAGCCTAGGGAGGATGAAAATGACCTAAATGTTCAACCAATGACACAAAATCACTTATTGGATGCACAAGATTTGTTAAAAACCCTAATTTGATTAGAATAAGCCTAGGAAGGACGGAAAATGACCTAAATGTTCAACCAATGATACAAAATCACTTATTGGATGCACAAGATTGGTTAAAAACCCTAAATGGATTAGAATAAGCCTAGGGAGGACGAAAATGACCTAAATGTTAATCCAATGACACAAACGCTCTAATTGGATGCACAAGATTGGTTAAAAACCCTAATTGGATTAGAATAAGCCTAGGGATGACGAAAATGACCAAAATATTCAACCAATGACACAATATCACTTATTCGATGCACAAGATTAGTTAAAAACCCTAATTAGATTGGAATAAGCCTAGGGAGGATGAAAATGACCTAAATGTTAACGCAATGACACAAACGCTCTTATTGGATGCACAAGATTGGTTAAAAACCCTAATTGGATTAGAATAAGCCTAGGGACGACGAAAATGACCAAAATATTCAACCAATGACACAAAATCACTTATTGGATGCACACGATTGGTTAAAAACCCTAATTGGATTAGAGGAAGCCTAGGGAGGACGAAAATGACCAAAATATTCAACTGATGCCACAAAATCACTTATTGGATGCAGAAGATTGGTTAAAAACCCTAATTGGATTAGAATAAGCCTAGGGAGGACGAAAATGACTAAAATGTTCAACCAAATACACAAAATCAACAATTGGATGCACAAACATGGTTAAAAACCCTAATTGGGTTAGAATAAGCCTAGGGACGACGAAAATGACCAAAATATTCAACCAATAACACAAAATCACTTATTGGATGCACAAGATTAGTTAAAAACCCTAATTCGATTAGAATAAGCCTAGGAAGGACGGAAAATGAACTAAATGTTCAACCAATGATACAAAATCACTTATTGGATGCACAAGATTTGTTAAAAACCCTAATTGGATTAGAATAAGCCTAGGGAGGACAAAAATGCAATAAATGTTAATCCAATGACACAAACGCTCTAATTGGATGCACAAGATTGGTTAAAAACCGTAATTGGATTAGAATAAGCCTAGGGACGACGAAAATGACCAAAATATTCAACCAATGACACAAAATCACTTATTTGATGCACAAGATTAGTTAAAAACCTTAATTTGATTAGAATAAGCCTAGGAAGGAAGGAAAATGACCTAAATGTTCAACCAATGATACAAAATCACTTATTGGATGCACAAGATTGGTTAAAAACCCTAATTGGATTGGAATAAGCCTAGGGAGGATGAAAATGACCTAAATGTTAATGCAATGACACAAACGCTCTTATTGGATGCACAAGATTGGTTAAAAACCCTAATTGGAATAGAATAAGCCTAGGGACGACGAAAATGACCAAAATATTCAACCAATGACACAAAATCACTTATTGGATGCACACGATTGGTTAAAAACCCTAATTGGATTAGAGAAAGCCTAGGGAGGACGAAAATGACCAAAATATTCAACTGATGCCACAAAATCACTTATTGGATGCAGAAGATTGGTTAAAAACCCTAATTGGATTAGAATAAGCCTAGGGAGAACGAAAATGACTAAAATGTTCAACCAAATACACAAAATCAACAATTGGATGCACAAACATGGTTAAAAACCCTATTTGGGTTAGAATAAGCCTAGGGAGGACGAAAATGACCAAAATATTCAACCAATAACACAAAATCACTTATTGGATGCACAAGATTAGTTAAAAACCCTAATTCGATTAGAATAAGCCTAGGAAGGACGGAAAATGAACTAAATGTTCAACCAATGATACAAAATCACTTATTGGATGCACAAGATTTGTTAAAAACCCTAATTGGATTAGAATAAGCCTAGGGAGGACAAAAATGACATAAATGTTAATCCAATGACACAAACGCTCTAATTGGATGCACAAGATTGGTTAAAAACCCTAATTGGATTAGAATAAGCCTAGGGACGACGAAAATGACCAAAATATTCAACCAATGACATAAAATCACTTATTCGATGCACAAGATTAGTTAAAAACCCTAATTTGATTAGAATAAGCCTAGGAAGGAAGGAAAATGACCTAAATTTTCAACCAATGATACAAAATCACTTATTGGATGCACAAGATTGGTTAAAAACCCTAATTGGATTGGAATAAGCCTAGGGAGGATGAAAATGACCTAAATGTTAATCCGATGACACAAACGCCCTTATTGGATGCATATGATTGGTTACAAACCCTAATTGGATTAGAATAAGCCTAGGGAGGATGAAAATGACCTAAATGTTCAACCAATGACACAAAATCACTTATTGGATGCACAAGATTTGTTAAAAACCCTAATTTGATTAGAATAAGCCTAGGAAGGACGGAAAATGACCTAAATGTTCAACCAATGATACAAAATCACTTATTGGATGCACAAGATTGGTTAAAAACCCTAATTGGATTAGAATAAGCCTAGGGAGGACGAAAATGACCTAAATGTTAATCCAATGACACAAACGCTCTAATTGGATGCACAAGATTGGTTAAAAACCCTAATTGGATTAGAATAAGCCTAGGGACGACGAAAATGACCAAAATATTCAACCAATGACACAAAATCACTTATTGGATGCACAAGATTAGTTAAAAACCCTAATTCGATTAGAATAAGCCTAGGAAGGACGGAAAATGACCGAAATGTTCTACCAATGATACAAAATCACTTATTGGATGCACAAGATTAGTTAAAAACCCTAATTGGATTAGAATAAGCCTAGGGAGGACAAAAATGCCATAAATGTTAATCCAATGACACAAACGCTCTAATTGGATGCATAGGATTGGTTACAAACCCTAATTGGATTAGAATAAGCCTAGGGAGGACGAAAATGACCTAAATGTTCAACCAATGACACAAAATCACTTATTGGATGCACAAGATTAGTTAAAAACCATAATTTGATTAGAATAAGCCTAGGAAGGACATAAAATGACCTAAATGTTCAACCAATGATACAAAATGACTTATTGGATGCACAAGATTGGTTAAAAACCCTAATTGGATTAGAATAAGCCTAGAGAGGACGAAAATGACCTAAAAGTTAATCCAATGACACAAACGCTCTAATTGGATGCACAAGATTGGTTAAAAACCCTAATTGGATTAGAATAAGCCTAGGGACGACGAAAATGACCAAAATATTCAACCAATGACACAAAATCACTTATTGGATGCACAAGATTAGTTAAAAACCCTAATTCGATTAGAATAAGCCTAGGAAGGACGGAAAATGACCTAAATGTTCTACCAATGATACAAAATCACTTATTGGATGCACAAGATTAGTTAAAAACCCTAATTGGATTAGAATAAGCCTAGGGAGGACAAAAATGCCATAAATGTTAATCCAATGACACAAACGCTCTAATTGGATGCACAAGATTGGTTAAAAACCCTAATTGGATTAGAATAAGCCTAGGGACGACGAAAATGACCAAAATATTCAACCAATGACACAAAATCACTATTCGATGCACAAGATTAGTTAAAAACCCTAATTTGATTAGAATAAGCCTAGGAAGGAAGGAAAATGACCTAAATGTTCAAGCAATGATACAAAATCACTTATTGGATGCACAAGATTGGTTAAAAACCCAAATTGGATAAGAATACGCCTAGGGAGGACGAAAATGACCAAAATATTCAACTGATGCCACAAAATCACTTATTGGATGCAGAAGATTGGTTAAAAACCCTAATTGGATTAGAATAAGCCTAGGGAGGACGAAAATGACTAAAATGTTCAACCAAATACACAAAATCAACAATTGGATGCACAAACATGGTTAAAAACCCTAATTGGTTTAGAATAAGCCTAGGGACGACGAAAATGACCAAAATATTCAACCAATGACACAAAATCACTTATTCGATGCACAAGATTAGTTAAAAACCCTAATTTGATTAGAATAAGCCTAGGAAGGAAGGAAAATGACCTAAATGTTCAACCAATGATACAAAATCACTTATTGGATGCACAAGATTGGTTAAAAACCCTAATTGGATTAGAATAAGCCTAGGGACGACGAAAATGACCAAAATATTCAACCAATGACACAAAATCACTTATTCGATGCACAAGATTAGTTAAAAACCCTAATTTGATTAGAATAAGCCTAGGAAGGAAGGAAAATGACCTAAATGTTCAACCAATGATACAAAATCACTTATTGGATGCACAAGATTGGTTAAAAACCCAAATTGGATAAGAATACGCCTAGGGAGGACGAAAATGACCAAAATATTCAACTGATGCCACAAAATCACTTATTGGATGCAGAACATTGGTTAAAAACCCTAATTGGATTAGAATAAGCCTAGGGAGGACGAAAATGACTAAAATGTTCAACCAAATACACAAAATCAACAATTGGATGCACAAACATGGTTAAAAACCCTAATTGGATTACAATAACCCTAGGGAGGATGAAAATGACCTAAATGTTAATGCAATGACACAAACGCTCTTATTGGATGCACAAGATTGGTTAAAAACCCTAATTGGATTAGAATAAGCCTAGGGACGACGAAAATGACCAAAATATTCAACCAATGACACAAAATCACTTATTGGATGCACACGATTGGTTAAAAACCCTAATTGGATTAGAGAAAGCCTAGGGAGGACGAAAATGACCAAAATATTCAACTGATGCCACAAAATCACTTATTGGATGCAGAAGATTGGTTAAAAACCCTAATTGGATTAGAATAAGCCTAGGGAGGACGAAAATGACTAAAATGTTCAACCAAATACACAAAATCAATAATTGGATGCACAAACATGGTTAAAAACCCTAATTGGGTTAGAATAAGCCTAGGGACGACGAAAATGACCAAAATATTCAACAAATAACACAAAATCACTTATTGGATGCACAAGATTAGTTAAAAACCCTAATTCGATTAGAATAAGCCTAGGAAGGACGGAAAATGAACTAAATGTTCAACCAATGATACAAAATCACTTATTGGATGCACAAGATTTGTTAAAAACCCTAATTGGATTAGAATAAGCCTAGGGAGGACAAAAATGCCATAAATGTTAATCCAATGACACAAACGCTCTAATTGGATGCACAAGATTGGTTAAAAACCCTAATTGGATTAGAATAAGCCTAGGGACGACGAAAATGACCAAAATCTTCAACCAATGACACAAAATCACTTATTCGATGCACAAGATTAGTTAAAAACCCTAATTTGATTAGAATAAGCCTAGGAAGGAAGGAAAATGACCTAAATGTTCAACCAATGATACAAAATCACTTATTGGATGCACAAGATTGGTTAAAAACCCTAATTGGATTGGAATAAGCCTAGGGAGGATGAAAATGACCTAAATGTTCAACCAATGACACAAAATCACTTATTGGATGCACAAGATTTGTTAAAAACCCTAATTTGATTAGAATAAGCCTAGGAAGGACGGAAAATGACCTAAATGTTCAACCAATGATACAAAATCACTTATTGGATGCACAAGATTGGTTAAAAACCCTAAATGGATTAGAATAAGCCTAGGGAGGACGAAAATGACCTAAATGTTAATCCAATGACACAAATGCTCTAATTGGATGCACAAGATTTGTTAAAAACCCTAATTGGATTAGAATAAGCCTAGGGATGACGAAAATGACCAAAATATTCAACCAATGACACAAAATCACTTATTCGATGCACAAGATTAGTTAAAAACCCTAATTTGATTAGAATAAGCCTAGGAAGGAAGGAAAATGACCTAAATGTTCAACCAATGATACAAAATCACTTATTGGATGCACAAGATTGGTAAAAACCCTAATTGGATTGGAATAAGCCTAGGGAGGATGAAAATGACCTAAATGTTAATGCAATGACACAAACGCTCTTATTGGATGCACAAGATTGGTTAAAAACCCTAATTGGATTAGAATAAGCCTAGGGACGACGAAAATGACCAAAATATTCTACCAATGACACAAAATCACTTATTGGATGCACACGATTGGTTAAAAACCCTAATTGGATTAGAGAAAGCCTAGGGAGGACGAAAATGACCAAAATATTCAACTGATGCCACCAAATCACTTATTGGATGCAGAAGATTGGTTAAAAACCCTAATTGGATTAGAATAAGCCTAGGGAGGACGAAAATGACTAAAATGTTCAACCAAATACACAAAATCAACAATTGGATGCACAAACATGGTTAAAAACCCTAATTGGGTTAGAATAAGCCTAGGGACGACGAAAATGACCAAAATATTCAACCAATAACACAAAATCACTTATTGGATGCACAAGATTAGTTAAAAACCCTAATTCGATTAGAATAAGCCAAGGAAGGACGGAAAATGAACTAAATGTTCAACCAATGATACAAAATCACTTATTGGATGCACAAGATTTGTTAAAAACCCTAATTGGATTAGAATAAGCCTAGGGAGGACAAAAATGCCATAAATGTTAATCCAATGACACAAACGCTCTAATTGGATGCACAAGATTGGTTAAAAACCCTAATTGGATTAGCATAAGCCTAGGGACGACGAAAATGACCAAAATCTTCAACCAATGACACAAAATCACTTATTCGATGCACAAGATTAGTTAAAAACCCTAATTTGATTAGAATAAGCCTAGGAAGGAAGGAAAATGACCTAAATGTTCAACCAATGATACAAAATCACTTATTGGATGCACAAGATTGGTTAAAAACCCTAATTGGATTGGAATAAGCCTAGGGAGGATGAAAATGACCTAAATGTTAATGTAATGACACAAACGCTCTTATTGGATGCACAAGATTGGTTAAAAACCCTAATTGGATTAGAATAAGCCTAGGGACGACGAAAATGACCAAAATATTCAACCAATGACACAAAATCACTTATTGGATGCACAAGATTAGTTAAAAACCCTAATTGGATTAGAATAAGCCTAGGGACGACGAAAATGAACAAAATATTCAACCAATGACACAAAATCACTTATTGGATGCACAAGATTAGTTAAAAACCCTAATTCGATTAGAATAAGCCTAGGAAGGACGGAAAATGACCTAAATGTTCTACCAATGATACAAAATCACTTATTGGATGCACAAGATTAGTTAAAAACCCTAATTGGATTAGAATAAGCCTAGGGAGGACAAAAATGCCATAAATGTTAATCCAATGACACAAACGCTCTAATTGGATGCATAGGATTGGTTACAAACCCTAATTGGATTAGAATAAGCCTAGGGAGGACGAAAATGACCTAAATGTTCAACCAATGACACAAAATCACTTATTGGATGCACAAGATTAGTTAAAAACCATAATTTGATTAGAATAAGCCTAGGAAGGACATAAAATGACCTAAATGTTCAACCAATGATACAAAATGACTTATTGGATGCACAAGATTGGTTAAAAACCCTAATTGGATTAGAATAAGCCTAGAGAGGACGAAAATGACCTAAAAGTTAATCCAATGACACAAACGCTCTAATTGGATGCACAAGATTGGTTAAAAACCCTAATTGGATTAGAATAAGCCTAGGGACGACGAAAATGACCAAAATATTCAACCAATGACACAAAATCACTTATTGGATGCACAAGATTAGTTAAAAACCCTAATTCGATTAGAATAAGCCTAGGAAGGACGGAAAATGACCTAAATGTTCTACCAATGATACAAAATCACTTATTGGATGCACAAGATTAGTTAAAAACCCTAATTGGATTAGAATAAGCCTAGGGAGGACGAAAATGACCTAGATGTTAATCCAATGACACAAACGCCCTTATTGGATGCACAAGATTGGTTAAAAACCCTAATTGGATTAGAATAAGCCTAGGGACGACGAAAATGACCAAAATATTCAACCAATGACACAAAATCACTTATTGGATGCACAAGATTAGTTAAAAACCCTAATTGGATTAGAATAAGCCTAGGGACGACGAAAATGAACAAAATATTCAACCAATGACACAAAATCACTTATTGGATGCACAAGATTAGTTAAAAACCCTAATTCGATTAGAATAAGCCTAGGAAGGACGGAAAATGACCTAAATGTTCTACCAATGATACAAAATCACTTATTGGATGCACAAGATTAGTTAAAAACCCTAATTGGATTAGAATAAGCCTAGGGAGGACAAAAATGCCATAAATGTTAATCCAATGACACAAACGCTCTAATTGGATGCATAGGATTGGTTACAAACCCTAATTGGATTAGAATAAGCCTAGGGAGGACGAAAATGACCTAAATGTTCAACCAATGACACAAAATCACTTATTGGATGCACAAGATTAGTTAAAAACCATAATTTGATTAGAATAAGCCTAGGAAGGACATAAAATGACCTAAATGTTCAACCAATGATACAAAATGACTTATTGGATGCACAAGATTGGTTAAAAACCCTAATTGGATTAGAATAAGCCTAGAGAGGACGAAAATGACCTAAAAGTTAATCCAATGACACAAACGCTCTAATTGGATGCACAAGATTGGTTAAAAACCCTAATTGGATTAGAATAAGCCTAGGGACGACGAAAATGACCAAAATATTCAACCAATGACACAAAATCACTTATTGGATGCACAAGATTAGTTAAAAACCCTAATTCGATTAGAATAAGCCTAGGAAGGACGGAAAATGACCTAAATGTTCTACCAATGATACAAAATCACTTATTGGATGCACAAGATTAGTTAAAAACCCTAATTGGATTAGAATAAGCCTAGGGAGGACGAAAATGACCTAAATGTCAATCCAATGACACAAACGCCCTTATTGGATGCATAGGATTGGTTACAAACCCTAATTGGATTAGAATAAGTCTAGGGAGGACGAAAATGACCTAAATGTTCAACCAGTGACACAAAATCACTTATTGGATGCACAAGATTGGTTAAAAACCCTAATTGGATTAGAATAAGCCTAGGGAGGACCAAAATGACCTAAATGTTAAACCAATGACACAAAATCACTTATTGGATGCACACGATTGGTTAAAAACCCTAATTGGATTAGAAAAAGCCTAGGGAGGACGAAAATGACCAAAATATTCAACTGATGCCACCAAATCACTTATTGGATGCAGAAGACTGGTTAAAAACCCTAATTGGATTAGAATAAGCCTAGGGACGACGAAAATGACCAAAATATTCAACCAATGACACAAAATCACTTATTGGATGCACAAGATTAGTTAAAAACCCTAATTCGATTAGAATAAGCCTAGGAAGGACGGAAAATGACCTAAATGTTCAACCAATGATACAAAATCACTTATTGGATGCACAAGATTGGTTAAAAACCCTAATTTGATTAGAATAAGCCTAGGGAGGACGAAAATGACCTAAATGTTAATCCAATGACACAAACGCCCTTATTGGATGCACAAGATTGGTTAAAAACCCTAATTGGATTAGAATAAGCCTAGGGACGACGAAAATGACCAAAATATTCAACCAATGACACAAAATCACTTATTGGATGCACAAGATTAGTTAAAAACCCTAATTCGATTAGAATAAGCCTAGGAAGGACGGAAAATGACCAAAATGTTCAACCAATGATACAAAATCACTTATTGGATACACAAGATTGGTTAAAAACCCTAATTGTATTAGAATAAGCCTAGGGAGGACGAAAATGACCTAAATGTTAATCCAATGACACAAACGCTCTTATTGGATGCACAAGATTGGTTAAAAACCCTAATTGGATTAGAATAAGCCTAGGGACGACGAAAATGACCAAAATATTCAACCAATGACACAAAATCACTTATTGGATGCACAAGATTAGTTAAAAACCCTAATTCGATTAGAATAAGCCTAGGAAGGAAGGAAAATGACCTAAATGTTCTACCAATGATACAAAATCACTTATTGGATGCAAAGATTAGTTAAAAACCCTAATTGGATTGGAATAAGCCTAGGGAGGACGAAAATGACCTAAATGTCATTCCAATGACACAAACGCCCTTATTGGATGCATAGGATTGGTTACAAACCCTAATTGGATTAGAATAAGCCTAGGGAGGACGAAAATGACCTAAATGTTCAACCAATGACACAAAATCACTTAATGGATGCACAAGATTGGTTAAAAACCCTAATTGGATTAGAATAAGCCTAGGGAGGACCAAAATGACCTAAATGTTCAACCAATGACACAAAATCACTTAGTGGATGCACACGATTGGTTAAAAACCCTAATTGGATTAGAAAAAGCCTAGGGAGGACGAAAATGACCCAAATATTCAACTGATGCCACAAAATCACTTATTGGATGCAGAAGATTGGTTAAAAACCCTAATTGGATTAGAATAAGCCTAGGGAGGACAAAAATGACTAAAATGTTCAACAAAATACACAAAATCAACAATTGGATGCACAAACTTGGTTAAAAACCCTAATTGGGTTAGAATAAGCCTAGGGACGACGAAAATGACCAAAATATTCAACCAAATACACAAAATCACTTATTAAATGCACAAACTTGGTTAAAAACCCTAATTGGATTAGAATAAGCCTAGGGACGACAAAAATGACCAAAATATTCAACCAATGACACAAAATCACTTATTCGATGCACAAGATTAGTTAAAAACCCTAATTTGATTAGAATAAGCCTAGGAAGGACGGAAAATGACCTAAATGTTCAACAAATGATACAAAATCACTTATTGAATGCACAACATTGGTTAAAAACCCAAATTGGATAAGAATACGCCTAGGGAGGACGAAAATGACCAAAATATTTAACTGATGCCACAAAATCACTTATTGGATGCAGAAGATTGGTTAAAAACCCTAATTGGATTAGAATAAGCCTAGGGAGAACGAAAATGACTAAATTGTTCAACCAAATACACAAAATCAACAATTGGATGCACAAACATGGTTAAAAACCCTAATTGGGTTAGAATAATCCTAGGGAGGACGAAAATGACCAAAATATTCATCCAATGACACAAAATCACTTATTGGATGCACAAGATTAGTTAAAAACCCTAATTCGATTAGAATAAGCCTAGGAAGCACGGAAAATGACCTAAATGTTCAACCAATGATAGAAAATCACTTATTGGATGCACAAGATTGGATAAAAACCCTAATTGGAATAGAATAACCCTAGGGAGGACGAGAAATGACCTAAATGTTAATCCAATGACACAAACGCTCTTATTGGATGCACAAGATTGGTTAAAAACCCAAATTGGACTAGAATAAGCCTAGGGACGACGAAAATGACCAAAATATTCAACCAATGACACAAAATCACTTATTCGATGCAAAAGATTAGTTAAAAACCCTAATTTAATTAGAATAAGCCTAGGAAGGACGGAAAATGACCTAAATGTTCAACCAATGATACAAAATCACTTATTGGATGCACAAGATTGGTTAAAAACCCAAATTGGATAAGAATACGTCTAGGGAGGACGAAAATGACCAAAATATTCAACTGATGCCACAAAATCACTTATTGGATGCAGAAGATTGGTTAAAAACCCTAATTTGATTAGAATAACCCTAGGGAGGACGAAAATGACTAAAATGTTCAACCAAATACACAAAATCAACAATTGGATGCACAAACTATGTTAAAAACCCTAATTGGGTTAGAATAAGCCAAGAGACGACGAAAATGTCCAAAATATTCAACCAATGACTCAAAATCACTTATTGGATGCACAAGATTAGTTAAAAACCCTAATTCGATTAGAATAAGCCTAGGAAGGACGGAAAATGACCTAAATGTTCAACCAATGATACAAAATCACTTATTGGATGAACAAGATTGGTTAAAAAGCCTAATTGGATTAGAATAAGCCTAGGGAGGACGAAAATGACCTAAATGTTAATCCAATAACACAAACGCTCTTATTGGATGCACAAGATTGGTTAAAGACCCTAATTGGATTAGAATAAGCCTAGGGACGACGAAAATGACCAAAATATTCAACCAATGACACAAAATCACTTATTGCATGCACAAGATTAGTTAAAAACCCTAATTCGATTAGAATAAGCCTAAGAAGGACGGAAAATGACCTAAATATTCTACCAATGATAAAAAATCACTTATTGGATGCACAAGATTAGTTAAAAACCCTAATTGGATTAGAATAAGCCTAGGGAGGACGAAAATGACCTAAATGTTAATCCAATGAAACAAACGCCCTTATTGGATGCATAGGATTGGTTACAAACCCTAATTGAATTAGAATAAGCCCAGGAAGAACGAAAATGACCTAAATGTTCAACCAATGACACAAAATCACTTATTGGATGCACAAGATTGGTTAAAAACCCTAATTGGATTAGAATAAGCCTAGGGAGGACGAAAATGACCAAAATGTTCAACCAAATACACAAAATCACTTATTGAATGCACAAACTTGGTTAAAAACCCTAATTGGATTAGAATAAGCCTAGGGACGACGAAAATGACCAACATATTCAACCAATGACACAAAATCACTTATTCGATGCACAAGATTAGTTAAAAACCCTAATTTAATTAGAATAAGCCTAGGAAGGACGGAAAATGACCTAAATGTTAAATCAATGACATAAACGCCCTTATTGGATGCATAGGATTGGTTACAAACCCTAATTGGATTAGAATAAGCCTAGGGAGAACGAAAATGACCTAAATGTTCAACCAATGACACAAAATCACTTATTGGATGCACAAGATTGGTTAAAAACCCTAATTGGATTAGAATAAGCCTAGGGAGGACGAAAATGACCTAAATGTTAATCCAATGACACAAACGCTCTTATTGGATGCACAAGATTGGTTAAAAACCCAAATTGGATTAGAATAAGCCTAAGGACAACGAAAATGACCAAAATATTCAACCAGTGACACAAAATCACTTATTGGATGCACAACATTAGTTAAAAACCCTAATTCGATTAGAATAAGCCTAGGAAGGACAGAAAATGACCTAAATGTTCTACCAATGATACAAAATCACTTATTGGATGCACAAGATTAGTTAAAAACCCTAATTGGATTAGAATAAGCCTAGGGAGGACGAAAATGACCTAAATGTTAATCCAACGACACAAACGCCCTTATTGGATGCATAGGATTGGTTACAAACCCTAATTGGATTAGAATAAGCCTAGGGAGGACGAAAATGACCAAAATGTTCAACCAATGACACAAAATCACTTATTGGATGCACAAGATTAGTTAAAAACCCTAATTCGATTAGAATAAGCCTAGAAAGGACGGAAAATGACCTAAATGTTCTACCAATGATACAAAATCACTTATTGGATGCGCAAGATTAGTTAAAAACCCTAATTGGATTAGAATAAGCCTAGGGAGGACAAAAATGCCATAAATGTTAATCCAATGACACAAACGCTCTAATTGGATGCACAAGATTGGTTAAAAACCCTAATTGGATTAGAATAAGCCTAGGGACGACGAAAATGACCAAAATATTCAACCAATGACACAAAATCACTTATTGGATGCACAAGATTAGTTAAAAACCCTAATTCGATTAGAATAAGCCTAGGAAGGACGGAAAATGACCTAAATGTTCAACCAATGATACAAAATCACTTATTGGATGCACAAGATTGGTTAAAAACCCTAATTGGATTAGAATAAGCCTAGGGAGGATGAAAATGACCTAAATGTTAATGCAATGACACAAACGCTCTTATTGGATGCACAAGATTGGTTAAAAACCCTAATTGGATTAGAATAAGCCTAGGGACTATGAAAATGACCAAAATATTCAACCAATGACACAAAATCACTTATTGGATGCACAAGATTAGTTAAAAACCCTAATTCGATTAGAATAAGCCTAGGAAGGACGGAAAATGACCTAAATGTTCAACCAACGATACAAAATCAATTATTTGATGCACAAGATTGGTTAAAAACCCTAATTGGATTAGAATAAGCCTGGGAGGACGAAAATGACCTAAATGTTAATCCAATGACACAAACGCTCTTATTGGATGCACAAGATTGGTTAAAAACCCTAATTGGATTAGAATAAGCCTAGGGACGACGAAAATGACCAAAATATTCAACCAATGACACAAAATCACTTATTGGATGCACAAGATTAGTTAAAAACCCTAATTCGATTAGAATAAGCCTAGGAAGGACGGAAAATGACCTAAATGTTCTACCAATGATACAAAATCACTTATTGGATGCACAAGATTAGTTAAAAACCCTAATTGGAATAGAATAAGCCTAGGGAGGACAAAAATGCCATAAATGTTAATCCAATGACACAAACGCTCTAATTGGATGCACAAGATTGGTTAAAAACCCTAATTGGATTAGAATAAGCCTAGGGACGACGAAAATGACCAAAATATTCAACCAATGACACAAAATCACTATTCGATGCACAAGATTAGTTAAAAACCCTAATTTGATTAGAATAAGCCTAGGAAGGAAGGAAAATGACCTAAATGTTCAAGCAATGATACAAAATCACTTATTGGATGCACAAGATTGGTTAAAAACCCAAATTGGATAAGAATACGCCTAGGGAGGACGAAAATGACCAAAATATTCAACTGATGCCACAAAATCACTTATTGGATGCAGAAGATTGGTTAAAAACCCTAATTGGATTAGAATAAGCCTAGGGAGGACGAAAATGACTAAAATGTTCAACCAAATACACAAAATCAACAATTGGATGCACAAACATGGTTAAAAACCCTAATTGGGTTAGAATAAGCCTAGGGACGACGAAAATGACCAAAATATTCAACCAATGACACAAAATCACTTATTGCATGCACAAGATTAGTTAAAAACCCTAATTCGATTAGAATAAGCCTAGGAAGGACGGAAAATGACCTAAATATTCTACCAATGATAAAAAATCACTTATTGGATGCACAAGATTAGTTAAAAACCCTAATTGGATTAGAATAAGCCTAGGGAGGACGAAAATGACCTAAATGTTAATCCAATGACACAAACGCCCTTATTGGATGCATAGGATTGGTTACAAACCGTAATTGAATTAGAATAAGCCCAGGAAGAACGAAAATGACCTAAATGTTCAACCAATGACACAAAATCACTTATTGGATGCACAAGATTGGTTAAAAACCCTAATTGGATTAGAATAAGCCTAGGGAGGACGAAAATGACCAAAATGTTCAACCAAATACACAAAATCACTTATTGAATGCACAAACTTGGTTAAAAACCCTAATTGGATTAGAATAAGCCTAGGGACGACGAAAATGACCAACATATTCAACCAATGACACAAAATCACTTATTCGATGCACAAGATTAGTTAAAAACCCTAATTTAATTAGAATAAGCCTAGGAAGGACGGAAAATGACCTAAATGTTAATCCAATGACATAAACGCCCTTATTGGATGCATAGGATTGGTTACAAACCCTAATTGGATTAGAATAAGCCTAGGGAGAACGAAAATGACCTAAATGTTCAACCAATGACACAAAATCACTTATTGGATGCACAAGATTGGTTAAAAACCCTAATTGGATTAGAATAATCCTAGGGAGGACGAAAATGACCTAAATGTTCAACCAAAGACACAAAATCACTTATTCGATGCACAAGACTGGTTGAAAACCCCAATTTGATTAGAATACGGCTAGGGATGACGAAAATGACCAACATATTCAACCAATGACACAAAATCACTTATTGGATGCACAAGATTAGTTAAAAACCCTAATTCGATTAGAATAAGCCTAGGAAGGACGGAAAATGACCCAAATGTTCAACCAATGATACAAAATTACTTATTGGATGCACAAGATTGGTTAAAAACCCTAATTGGATTAGAATAAGCCTAGGGAGGACGAAAATGACATAAATGTTAATCCAATGACACAAACGCTCTTATTGGATGCACAAGATTGGTTAAAAACCCAAATTGGATTAGAATAAGCCTAAGGACCACGAAAATGACCAAAATATTCAACCAATGACACAAAATCACTTATTGCATGCACAAGATTAGTTAAAAACCCTAATTCGATTAGAATAAGCCTAGGAAGGACGGAAAATGACCTAAATATTCTACCAATGATAAAAAATCACTTATTGGATGCACAAGATTAGTTAAAAACCCTAATTGGATTAGAATAAGCCTAGGGAGGACGAAAATGACCTAAATGTTAATCCAATGACACAAACGCCCTTATTGGATGCATAGGATTGGTTACAAACCCTAATTGAATTAGAATAAGCCCAGGAAGAACGAAAATGACCTAAATGTTCAACCAATGACACAAAATCACTTATTGGATGCACAAGATTGGTTAAAAACCCTAATTGGATTAGAATAACCCTAGGGAGGACGAAAATGACTAAAATGTTCAACCAAATACACAAAATCACTTATTGAATGCACAAACTTGGTTAAAAACCCTAATTGGGTTAGAATAAGCCTAGAGACGACGAAAATGTCCAAAATATTCAACCAATGACTCAAAATCACTTATTGGATGCACAAGATTAGTTAAAAACCCTAATTCGATTAGAATAAGCCTAGGAAGGACGGAAAATGACCTAAATGTTCAACCAATGATACAAAATCACTTATTGGATGAACAAGATTGGTTAAAAAGCCTAATTGGATTAGAATAAGCCTAGGGAGGACGAAAATGACCTAAATGTTAATCCAATAACACAAACGCTCTTATTGGATGCACAAGATTGGTTAAAGACCCTAATTGGATTAGAATAAGCCTAGGGACGACGAAAATGACCAAAATATTCAACCAATGACACAAAATCACTTATTGCATGCACAAGATTAGTTAAAAACCCTAATTCGATTAGAATAAGCCTAAGAAGGACGGAAAATGACCTAAATATTCTACCAATGATAAAAAATCACTTATTGGATGCACAAGATTAGTTAAAAACCCTAATTGGATTAGAATAAGCCTAGGGAGGACGAAAATGACCTAAATGTTAATCCAATGAAACAAACGCCCTTATTGGATGCATAGGATTGGTTACAAACCCTAATTGAATTAGAATAAGCCCAGGAAGAACGAAAATGACCTAAATGTTCAACCAATGACACAAAATCACTTATTGGATGCACAAGATTGGTTAAAAACCCTAATTGGATTAGAATAAGCCTAGGGAGGACGAAAATGACCAAAATGTTCAACCAAATACACAAAATCACTTATTGAATGCACAAACTTGGTTAAAAACCCTAGTTGGATTAGAATAAGCCTAGGGACGACGAAAATGACCAACATATTCAACCAATGACACAAAATCACTTATTCGATGCACAAGATTAGTTAAAAACCCTAATTTAATTAGAATAAGCCTAGGAAGGACGGAAAATGACCTAAATGTTAATCCAATGACATAAACGCCCTTATTGGATGCATAGGATTGGTTACAAACCCTAATTGTATTAGAATAAGCCTAGGGAGAACGAAAATGACCTAAATGTTCAACCAATGACACAAAATCACTTATTGGATGCACAAGATTGGTTAAAAACCCTAATTGGATTAGAATAATCCTAGGGAAGACGAAAATGACCTAAATGTTCAACCAAAGACACAAAATCACTTATTCGATGCACAAGACTGGTTGAAAACCCCAATTTGATTAGAATACGGCTAGGGATGACGAAAATGACCAACATATTCAACCAATGACACAAAATCACTTATTGGATGCACAAGATTAGTTAAAAACCCTAATTCGATTAGAATAAGCCTAGGAAGGACGGAAAATGACCCAAATGTTCAACCAATGATACAAAATTACTTATTGGATGCACAAGATTGGTTAAAAACCCTAATTGGATTAGAATAAGCCTAGGGAGGACGAAAATGACATAAATGTTAATCCATTGACACAAACGCTCTTATTGGATGCACAAGATTGGTTAAAAACCCAAATTGGATTAGAATAAGCCTAAGGACAACGAAAATGACCAAAATATTCAACCAATGACACAAAATCACTTATTGCATGCACAAGATTAGTTAAAAACCCTAATTCGATTAGAATAAGCCTAGGAAGGACGGAAAATGACCTAAATATTCTACCAATGATAAAAAATCACTTATTGGATGCACAAGATTAGTTAAAAACCCTAATTGGATTAGAATAAGCCTAGGGAGGACGAAAATGACCTAAATGTTAATCCAATGACACAAACGCCCTTATTGGATGCATAGGATTGGTTACAAACCCTAATTGAATTAGAATAAGCCCAGGAAGAACGAAAATGACCTAAATGTTCAACCAATGACACAAAATCACTTATTGGATGCACAAGATTGGTTAAAAACCCTAATTGGATTAGAATAAGCCTAGGGAGGACGAAAATGACCAAAATGTTCAACCAAATACACAAAATCACTTATTGAATGCACAAACTTGGTTAAAAACCCTAATTGGATTAGAATAAGCCTAGGGACGACGAAAATGACCAACATATTCAACCAATGACACAAAATCACTTATTCGATGCACAAGATTAGTTAAAAACCCTAATTTAATTAGAATAAGCCTAGGAAGGACGGAAAATGACCTAAATGTTAATCCAATGACATAAACGCCCTTATTGGATGCATAGGATTGGTTACAAACCCTAATTGGATTAGAATAAGCCTAGGGAGAACGAAAATGACCTAAATGTTCAACCAATGACACAAAATCACTTATTGGATGCACAAGATTGGTTAAAAACCCTAATTGGATTAGAATAAGCCTAGGGAGGACGAAAATGACCAAAATGTTCAACCAAATACACAAAATCACTTATTGAATGCACAAACTTGGTTAAAAACCCTAATTGGATTAGAATAAGCCTAGGGACGACGAAAATGACCAACATATTCAACCAATGACACAAAATCACTTATTCGATGCACAAGATTAGTTAAAAACCCTAATTTAATTAGAATAAGCCTAGGAAGGACGGAAAATGACCTAAATGTTAATCCAATGACATAAACGCCCTTATTGGATGCATAGGATTGGTTACAAACCCTAATTGGATTAGAATAAGCCTAGGGAGAACGAAAATGACCTAAATGTTCAACCAATGACACAAAATCACTTATTGGATGCACAAGATTGGTTAAAAACCCTAATTGGATTAGAATAATCCTAGGGAGGACGAAAATGACCTAAATGTTCAACCAAAGACACAAAATCACTTATTCGATGCACAAGACTGGTTGAAAACCCCAATTTGATTAGAATACGGCTAGGGATGACGAAAATGACCAACATATTCAACCAATGACACAAAATCACTTATTGGATGCACAAGATTAGTTAAAAACCCTAATTCGATTAGAATAAGCCTAGGAAGGACGGAAAATGACCCAAATGTTCAACCAATGATACAAAATTACTTATTGGATGCACAAGATTGGTTAAAAACCCTAATTGGATTAGAATAAGCCTAGGGAGGACGAAAATGACATAAATGTTAATCCATTGACACAAACGCTCTTATTGGATGCACAAGATTGGTTAAAAACCCAAATTGGATTAGAATAAGCCTAAGGACAACGAAAATGACCAAAATATTCAACCAATGACACAAA
>JBBPBQ010000004.1:24200131-24217560 GCA_037974755.1 Cicer yamashitae | reverse complement strand
AAGGACGGAAAATGACCTAAATGTTCTACCAATGATACAAAATCACTTATTGGATGCGCAAGATTAGTTAAAAACCCTAATTGGATTAGAATAAGCCTAGGGAGGACAAAAATGCCATAAATGTTAATCCAATGACACAAACGCTCTAATTGGATGCACAAGATTGGTTAAAAACCCTAATTGGATTAGAATAAGCCTAGGGACGACGAAAATGACCAAAATATTCAACCAATGACACAAAATCACTTATTCGATGCACAAGATTAGTTAAAAACCCTAGATTGATTAGAATAAGCCTAGGAAGGAAGGAAAATGACCTAAATGTTCAACCAATGATACAAAATCACTTATTGAATGCACAACATTGGTTAAAAACCCAAATTGGATAAGAATACGCCTAGGGAGGACGAAAATGACCAAAATATTCAACTGATGCCACAAAATCACTTATTGGATGCAGAAGATTGGTTAAAAACCCGAATTGGATTAGAATAAGCCTAGGGAGAACGAAAATGACTAAATTGTTCAACCAAATACACAAAATCAACAATTGGATGCACAAACATGGTTAAAAACCCTAATTTGGTTAGAATAATCCTAGGGAGGACGAAAATGACCAAAATATTCATCCAATGACACAAAATCACTTATTGGATGCACAAGATTAGTTAAAAACCCTAATTCGATTAGAATAAGCCTAGGAAGCACGGAAAATGACCTAAATGTTCAACCAATGATAGAAAATCACTTATTGGATGCACAAGATTGGATAAAAACCCTAATTGGAATAGAATAACCCTAGGGAGGACGAGAAATGACCTAAATGTTAATCAAATGACACAAACGCTCTTATTGGATGCACAAGATTGGTTAAAAACCCAAATTGGACTAGAATAAGCCTAGGGACGACGAAAATGACCAAAATATTCAACCAATGACACAAAATCACTTATTCGATGCACAAGATTAGTTAAAAACCCTAATTTAATTAGAATAAGCCTAGGAAGGTCGGAAAATGACCTAAATGTTCAACCAATGATACAAAATCACTTATTGGATGCACAAGATTGGTTAAAAACCCAAATTGGATAAGAATACGTCTAGGGAGGACGAAAATGACCAAAATATTCAACTGATGCCACAAAATCACTTATTGGATGCAAAAGATTGGTTAAAAACCCTAATTTGATTAGAATAACCCTAGGGAGGACGAAAATGACTAAAATGTTCAACCAAATACACAAAATCAACAATTGGATGCACAAACTTGGTTAAAAACCCTAATTGGGTTAGAATAAGCCTAGAGACGACGAAAATGTCCAAAATATTCAACCAATGACTCAAAATCACTTATTGGATGCACAAGATTAGTTAAAAACCCTAATTCGATTAGAATAAGCCTAGGAAGGACGGAAAATGACCTAAATGTTCAACCAATGATACAAAATCACTTATTGGATGAACAAGATTGGTTAAAAAGCCTAATTGGATTAGAATAAGCCTAGGGAGGACGAAAATGACCTAAATGTTAATCCAATAACACAAACGCTCTTATTGGATGAACAAGATTGGTTAAAAAGCCTAATTGGATTAGAATAAGCCTAGGGACTACGAAAATGACCAAAATATTCAACCAATGACACAAAATCACTTATTGGATGCACAAGATTAGTTAAAAACCCTAATTCGATTAGAATAAGCCTAGGAAGGACGGAAAATGACCTAAATGTTCAACCAACGATACAAAATCAATTATTTGATGCACAAGATTGGTTAAAAACCCTAATTGGATTAGAATAAGCCTGGGAGGACGAAAATGACCTAAATGTTAATCCAATGACACAAACGCTCTTATTGGATGCACAAGATTGGTTAAAAACCCTAATTGGATTAGAATAAGCCTAGGGACGACGAAAATGACCAAAATATTCAACCAATGACACAAAATCACTTATTGGATGCACAAGATTAGTTAAAAACCCTAATTCGATTAGAATAAGCCTAGGAAGGACGGAAAATGACCTAAATGTTCTACCAATGATACAAAATCACTTATTGGATGCACAAGATTAGTTAAAAACCCTAATTGGAATAGAATAAGCCTAGGGAGGACAAAAATGCCATAAATGTTAATCCAATGACACAAACGCTCTAATTGGATGCACAAGATTGGTTAAAAACCCTAATTGGATTAGAATAAGCCTAGGGACGACGAAAATGACCAAAATATTCAACCAATGACACAAAATCACTATTCGATGCACAAGATTAGTTAAAAACCCTAATTTGATTAGAATAAGCCTAGGAAGGAAGGAAAATGACCTAAATGTTCAAGCAATGATACAAAATCACTTATTGGATGCACAAGATTGGTTAAAAACCCAAATTGGATAAGAATACGCCTAGGGAGGACGAAAATGACCAAAATATTCAACTGATGCCACAAAATCACTTATTGGATGCAGAAGATTGGTTAAAAACCCTAATTGGATTAGAATAAGCCTAGGGAGGACGAAAATGACTAAAATGTTCAACCAAATACACAAAATCAACAATTGGATGCACAAACATGGTTAAAAACCCTAATTGGGTTAGAATAAGCCTAGGGACGACGAAAATGACCAAAATATTCAACCAATGACACAAAATCACTTATTGCATGCACAAGATTAGTTAAAAACCCTAATTCGATTAGAATAAGCCTAGGAAGGACGGAAAATGACCTAAATATTCTACCAATGATAAAAAATCACTTATTGGATGCACAAGATTAGTTAAAAACCCTAATTGGATTAGAATAAGCCTAGGGAGGACGAAAATGACCTAAATGTTAATCCAATGACACAAACGCCCTTATTGGATGCATAGGATTGGTTACAAACCGTAATTGAATTAGAATAAGCCCAGGAAGAACGAAAATGACCTAAATGTTCAACCAATGACACAAAATCACTTATTGGATGCACAAGATTGGTTAAAAACCCTAATTGGATTAGAATAAGCCTAGGGAGGACGAAAATGACCAAAATGTTCAACCAAATACACAAAATCACTTATTGAATGCACAAACTTGGTTAAAAACCCTAATTGGATTAGAATAAGCCTAGGGACGACGAAAATGACCAACATATTCAACCAATGACACAAAATCACTTATTCGATGCACAAGATTAGTTAAAAACCCTAATTTAATTAGAATAAGCCTAGGAAGGACGGAAAATGACCTAAATGTTAATCCAATGACATAAACGCCCTTATTGGATGCATAGGATTGGTTACAAACCCTAATTGGATTAGAATAAGCCTAGGGAGAACGAAAATGACCTAAATGTTCAACCAATGACACAAAATCACTTATTGGATGCACAAGATTGGTTAAAAACCCTAATTGGATTAGAATAAGCCTAGGGAGGACGAAAATGACCAAAATGTTCAACCAAATACACAAAATCACTTATTGAATGCACAAACTTGGTTAAAAACCCTAATTGGATTAGAATAAGCCTAGGGACGACGAAAATGGCCAAAACATTCAACCAATGACACAAAATCACTTATTCGATGCACAAGATTAGTTAAAAACCCTAATTCGATTAGAATAAGCCTAGGAAGGACGGAAAATGACCTAAATGTTCAACCAATGATACAAAATCACTTATTGGATGCACAAGATTGGTTAAAAACCCAAATTGGATAAGAATACGCCTAGGGAGGACGAAAATGACCAAAATATTCAACTGATGCCACAAAATCACTTATTGGATGCAGAAGATTGGTTAAAAACCCTAATTGGATTAGAATAAGCCTAGGGAGGACGAAAATGACTAAAATGTTCAACCAAATACACAAAATCAACAATTGGATGCACAAACATGGTTAAAAACCCTAATTGGTTTAGAATAAGCCTAGGGACAACGAAAATGACCAAAATATTCAACCAATGACACAAAATCACTTATTGGATGCACAAGATTAGTTAAAAACCCTAATTCGATTAGAATAAGCCTAGGGACGACGAAAATGACCAAAATATTCAACCAATGACACAAAATCACTTATTGGATGCACAAGATTAGTTAAAAACCCTAATTCGATTAGAATAAGCCTAGGAAGGACGGAAAATGACCTAAATGTTCAACCAATGATACAAAATCACTTATTGGATGCACAAGATTGGTTAAAAACCCTAATTGGATTAGAATAAGCCTAGGGAGAATGAAAATGACCTAAATGTTAATGAAATGACACAAACGGTCTTATTGGATGCACAAGATTGGTTAAAAACCCTAATTGGATTAGAATAAGCCTAGGGACGACGAAAATGACCAAAATATTCAACAAATGAAACAAAATCACTTATTGGATGCACAAGATTAGTTAAAAACCCTAATTCGATTAGAATAAGCCTAGGAAGGACGGAAAATGACCTAAATGTTCAACCAATGATACAAAATCACTTATTGGATACACAAGATTGGTTAAAAACCCTAGTTGGATTAGAATAAGCCTAGGGAGGATGAAAATGACCTAAATGTTAATCCAATGACACAAACGCTCTTATTGGATGCACAAGATTGGTTAAAAACCCTAATTGGATTAGAATAAGCCTAGGGACGACGAAAATGACCAAAATATTCAACCAATTACACAAAATCACTTATTGGATGCACAAGACTAGTTAAAAACCGTAATTCGATTAGAATAAGCCTAGGAAGGACGGAAAATGACCTAAATGTTCTACCAATGATACAAAATCACTTATTGGATGCACAAGATTATTTAAAAACCCTAATTGGATTAGAATAAGCCTAGGGAGGACGAAAATGACCTAAATGTTAATCCAATGACACAAACGCCCTTATTGGATGCATAGGATTGGTTACAAACCTTAATTGGATTAGAATAAGCCTAGGGAGGACGAAAATGACCAAAATGTTCAACCAATGACACAAAATCACTTATTGGATGCACAAGATTGGTTAAAAACCCTAATTGGATTAGAATAAGCCTAGGGAGGACCAAAATGACCTAAATGTTCAACCAATGACACAAAATCACTTATTGGATGCACACGATTGGTTAAAAACCCTAATTGGATTAGAAAAAGCCTAGGGAGGACGAAAATGACCTAAATGTTCAACCAAATACACAAAATCACTTATTGGATGCACAAACTTTGTTAAAAACCCTAATAGGATTAGAATAAGCCTAGGGACGACGAAAATGACCAAAATATTCAACCAATGACACAAAATCACTTATTTGATGCACAAGATTAGTTAAAAACCCTAATTCGATTAGAATAAGCCTAGGAAGGACGGAAAATGACCTAAATGTTCAACCAATGATACAAAATCACTTATTGGATGCACAAGATAGGTTAAAAACCTTAATTGGATTAGAATAAGCCTAGAAAGGACAAAAATGACCTAAATGTTAATCCAATGACACAAACACTCTTATTGGATGGACAAGATTGGTTAAAAACCCTAATTGGATTAGAATAAGCCTAGGGCCGACGAAAATGACCAAAATATTCAACCAATGACACAAAATCACTTATTGGATGCACAAGATTGGTTAAAAACCCTAATTGGATTAGAAGAAGCCTAGGGAGGACGATAATGACTAAAATGTTCAACCAAATACACAAAATCAACAATTGGATGCACAAACTTGGTTAAAAACCCTAATTGGGTTAGAATAAGCCTAGGGACGACGAAAATGAGCAAAATATTCAACCAATGACACAAAATCACTTATTGGATGCACAAGATTAGTTAAAAACCCTAATTCGATTAGAATAAGCCTAGGAAGGACGGAAAATGACCTAAATGTTCAACCAATGATACAAAATCACTTATTGGATGCACAAGATTGGTTAAAAACCCTAATTGGATTAGAATAAGCCTAGGGAGGACGAAAATGACCTAAATGTTAATCCAATGACACAAACGCTCTTATTGGATGCACAAGATTGGTTAAAAACCCTAATTGGATTAGAGTAAGCCTAGGGACGACGAAAATGACCAAAATATTCAACCAATGACACCAAATCACTTATTGGATGCACAAGATTAGTTAAAAACCCTAATTCGATTAGAATAAACCTAGGAAGGACGGAAAATGACCTAAATGTTCAACCAATGATACAAAATCAATTAGTGGATGCACAAGATTGGTTAAAAACCCTAATTGGATTAGAATAAGCCTAGGGAGGACGAAAATGACCTAAATGTTAATCCAATGACACAAACGCTCTTATTGGATGCACAAGATTGGTTAAAAACCTTAATTGGATTAGAATAAGCCTAGGGACGACGAAAATGACCAAAATATTCAACCAATGACACAAAATCACTTATTGCATGCACAAGATTAGTTAAAAACCCTAATTCGATTAGAATAAGCCTAGGAAGGACGGAAAATGAACTAAATATTCTACCAATGATAAAAAATCACTTATTGGATGCACAAGATTAGTTAAAAACCCTAATTGGATTAGAATAAGCCTAGGGAGGACGAAAATGACCTAAATGTTAATCCAATGACACAAACGCCCTTATTGGATGCATAGGATTGGTTACAAACCCTAATTGAATTAGAATAAGCCTAGGAAGAACGAAAATGACCTAAATGTTCAACCAATGACACAAAATCACTTATTGGATGCACAAGATTGGTTAAAAACCCTAATTGGATTAGAATAAGCCTAGGGAGGACGAAAATGACCAAAATGTTCAACCAAATACACAAAATCACTTATTGAATGCACAAACTTGGTTAAAAACCCTAATTGGATTAGAGTAAGCCTAGGGACGACGAAAATGACCAACATATTCAACCAATGACACAAAATCACTTATTCGATGCACAAGATTAGTTAAAAACCCTAATTTAATTAGAATAAGCCTAGGAAGGACGGAAAATGACCTAAATGTTAATCCAATGACATAAACGCCCTTATTGGATGCATAGGATTGGTTACAAACCCTAATTGGATTAGAATAAGCCTAGGGAGAACGAAAATGACCTAAATGTTCAACCAATGACACAAAATCACTTATTGGATGCACAAGATTGGTTAAAAACCCTAATTGGATTAGAATAAACCTAGGGAGGACGAAAATGACCTAAATGTTCAACCAAAGACACAAAATCACTTATTCGATGCACAAGACTGGTTGAAAACCCCAATTTGATTAGAATACGGCTAGGGATGACGAAAATGACCAACATATTCAACCAATGACACAAAATCACTTATTGGATGCACAAGATTAGTTAAAAACCCTAATTCGATTAGAATAAGCCTAGGAAGGACGGAAAATGACCCAAATGTTCAACCAATGATACAAAATTACTTATTGGATGCACAAGATTGGTTAAAAACCCTAATTGGATTAGAATAAGCCTAGGGAGGACGAAAATGACATAAATGTTAATCCAATGACACAAACGCTCTTATTGGATGCACAAGATTGGTTAAAAACCCAAATTGGATTAGAATAAGCCTAAGGACCACGAAAATGACCAAAATATTCAACCAATGACACAAAATCACTTATTGCATGCACAAGATTAGTTAAAAACCCTAATTCGATTAGAATAAGCCTAGGAAGGACGGAAAATGACCTAAATATTCTACCAATGATAAAAAATCACTTATTGGATGCACAAGATTAGTTAAAAACCCTAATTGGATTAGAATAAGCCTAGGGAGGACGAAAATGACCTAAATGTTAATCCAATGACACAAACGCCCTTATTGGATGCATAGGATTGGTTACAAACCCTAATTGAATTAGAATAAGCCCAGGAAGAACGAAAATGACCTAAATGTTCAACCAATGACACAAAATCACTTATTGGATGCACAAGATTGGTTAAAAACCCTAATTGGATTAGAATAACCCTAGGGAGGACGAAAATGACTAAAATGTTCAACCAAATACACAAAATCACTTATTGAATGCACAAACTTGGTTAAAAACCCTAATTGGGTTAGAATAAGCCTAGAGACGACGAAAATGTCCAAAATATTCAACCAATGACTCAAAATCACTTATTGGATGCACAAGATTAGTTAAAAACCCTAATTCGATTAGAATAAGCCTAGGAAGGACGGAAAATGACCTAAATGTTCAACCAATGATACAAAATCACTTATTGGATGAACAAGATTGGTTAAAAAGCCTAATTGGATTAGAATAAGCCTAGGGAGGACGAAAATGACCTAAATGTTAATCCAATAACACAAACGCTCTTATTGGATGCACAAGATTGGTTAAAGACGCTAATTGGATTAGAATAAGCCTAGGCACGACGAAAATGACCAAAATATTCAACCAATGACACAAAATCACTTATTGCATGCACAAGATTAGTTAAAAACCCTAATTCGATTAGAATAAGCCTAGGAAGGACGGAAAATGACCTAAATATTCTACCAATGATAAAAAATCACTTATTGGATGCACAAGATTAGTTAAAAACCCTAATTGGATTAGAATAAGCCTAGGGAGGACGAAAATGACCTAAATGTTAATCCAATGACACAAACGCCCTTATTGGATGCATAGGATTGGTTACAAACCCTAATTGAATTAGAATAAGCCCAGGAAGAACGAAAATGACCTAAATGTTCAACCAATGACACAAAATCACTTATTGGATGCACAAGATTGGTTAAAAACCCTAATTGGATTAGAATAACCCTAGGGAGGACGAAAATGACTAAAATGTTCAACCAAATACACAAAATCACTTATTGAATGCACAAACTTGGTTAAAAACCCTAATTGGGTTAGAATAAGCCTAGAGACGACGAAAATGTCCAAAATATTCAACCAATGACTCAAAATCACTTATTGGATGCACAAGATTAGTTAAAAACCCTAATTCGATTAGAATAAGCCTAGGAAGGACGGAAAATGACCTAAATGTTCAACCAATGATACAAAATCACTTATTGGATGAACAAGATTGGTTAAAAAGCCTAATTGGATTAGAATAAGCCTAGGGAGGACGAAAATGACCTAAATGTTAATCCAATAACACAAACGCTCTTATTGGATGCACAAGATTGGTTAAAGACGCTAATTGGATTAGAATAAGCCTAGGCACGACGAAAATGACCAAAATATTCAACCAATGACACAAAATCACTTATTGCATGCACAAGATTAGTTAAAAACCCTAATTCGATTAGAATAAGCCTAGGAAGGACGGAAAATGACCTAAATATTCTACCAATGATAAAAAATCACTTATTGGATGCACAAGATTAGTTAAAAACCCTAATTGGATTAGAATAAGCCTAGGGAGGACGAAAATGACCTAAATGTTAATCCAATGACACAAACGCCCTTATTGGATGCATAGGATTGGTTACAAACCCTAATTGAATTAGAATAAGCCCAGGAAGAACGAAAATGACCTAAATGTTCAACCAATGACACAAAATCACTTATTGGATGCACAAGATTGGTTAAAAACCCTAATTGGATTAGAATAAGCCTAGGGAGGACGAAAATGACCAAAATGTTCAACCAAATACACAAAATCACTTATTGAATGCACAAACTTGGTTAAAAACCCTAATTGGATTAGAATAAGCCTAGGGACGACGAAAATGACCAACATATTCAACCAATGACACAAAATCACTTATTCGATGCACAAGATTAGTTAAAAACCCTAATTTAATTAGAATAAGCCTAGGAAGGACGGAAAATGACCTAAATGTTAATCCAATGACATAAACGCCCTTATTGGATGCATAGGATTGGTTACAAACCCTAATTGGATTAGAATAAGCCTAGGGAGAACGAAAATGACCTAAATGTTCAACCAATGACACAAAATCACTTATTGGATGCACAAGATTGGTTAAAAACCCTAATTGGATTAGAATAATCCTAGGGAGGACGAAAATGACCTAAATGTTCAACCAAAGACACAAAATCACTTATTCGATGCACAAGACTGGTTGAAAACCCCAATTTGATTAGAATACGGCTAGGGATGACGAAAATGACCAACATATTCAACCAATGACACAAAATCACTTATTGGATGCACAAGATTAGTTAAAAACCCTAATTCGATTAGAATAAGCCTAGGAAGGACGGAAAATGACCCAAATGTTCAACCAATGATACAAAATTACTTATTGGATGCACAAGATTGGTTAAAAACCCTAATTGGATTAGAATAAGCCTAGGGAGGACGAAAATGACATAAATGTTAATCCAATGACACAAACGCTCTTATTGGATGCACAAGATTGGTTAAAAACCCAAATTGGATTAGAATAAGCCTAAGGACCACGAAAATGACCAAAATATTCAACCAATGACACAAAATCACTTATTGCATGCACAAGATTAGTTAAAAACCCTAATTCGATTAGAATAAGCCTAGGAAGGACGGAAAATGACCTAAATATTCTACCAATGATAAAAAATCACTTATTGGATGCACAAGATTAGTTAAAAACCCTAATTGGATTAGAATAAGCCTAGGGAGGACGAAAATGACCTAAATGTTAATCCAATGACACAAACGCCCTTATTGGATGCATAGGATTGGTTACAAACCCTAATTGGATTAGAATAAGCCTAGGGAGGACGAAAATGACCTAAATGTTCAACCAATGACACAAAATCACTTATTGGATGCACACGATTGGTTAAAAACCCTAATTGGATTAGAAAAAGCCTAGGGAGGACGAAAATGACCTAAATGTTCAACCAAATACACAAAATCACTTATTGGATGCACAAACTTTGTTAAAAACCCTAATAGGATTAGAATAAGCCTAGGGACGACGAAAATGACCAAAATATTCAACCAATGACACAAAATCACTTATTTGATGCACAAGATTAGTTAAAAACCCTAATTCGATTAGAATAAGCCTAGGAAGGACGGAAAATGACCTAAATGTTCAACCAATGATACAAAATCACTTATTGGATGCACAAGATAGGTTAAAAACCTTAATTGGATTAGAATAAGCCTAGAAAGGACGAAAATGACCTAAATGTTAATCCAATGACACAAACGCTCTTATTGGATGGACAAGATTGGTTAAAAACCCTAATTGGATTAGAATAAGCCTAGGGACGACGAAAATGACCAAAATATTCAACCAATGACACAAAATCACTTATTGGATGCACAAGATTGGTTAAAAACCCAAATTGGATAAGAATACGCCTAGGAAGGACGAAAATGACCAAAATATTCAACTGATGACACAAAATCACTTATTGGATACACAAGATTGGTTAAAAACCCTAATTGGATTAGAATAAGCCTAGGGAGGACCAAAATGACCTAAATATTCAACCAATGACACAAAATCACTTATTGGATGCACACGATTGGTTAAAAACCCTAATTGGATTAGAATAAGCCTAGGGAGGACGAAAATGACTAAAATGTTCAACCAAATACACAAAATCAACAATTGGATGCACAAACCTGGTTAAAAACCCTAATTGGGTTAGAATAAGCCTAGGGACGACGAAAATGACCAAAATATTCAACCAATGACACAAAATCACTTATTGGTTTCACAAGATTAGTTAAAAACCCTAATTCGATTAGAATAAGCCTAGGAAGGACGAAAAATAACCTAATGTTCAACCAATGATACAAAATCACTTATTGGATGCACAAGATTGGTTAAAAACCCTGATTGGATTAGAATAAGCCTAGGGAGGACGAAAATGACCTAAATGTTCAACCAATGACACAAAATCACTTATTGGATGCACAAGATTGGTTAAAAACCCTAATTGGATTAGAATAAGCCTAGGGAGGACGAAAATGACCTAAATGTTTAACCAATGACACAAAATCACTTATTGGATGCACAAGATTGGTTAAAAACCCTAATTGGATTAGAATAAGCCTAGGGAGGACGAAAATGACCTAAATGTTCAACCAATGACACAAAATCACTTATTGGATGCACAAGATTAGTTAAAAACCCTAATTCGATTAGAATAAGCCTAGGAAGGACGGAAAATGACCTAAATGTTCTACCAATGATACAAAATCACTTATTGGATGCACAAGATTAGTTAAAAACCCTAATTGGATTAGAATAAGCCTAGGGAGGACAAAAATGCCATAAATGTTAATCCAATGACACAAACGCTCTAATTGGATGCACAAGATTGGTTAAAAACCCTAATTGGATTAGAATAAGCCTAGGGACGACGAAAATGACCAAAATATTCAACCAATGACACAAAATCACTATTCGATGCACAAGATTAGTTAAAAACCCTAATTTGATTAGAATAAGCCTAGGAAGGAAGGAAAATGACCTAAATGTTCAAGCAATGATACAAAATCACTTATTGGATGCACAAGATTGGTTAAAAACCCAAATTGGATAAGAATACGCCTAGGGAGGACGAAAATGACCAAAATATTCAACTGATGCCACAAAATCACTTATTGGATGCAGAAGATTGGTTAAAAACCCTAATTGGATTAGAATAAGCCTAGGGAGGACGAAAATGACTAAAATGTTCAACCAAATACACAAAATCAACAATTGGATGCACAAACATGGTTAAAAACCCTAATTGGGTTAGAATAAGCCTAGGGACGACGAAAATGACCAAAATATTCAACCAATGATACAAAATCACTTATTGGATGCACAAGATTGGTTAAAAACCCTAATTGGATTAGAATAAGCCTAGGGAGGATGAAAATGACCTAAATGTTAATGCAATGACACAAACGCTCTTATTGGATGCACAAGATTGGTTAAAAACCCTAATTGGATTAGAATAAGCCTAGGGACTATGAAAATGACCAAAATATTCAACCAATGACACAAAATCACTTATTGGATGCACAAGATTAGTTAAAAACCCTAATTCGATTAGAATAAGCCTAGGAAGGACGGAAAATGACCTAAATGTTCAACCAACGATACAAAATCAATTATTTGATGCACAAGATTGGTTAAAAACCCTAATTGGATTAGAATAAGCCTGGGAGGACGAAAATGACCTAAATGTTAATCCAATGACACAAACGCTCTTATTGGATGCACAAGATTGGTTAAAAACCCTAATTGGATTAGAATAAGCCTAGGGACGACGAAAATGACCAAAATATTCAACCAATGACACAAAATCACTTATTGGATGCACAAGATTAGTTAAAAACCCTAATTCGATTAGAATAAGCCTAGGAAGGACGGAAAATGACCTAAATGTTCTACCAATGATACAAAATCACTTATTGGATGCACAAGATTAGTTAAAAACCCTAATAGGATTAGAATAAGCCTAGGGAGGACGAAAACGACCTAAATGTCAATCCAATGACACAAACGCCCTTATTGGATGCATAGGATTGGTTACAAACCCTAATTGGATTAGAATAAGCCTAGGGAGGACGAAAATGACCTAAATGTTCAACCAATGACACAAAATCACTTATTGGATGCACAAGATTGGTTAAAAACCCTAATTGGATTAGAATAAGCCTAGGGAGGACCAAAATGACCTAAATGTTCAACCAATGACACAAAATCACTTATTGGATGCACACGATTGGTTAAAAACCCTAATTGGATTAGAAAAAGCCTAGGGAGGACGAAAATGACCAAAATATTCAACTGATGCCACAAAATCACTTATTGGATGCAGAAGATTGGTTAAAAACCCTAATTGGATTAGAATAAGCCTAGGGAGGACGAAAATGACTAAAATGTTCAACCAAATACACAAAATCAACAATTGGATGCACAAACACGGTTAAAAACCCTAATTGGGTTAGAATAAGCCAAGGGACGACGAAAAATGACCAAAATATTCAACCAATGACACAAAATCACTTATTGGATGCACAAGATTAGTTAAAAACCCTAATTCGATTAGAATAAGTCTAGGAAGGACGGAAAATGACCTAAATGTTCAACCAATGATACAAAATCTCTTATTGGATGCACAAGATTGGTTAAAAACCCTAATTGGATTAGAATAAGCCTAGGGAGGACAAAAATGCCATAAATGTTAATCCAATGACACAAACGCTCTAATTGGATGCACAAGATTGGTTAAAAACCCTAATTGGATTAGAATAAGCCTAGGGACGACGAAAATGACCAAAATATTCAACCAATGACACAAAATCACTTATTGGATGCACAAGATTAGTTAAAAACCCTAATTTGATTAGAATAAGCCTAGGAAGGAAGGAAAATGACCTAAATGTTCAACCAATGATACAAAATCACTTATTGGATGCACAAGATTGGTTAAAAACCCTAATTGGATTGGAATAAGCCTAGGGAGGATGAAAATGACCTAAATGTTAATGCAATGACACAAACGCTCTTATTGGATGCACAAGATTGGTTAAAAACCCAAATTGGATTAGAATAAGCCTAGGGACGACGAAAATGACCAAAATATTCAACCAATGACACAAAATCACTTATTGGATGCACAAGATTTGTTAAAAACCCTAATTCGATTAGAATAAGCCTAGGAAGGACAGAAAATGACCTAAATGTTCTACCAATGATACAAAATCACTTATTGGATGCACAAGATTAGTTAAAAACCCTAATTGGATTAGAATAAGCCTAGGGAGGACGAAAATGACCTAAATGTTAATCCAACGACACAAACGCCCTTATTGGATGCATAGGATTGGTTACAAACCCTAATTGGATTAGAATAAGCCTAGGGAGGACGAAAATGACCAAAATGTTCAACCAATGACACAAAATCACTTATTGGATGCACAAGATTAGTTAAAAACCCTAATTCGATTAGAATAAGCCTAGAAAGGACGGAAAATGACCTAAATGTTCTACCAATGATACAAAATCACTTATTGGATGCGCAAGATTAGTTAAAAACCCTAATTGGATTAGAATAAGCCTAGGGAGGACAAAAATGCCATAAATGTTAATCCAATGACACAAACGCTCTAATTGGATGCACAAGATTGGTTAAAAACCCTAATTGGATTAGAATAAGCCTAGGGACGACGAAAATGACCAAAATATTCAACCAATGACAAAAAATCACTTATTCGATGCACAAGATTAGTTAAAAACCCTAGATTGATTAGAATAAGCCTAGGAAGGAAGGAAAATGACCTAAATGTTCAACCAATGATACAAAATCACTTATTGGATGCACAAGATTGGTTAAAAACCCAAATTGGATAAGAATACGCCTAAGGAGGACGAAAATGACCAAAATATTCAACTGATGCCACAAAATCACTTATTGGATGCAGAAGATTGGTTAAAAACCCTAATTAAATTAGAATAAGCCTAGGGAGGACGAAAATGACTAAAATGTTCAACCAAATACACAAAATCAACAATTGGATGCACAAACATGGTTAAAAACCCTAATTGGTTTAGAATAAGCCTAGGGACGACGAAAGTGACAAAAATATTCAACCAATGACACAAAATCACTTATTGGATGCACAAGATTAGTTAAAATCCCTAATTCGATTAGAATAAGCCTAGGAAGGACGGAAAATGACCTAAATGTTCAACCAATGATACAAAATCACTTATTGGATGCACAAGATTGGTTAAAAACCCTAATTGGATTAGAATAAGCCTAGGGAGGATGAAAATGACCTAAATGTTAATGCAATGACACAAACGCTCTTATTGGATGCACAAGATTGGTTAAAAACCCTAATTGGATTAGAATAAGCCTAGGGACGACGAAAATGACCAAAATATTCAACCAATGACACAAAATCACTTATTGGATGCACACGATTGGTTAAAAACCCTAATTGGATTAGGGAAAGCCTAGGGAGGACGAAAATGACCAAAATATTCAACTGATGCCACCAAATCACTTATTGGATGCAGAAGATTGGTTAAAAACCCTAATTGGATTAGAATAAGCCTAGGGAGGACGAAAATGACTAAAATGTTCAACCAAATACACAAAATCAACAATTGGATGCACAAACATGGTTAAAAACCCTAATTGGGTTAGAATAAGCCTAGGGACGACGAAAATGACCAAAATATTCAACCAATAACACAAAATCACTTATTGGATGCACAAGATTAGTTAAAAACCCTAATTCGATTAGAATAAGCCTAGGAAGGACGGAAAATGAACTAAATGTTCAACCAATGATACAAAATCACTTATTGGATGCACAAGATTTGTTAAAAACCCTAATTGGATTAGAATAAGCCTAGGGAGGACAAAAATGCCATAAATGTTAATCCAATGACACAAACGCTCTAATTGGATGCACAAGATTGGTTAAAAACCCTAATTGGATTAGAATAAGCCTAGGGACGACGAAAATGACCAAAATCTTCAACCAATGACACAAAATCACTTATTCGATGCACAAGATTAGTTAAAAACCCTAATTTGATTAGAATAAGCCTAGGAAGGAAGGAAAATGACCTAAATGTTCAACCAATGATACAAAATCACTTATTGGATGCACAAGATTGGTTAAAAACCCTAATTGGATTAGAATAAGCCTAGGGAGGACGAAAATGACCTAAATGTTAATCCAATGACACAAACGCTCTAATTGGATGCACAAGATTGGTTAAAAACCCTAATTGGATTAGAATAAGCCTAGGGACGACGAAAATGACCAAAATATTCAACCAATGACACAAAATCACGTATTCGATGCACAAGATTAGTTAAAAACTCTAATTTGTTTAGAATAAGCCTACGAAGGAAGGAAAATGACCAAAATATTCAACCAATGACACAAAATCACTTATTGGATGCACAAGATTAGTTAAAAACCCTAATTCGATTAGAATAAGCCTAGGAAGGACGGAAAATGACCTAAATGTTCAACCAATGATACAAAATCACTTATTGGATGCACAAGATTGGTTAAAAACCCTAATTGGATTAGAATAAGCCTAGGGAGGATGAAAATGACCTAAATGTTAATGAAATGACACAAACGGTCTTATTGGATGCACAAGATTGGTTAAAAACCCTAATTGGATTAGAATAAGCCTAGGGACGACGAAAATGACCAAAATATTCAACAAATGAAACAAAATCACTTATTGGATGCACAAGATTAGTTAAAAACCCTAATTCGATTAGAATAAGCCTAGGAAGGACGGAAAATGACCTAAATGTTCAACCAATGATACAAAATCACTTATTGGATACACAAGATTGGTTAAAAACCCTAGTTGGATTAGAATAAGCCTAGGGAGGACGAAAATGACCTAAATGTTAATCCAATGACACAAACGCTCTTATTGGATGCACAAGATTGGTTAAAAACCCTAATTGGATTAGAATAAGCCTAGGGACGACGAAAATGACCAAAATATTCAACCAATTACACAAAATCACTTATTGGATGCACAAGACTAGTTAAAAACCGTAATTCGATTA
>JBBPBQ010000004.1:24127529-24196166 GCA_037974755.1 Cicer yamashitae | reverse complement strand
GTTAAAAACCCTAATTCGATTAGAATAAGCCTAGGAAGGACAGAAAATGACCTAAATGTTCTACCAATGATACAAAATCACTTATTGGATGCACAAGATTAGTTAAAAACCCTAATTGGATTAGAATAAGCCTAGGGAGGACGAAAATGACCTAAATGTTAATCCAACGACACAAACGCCCTTATTGGATGCATAGGATTGGTTACAAACCCTAATTGGATTAGAATAAACCTAGGGAGGACGAAAATGACCAAAATGATCAACCAATGACACAAAATCACTTATTGGATGCACAAGATTAGTTAAAAACCCTAATTCGATTAGAATAAGCCTAGGAAGGACGGAAAATGACCTAAATGTTCTACCAATGATACAAAATCACTTATTGGATGCGCAAGATTAGTTAAAAACCCTAATTGGATTAGAATAAGCCTAGGGAGGACAAAAATGCCATAAATGTTAATCCAATGACACAAACGCTCTAATTGGATGCACAAGATTGGTTAAAAACCCTAATTGGATTAGAATAAGCCTAGGGACGACGAAAATGACCAAAATATTCAACCAATGACAAAAAATCACTTATTCGATGCACAAGATTAGTTAAAAACCCTAGATTGATTAGAATAAGCCTAGGAAGGAAGGAAAATGACCTAAATGTTCAACCAATGATACAAAATCACTTATTGGATGCACAAGATTGGTTAAAAACCCAAATTGGATAAGAATACGCCTAAGGAGGACGAAAATGACCAAAATATTCAACTGATGCCACAAAATCACTTATTGGATGCAGAAGATTGGTTAAAAACCCTAATTAAATTAGAATAAGCCTAGGGAGGACGAAAATGACTAAAATGTTCAACCAAATACACAAAATCAACAATTGGATGCACAAACATGGTTAAAAACCCTAATTGGTTTAGAATAAGCCTAGGGACGACGAAAGTGACAAAAATATTCAACCAATGACACAAAATCACTTATTGGATGCACAAGATTAGTTAAAATCCCTAATTCGATTAGAATAAGCCTAGGAAGGACGGAAAATGACCTAAATGTTCAACCAATGATACAAAATCACTTATTGGATGCACAAGATTGGTTAAAAACCCTAATTGGATTAGAATAAGCCTAGGGAGGATGAAAATGACCTAAATGTTAATGCAATGACACAAACGCTCTTATTGGATGCACAAGATTGGTTAAAAACCCTAATTGGATTAGAATAAGCCTAGGGACGACGAAAATGACCAAAATATTCAACCAATGACACAAAATCACTTATTGGATGCACAAGATTAGTTAAAAACCCTAATTCGATTAGAATAAGTCTAGAAAGGACGGAAAATGACCTAAATGTTCTACCAATGATACAAAATCACTTATTGGATGCACAAGATTGGTTAAAAACCCAAATTGGATAAGAATACGCCTAGGGAGGACGAAAATGACCAAAATATTCAACTGATGCCACAAAATCACTTATTGGATGCAGAAGATTGGTTAAAAACCCTAATTGGATTAGAATAAGCCTAGGGAGGACGAAAATGACTAAAAAGTTCAACCAAATACACAAAATCAACAATTGGATGCACAAACTTGGTTAAAAACCCTAATTGGGTTAGAATAAGCCTAGGGACGACGAAAATGACCAAAATATTCAACCAATGACACAAAATCACTTATTGGATGCACAAGATTAGTTAAAAACCCTAATTCGATTAGAATAAGCCTAGGAAGGACGGAAAATGACCTAAATGTTCTACCAATGATACAAAATCACTTATTGGATGCACAAGATTAGTTAAAAACCCTAATTGGAATAGAATAAGCCTAGGGAGGACAAAAATGCCATAAATGTTAATCCAATGACACAAACGCTCTAATTGGATGCACAAGATTGGTTAAAAACCCTAATTGGATTAGAATAAGCCTAGGGACGACGAAAATGACCAAAATATTCAACCAATGACACAAAATCACTATTCGATGCACAAGATTAGTTAAAAACCCTAATTTGATTAGAATAAGCCTAGGAAGGAAGGAAAATGACCTAAATGTTCAAGCAATGATACAAAATCACTTATTGGATGCACAAGATTGGTTAAAAACCCAAATTGGATAAGAATACGCCTAGGGAGGACGAAAATGACCAAAATATTCAACTGATGCCACAAAATCACTTATTGGATGCAGAAGATTGGTTAAAAACCCTAATTGGATTAGAATAAGCCTAGGGAGGACGAAAATGACTAAAATGTTCAACCAAATACACAAAATCAACAATTGGATGCACAAACTTGGTTAAAAACCCTAATTGGGTTAGAATAAGCCTAGGGACGACGAAAATGACCAAAATATTCAACCAATGACACAAAATCACATATTGGACGCACAAGATTAGTTAAAAACCCTAAATCGATTAGAATAAGCCTAGGAAGGACGGAAAATGACCTAAATGTTCAACCAATGATACAAAATCACTTATTGGATGCACAAGATTGGTTAAAAACCCTAATTGGATTAGAATAAGCCTAGGGAGGACGAAAATGACCTAAATGTTAATCCAATGACACAAACGCTCTAATTGGATGCACAAGATTGGTTAAAAACCCTAATTGGATTAGAATAAGCCTAGGGACGACGAAAATGACCAAAATATTCAACCAATGACACAAAATCACTTATTGGATGCACAAGATTAGTTAAAAACCCTAATTCGATTAGAATAAGCCTAGGAAGGACGGAAAATGACCGAAATGTTCTACCAATGATACAAAATCACTTATTGGATGCACAAGATTAGTTAAAAACCCTAATTGGATTAGAATAAGCCTAGGGAGGACAAAAATGCCATAAATGTTAATCCAATGACACAAACGCTCTAATTGGATGCATAGGATTGGTTACAAACCCTAATTGGATTAGAATAAGCCTAGGGAGGACGAAAATGACCTAAATGTTCAACCAATGACACAAAATCACTTATTGGATGCACAAGATTAGTTAAAAACCCTAATTTGATTAGAATAAGCCTAGGAAGGACATAAAATGACCTAAATGTTCAACCAATGATACAAAATCACTTATTGGATGCACAAGATTGGTTAAAAACCCTAATTGGATTAGAATAAGCCTAGGGACGACGAAAATGACCAAAATATTCAACCAATGACACAAAATCACTTATTGGATGCACAAGATTAGTTAAAAACCCTAATTGGATTAGAATAAGCCTAGGGACGACGAAAATGAACAAAATATTCAACCAATGACACAAAATCACTTATTGGATGCACAAGATTAGTTAAAAACCCTAATTCGATTAGAATAAGCCTAGGAAGGACGGAAAATGACCTAAATGTTCTACCAATGATACAAAATCACTTATTGGATGCACAAGATTAGTTAAAAACCCTAATTGGATTAGAATAAGCCTAGGGAGGACGAAAATGACCTAAATGTTAATCCAATGACACAAACGCCCTTATTGGATGCATAGGATTGGTTACAAACCCTAATTGGATTAGAATAAGCCTAGGGAGGACGAAAATGACCTAAATGTTCAACCAATGACACAAAATCACTTATTGGATGCACAAGATTGGTTAAAAACCCTAATTGGATTAGAATAAGCCTAGGGAGGACCAAAATGACCTAAATGTTAAACCAATGACACAAAATCACTTATTGGATGCACACGATTGGTTAAAAACCCTAATTGGATTAGAAAAAGCCTAGGGAGGACGAAAATGACCAAAATATTCAACTGATGCCACCAAATCACTTATTGGATGTAGAAGATTGGTTAAAAACCCTAATTGGATTAGAATAAGCCTAGGGAGGACGAAAATGACTAAAATGTTCAACCAATAACACAAAATCACTTATTGGATGCACAAGATTAGTTAAAAACCCTAATTCGATTAGAATAAGCCTAGGAAGGACGGAAAATGAACTAAATGTTCAACCAATGATACAAAATCACTTATTGGTTGCACAAGATTTGTTAAAAACCCTAATTGGATTAGAATAAGCCTAGGGAGGACAAAAATGCCATAAATGTTAATCCAATGACACAAACGCTCTAATTGGATGCACAAGATTGGTTAAAAACCCTAATTGGATTAGAATAAGCCTAGGGACGACGAAAATGACCAAAATATTCAACCAATGACACAAAATCACTTATTCGATGCACAAGATTAGTTAAAAACCCTAATTTGATTAGAATAAGCCTAGGAAGGAAGGAAAATGACCTAAATGTTCAACCAATGATACAAAATCACTTATTGGATGCACAAGATTGGTTAAAAACCCAAATTGGATAAGAATACGCCTAGGGAGGACGAAAATGACCAAAATATTCAACTGATGCCACAAAATCACTTATTGGACGCAGAAGATTGGTTAAAAACCCTAATTCGAATAGAATAATCCTATGGAGGACGAAAATGACTAAAATGTTCAACCAAATACACAAAATCAACAATTGGATGCACAAACTTGGTTAAAAACCCTAATTGGGTTAGAATAAGCCTAGGGACGACGAAAATGACTAAAATATTCAACCAATGACACAAAATCACTTATTGGATGCACAAGATTAGTTAAAAACCCTAATTCGATTAGAATAAGCCTAGGAAGGACGGAAAATGACCTAAATGTTCAACCAATGATACAAAATCACTTATTGGATGCACAAGATTGGTTAAAAACCCTAATTGGATTAGAATAAGCCTAGGGAGGACAAAAATGACCTAAATGTTAATCCAATGAGACAAACGCTCTAATTGGATGCACAAGATTGGTTAAAAACCCTAATTGGATTAGAATAAGCCTAGGGACGACGAAAATGACCAAAATATTCAACCAATGACACAAAATCACTTATTCGATGCACAAGATTAGTTAAAAACCCTAATTTGATTAGAATAAGCCTAGGAAGGAAGGAAAATGACCTAAATGTTCAACCAATGATACAAAATCACTTATTGGATGCACAAGATTGGTAAAAACCCTAATTGGATTGGAATAAGCCTAGGGAGGATGAAAATGACCTAAATGTTAATGCAATGACACAAACGCTCTTATTGGATGCACAAGATTGGTTAAAAACCCTAATTGGATTAGAATAAGCCTAGGGACGACGAAAATGACCAAAATATTCTACCAATGACACAAAATCACTTATTGGATGCACACGATTGGTTAAAAACCCTAATTGGATTAGAGAAAGCCTAGGGAGGACGAAAATGACCAAAATATTCAACTGATGCCACCAAATCACTTATTGGATGCAGAAGATTGGTTAAAAACCCTAATTGGATTAGAATAAGCCTAGGGAGGACGAAAATGACTAAAATGTTCAACCAAATACACAAAATCAACAATTGGATGCACAAACATGGTTAAAAACCCTAATTGGGTTAGAATAAGCCTAGGGACGACGAAAATGACCAAAATATTCAACCAATGATACAAAATCACTTATTGGATGCACAAGATTGGTTAAAAACCCTAATTGGATTAGAATAAGCCTAGGGAGGATGAAAATGACCTAAATGTTAATGCAATGACACAAACGCTCTTATTGGATGCACAAGATTGGTTAAAAACCCTAATTGGATTAGAATAAGCCTAGGGACTATGAAAATGACCAAAATATTCAACCAATGACACAAAATCACTTATTGGATGCACAAGATTAGTTAAAAACCCTAATTCGATTAGAATAAGCCTAGGAAGGACGGAAAATGACCTAAATGTTCAACCAACGATACAAAATCAATTATTTGATGCACAAGATTGGTTAAAAACCCTAATTGGATTAGAATAAGCCTGGGAGGACGAAAATGACCTAAATGTTAATCCAATGACACAAACGCTCTTATTGGATGCACAAGATTGGTTAAAAACCCTAATTGGATTAGAATAAGCCTAGGGACGACGAAAATGACCAAAATATTCAACCAATGACACAAAATCACTTATTGGATGCACAAGATTAGTTAAAAACCCTAATTCGATTAGAATAAGCCTAGGAAGGACGGAAAATGACCTAAATGTTCTACCAATGATACAAAATCACTTATTGGATGCACAAGATTAGTTAAAAACCCTAATTGGAATAGAATAAGCCTAGGGAGGACAAAAATGCCATAAATGTTAATCCAATGACACAAACGCGCTAATTGGATGCACAAGATTGGTTAAAAACCCTAATTGGATTAGAATAAGCCTAGGGACGACGAAAATGACCAAAATATTCAACCAATGACACAAAATCACTATTCGATGCACAAGATTAGTTAAAAACCCTAATTTGATTAGAATAAGCCTAGGAAGGAAGGAAAATGACCTAAATGTTCAAGCAATGATACAAAATCACTTATTGGATGCACAAGATTGGTTAAAAACCCAAATTGGATAAGAATACGCCTAGGGAGGACGAAAATGACCAAAATATTCAACTGATGCCACAAAATCACTTATTGGATGCAGAAGATTGGTTAAAAACCCTAATTGGATTAGAATAAGCCTAGGGAGGACGAAAATGACTAAAATGTTCAACCAAATACACAAAATCAACAATTGGATGCACAAACATGGTTAAAAACCCTAATTGGGTTAGAATAAGCCTAGGGACGACGAAAATGACCAAAATATTCAACCAATAACACAAAATCACTTATTAGATGCACAAGATTAGTTAAAAACCCTAATTCGATTAGAATAAGCCTAGGAAGGACGGAAAATGAACTAAATGTTCAACCAATGATACAAAATCACTTATTGGATGCACAAGATTTGTTAAAAACCCTAATTGGATTAGAATAAGCCTAGGGAGGACAAAAATGCCATAAATGTTAATCCAATGACACAAACGCTCTAATTGGATGCACAAGATTGGTTAAAAACCCTAATTGGATTAGAATAAGCCTAGGGACGACGAAAATGACCAAAATCTTCAACCAATGACACAAAATCACTTATTCGATGCACAAGATTAGTTAAAAACCCTAATTTGATTAGAATAAGCCTAGGAAGGAAGGAAAATGACCTAAATGTTCAACCAATGATACAAAATCACTTATTGGATGCACAAGATTGGTTAAAAACCCTAATTGGATTAGAATAAGCCTAGGGAGGACCAAAATGACCTAAATGTTAATCCAATGACACAAACGCTCTTATTGGATGCACAAGATTGGTTAAAAACCCTAATTGTATTAAAATAAGCCTAGGGACGACGAAAATGACCAAAATATTCAACCAATGACACAAAATCACTTATTGGATGCACAAGATTAGTTAAAAACCCTAATTCGATTAGAATAAGCCTAGGAAGGACGGAAAATGACCTAAATGTTCTACCAATGATACAAAATCACTTATTGGATGCACAAGATTAGTTAAAAACCCTAATTGGATTAGAATAAGCCTAGGGAGGACAAAAATGCCAGAAATGTTAATCCAATGACACAAACGCTCTAATTGGATGCATAGGATTGGTTAAAAACCCTAATTGGATTAGAATAAGCCTAGGGAGGACGAAAATGACCTAAATGTTCAACCAATGACACAAAATCACTTATTGGATGCACAAGATTAGTTAAAAACCCTAATTTGATTAGAATAAGTCTAGGAAGGACATAAAATGACCTAAATGTTCAACCAATGATACAAAATCACTTATTGGATGCACAAGATTGGTTAAAAACCCTAATTGGATTAGAATAAGCCTAGGGACGACGAAAATGACCAAAATATTCAACCAATGACACAAAATCACTTATTCGATGCACAAGATTAGTTAAAAACCCTAATTTGATTAGAATAAGCCTAGGAAGGAAGGAAAATGACCTAAATGTTCAACCAATGATACAAAATCACTTATTGGATGCACAAGATTGGTAAAAACCCTAATTGGATTGGAATAAGCCTAGGGAGGATGAAAATGACCTAAATGTTAATGCAATGACACAAACGCTCTTATTGGATGCACAAGATTGGTTAAAAACCCTAATTGGATTAGAATAAGCCTAGGGACGACGAAAATGACCAAAATATTCTACCAATGACACAAAATCACTTATTGGATGCACACGATTGGTTAAAAACCCTAATTGGATTAGAGAAAGCCTAGGGAGGACGAAAATGACCAAAATATTCAACTGATGCCACCAAATCACTTATTGGATGCAGAAGATTGGTTAAAAACCCTAATTGGATTAGAATAAGCCTAGGGAGGACGAAAATGACTAAAATGTTCAACCAAATACACAAAATCAACAATTGGATGCACAAACATGGTTAAAAACCCTAATTGGGTTAGAATAAGCCTAGGGACGACGAAAATGACCAAAATATTCAACCAATGACACAAAATCACTTATTGGATGCACAAGATTAGTTAAAAACCCTAATTCGATTAGAATAAGCCTAGGAAGGACGGAAAATGACCTAAATGTTCAACCAATGATTCAAAATCACTTATTGGATGCACAAGATTGGTTAAAAACCCTAATTGGATTAGAATAAGCCTAGGGAGGATGAAAATGACCTAAATGTTAATGCAATGACACAAACGCTCTTATTGGATGCACAAGATTGGTTAAAAACCCTAATTGGATTAGAATAAGCCTAGGGACGACGAAAATGACCAAAATATTCAACCAATGACACAAAATCACTTATTGGATGCACAAGATTAGTTAAAAACCCTAATTCGATTAGAATAAGCCTAGGAAGGACGGAAAATGACCTAAATGTTCTACCAATGATACAAAATCACTTATTGGATGCACAAGATTAGTTAAAAACCCTAATTGGATTAGAATAAGCCTAGGGAGGACTAAAATGCCATAAATGTTAATCCAATGACACAAACGCTCTAATTGGATGCATAGGATTGGTTACAAACCCTAATTTGATTAGAATAAGCCTAGGGAGGACGAAAATGACCTAAATGTTCAACCAATGACACAAAATCACTTATTGGATGCACAAGATTAGTTAAAAACCCTAATTTGATTAGAATAAGCCTAGGAAGGACATAAAATGACCTAAATGTTCAACCAATGATACAAAATCACTTATTGGATGCACAAGATTGGTTAAAAACCCTAATTGGATTAGAATAAGCCTAGGGAGGACGAAAATGACCTAAATGTTAATCCAATGACACAAACGCTCTTATTGGATGCACAAGATTGGTTAAAAACCCTAATTGGATTAAAATAAGCCTAGGGACGACGAAAATGACCAAAATATTCAACCAATGACACAAAATCACTTATTGGATGCACAAGATTAGTTAAAAACCCTAATTCGATTAGAATAAGCCTAGGAAGGACGGAAAATGACCTAAATGTTCTACCAATGATACAAAATCACTTATTGGATGCACAAGATTAGTTAAAAACCCTAATTGGATTAGAATAAGCCTAGGGAGGACAAAAATGCCATAAATGTTAATCCAATGACACAAACGCTCTAATTGGATGCATAGGATTGGTTACAAACCCTAATTGGATTAGAATAAGCCTAGGGAGGACGAAAATGACCTAAATGTTCAACCAATGACACAAAATCACTTATTGGATGCACAAGATTAGTTAAAAACCATAATTTGATTAGAATAAGCCTAGGAAGGACATAAAATGACCTAAATGTTCAACCAATGATACAAAATGACTTATTGGATGCACAAGATTGGTTAAAAACCCTAATTGGATTAGAATAAGCCTAGAGAGGACGAAAATGACCTAAAAGTTAATCCAATGACACAAACGCTCTAATTGGATGCACAAGATTGGTTAAAAACCCTAATTGGATTAGAATAAGCCTAGGGACGACGAAAATGACCAAAATATTCAACCAATGACACAAAATCACTTATTGGATGCACAAGATTAGTTAAAAACCCTAATTCGATTAGAATAAGCCTAGGAAGGACGGAAAATGACCTAAATGTTCTACCAATGATACAAAATCACTTATTGGATGCACAAGATTAGTTAAAAACCCTAATTGGATTAGAATAAGCCTAGGGAGGACGAAAATGACCTAAATGTTAATCCAATGACACAAACGCTCTTATTGGATGCATAGGATTGGTTACAAACCCTAATTGGATTAGAATAAGCCTAGGGAGGACGAAAATGACCTAAATGTTCAACCAATGACACAAAATCACTTATTGGATGCACAAGATTAGTTAAAAACCGTAATTTGATTAGAATAAGCCTAGGAAGGACGGAAAATGACCTAAATGTTCAACCAATGATACAAAATCACTTATTGGATGCACAAGATTGGTTAAAAACCCTAATTGGATTAGAATAAGCCTAGGGAGGACGAAAATGACCTAAATATTAATCCAATGACACAAACGCTCTAATTGGATGCACAAGATTGGTTAAAAACCCTAATTGGATTAGAATAAGCCTAGGGACGACGAAAATGACCAAAATATTCAACCAATGACACAAAATCACTTATTCGATGCACAAGATTAGTTAAAAACCCTAATTTGATTAGAATAAGCCTAGGAAGGAAGGAAAATGACCTAAATGTTCAACCAATGATACAAAATCACTTATTGGATGCACAAGATTGGTTAAAAACCCAAATTGGATAAGAATACGCCTAGGGAGGACGAAAATGACCAAAATATTCAACTGATGCCACAAAATCACTTATTGGACGCAGAAGATTGGTTAAAAACCCTAATTGGAATAGAATAATCCTATGGAGGTCGAAAATGACTAAAATGTTCAACCAAATACACAAAATCAACAATTGGATGCACAAACTTGGTTAAAAACCCTAATTGGGTTAGAATAAGCCTAGGGACGACGAAAATGACTAAAATATTCAACCAATGACACAAAATCACTTATTGGATGCACAAGATTAGTTAAAAACCCTAATTCGATTAGAATAAGCCTAGGAAGGACGGAAAATGACCTAAATGTTCAACCAATGATACAAAATCACTTATTGGATGCACAAGATTGGTTAAAAACCCTAATTGGATTAGAATAAGCCTAGGGAGGATGAAAATGACCTAAATGTTAATGAAATGACACAAACGGTCTTATTGGATGCACAAGATTGGTTAAAAACCCTAATTGGATTAGAATAAGCCTAGGGACGACGAAAATGACCAAAATATTCAACAAATGAAACAAAATCACTTATTGGATGCACAAGATTAGTTAAAAACCCTAATTCGATTAGAATAAGCCTAGGAAGGACGGAAAATGACCTAAATGTTCAACCAATGATACAAAATCACTTATTGGATACACAAGATTGGTTAAAAACCCTAGTTGGATTAGAATAAGCCTAGGGAGGATGAAAATGACCTAAATGTTAATCCAATGACACAAACGCTCTTATTGGATGCACAAGATTGGTTAAAAACCCTAATTGGATTAGAATAAGCCTAGGGACGACGAAAATGACCAAAATATTCAACCAATTACACAAAATCACTTATTGGATGCACAAGACTAGTTAAAAACCGTAATTCGATTAGAATAAGCCTAGGAAGGACGGAAAATGACCTAAATGTTCTACCAATGATACAAAATCACTTATTGGATGCACAAGATTATTTAAAAACCCTAATTGGATTAGAATAAGCCTAGGGAGGACGAAAATGACCTAAATGTTAATCCAATGACACAAACGCCCTTATTGGATGCATAGGATTGGTTACAAACCTTAATTGGATTAGAATAAGCCTAGGGAGGACGAAAATGACCAAAATGTTCAACCAATGACACAAAATCACTTATTGGATGCACAAGATTGGTTAAAAACCCTAATTGGATTAGAATAAGCCTAGGGAGGACGAAAATGACCTAAATGTTCAACCAATGACACAAAATCACTTATTGGATGCACAAGATTAGTTAAAAACCCTAATTTGATTAGAATAAGCCTAGGAAGGAAGGAAAATGACCTAAATGTTCAACCAATGATACAAAATCACTTATTGGATGCACAAGATTGGTTAAAAACCCTAATTGGATTAGAATAAGCCTAGGGAGGACCAAAATGACCTAAATGTTAATCCAATGACACAAACGCTCTTATTGGATGCACAAGATTGGTTAAAAACCCTAATTGTATTAAAATAAGCCTAGGGACGACGAAAATGACCAAAATATTCAACCAATGACACAAAATCACTTATTGGATGCACAAGATTAGTTAAAAACCCTAATTCGATTAGAATAAGCCTAGGAAGGACGGAAAATGACCTAAATGTTCTACCAATGATACAAAATCACTTATTGGATGCGCAAGATTAGTTAAAAACCCTAATTGGATTAGAATAAGCCTAGGGAGGACAAAAATGCCATAAATGTTAATCCAATGACACAAACGCTCTAATTGGATGCACAAGATTGGTTAAAAACCCTAATTGGATTAGAATAAGCCTAGGGACGACGAAAATGACCAAAATATTCAACCAATGACACAAAATCACTTATTCGATGCACAAGATTAGTTAAAAACCCTAATTTGATTAGAATAAGCCTAGGAAGGAAGGAAAATGACCTAAATGTTCAACCAATGATACAAAATCACTTATTGGATGCACAAGATTGGTTAAAAACCCAAATTGGATAAGAATACGCCTAGGGAGGACGAAAATGACCAAAATATTCAACTGATGCCACAAAATCACTTATTGGACGCAGAAGATTGGTTAAAAACCCTAATTCGAATAGAATAATCCTATGGAGGACGAAAATGACTAAAATGTTCAACCAAATACACAAAATCAACAATTGGATGCACAAACTTGGTTAAAAACCCTAATTGGGTTAGAATAAGCCTAGGGACGACGAAAATGACTAAAATATTCAACCAATGACACAAAATCACTTATTGGATGCACAAGATTAGTTAAAAACCCTAATTCGATTAGAATAAGCCTAGGAAGGACGGAAAATGACCTAAATGTTCAACCAATGATACAAAATCACTTATTGGATGCACAAGATTGGTTAAAAACCCTAATTGGATTAGAATAAGCCTAGGGAGGACAAAAATGACCTAAATGTTAATCCAATGAGACAAACGCTCTAATTGGATGCACAAGATTGGTTAAAAACCCTAATTGGATTAGAATAAGCCTAGGGACGACGAAAATGACCAAAATATTCAACCAATGACACAAAATCACTTATTCGATGCACAAGATTAGTTAAAAACCCTAATTTGATTAGAATAAGCCTAGGAAGGAAGGAAAATGACCTAAATGTTCAACCAATGATACAAAATCACTTATTGGATGCACAAGATTGGTTAAAAACCCAAATTGGTTAAGAATACGCCTATGGAGGACGAAAATAACCAAAATATTCAACTGATGCCACAAAATCACTTATTGGATGCAGAAGATTGGTTAAAAACCCTAATTGGATTAGAATAAGCCTAGGGAGGACGAAAATGACTAAAATGTTCAACCAAATACACAAAATCAACAATTGGATGCACAAACATGGTTAAAAACCCTAATTGGGTTAGAATAAGCCTAGGGACGACGAAAATGACCAAAATATTCAACCAATGACACAAAATCACTTATTGGATGCACAAGATTAGTTAAAAACCCTAATTCGATTAGAATAAGCCTAGGAAGGACGGAAAATGACCTAAATGTTCTACCAATGATACAAAATCACTTATTGGATGCACCAGATTGGTTAAAAACCCTAATTGGATTAGAATAAGCCTAGGGAGGACGAAAATGACCTAAATGTTAATCCAATGACACAAACGCCCTTATTGGATGCATAGGATTGGTTACAAACCCTAATTGGATTAGAATAAGCCTAGGGAGGACGAAAATGACCTAAATGTTCAACCAATGACACAAAATCACTTATTGGATGCACACGATTGGTTAAAAACCCTAATTGGATTAGAAAAAGCCTAGGGAGGACGAAAATGACCTAAATGTTCAACCAAATACACAAAATCACTTATTGGATGCACAAACTTTGTTAAAAACCCTAATAGGATTAGAATAAGCCTAGGGACGACGAAAATGACCAAAATATTCAACCAATGACACAAAATCACTTATTTGATGCACAAGATTAGTTAAAAACCCTAATTCGATTAGAATAAGCCTAGGAAGGACGGAAAATGACCTAAATGTTCAACCAATGATACAAAATCACTTATTGGATGCACAATATTGGTTAAAAACCCTAATTGGATTAGAATAAGCCTAGGGAGGACGAAAATGACCTAAATGTTAATCCAATGACACAAACGCTCTTATTGGATGCACAAGATTGGTTAAAAACCTTAATTGGATTAGAATAAGCCTAGGGACGACGAAAATAACCAAAATATTCAACCCATGACACAAAATCACTTATTCGATGCACAAGATTAGTTAAAAACCCTAATTTGATTAGAATAAGCCTAGGAAGGACGGAAAAGGACCTAAATGTTCAACCAATGATACAAAATCACTTATTGGATGCACAAGATTGGTTAAAAACCCTAATTGGATTAGAATAAGCCTAGGGAGGACGAAAATGACCAAAATGTTCAACCAAATACACAAAATCACTTATTGAATGCACAAACTTGGTTAAAAACCCTAATTGGATGAGAATAAGCCTGGAGACGACGAAAATGACCAAAATATTCAACCAATGACACAAAATCACTTATTCGATGCACAAGACTAGTTAAAAACCCTAATTTGATTAGAATAAGCCTAGGAACGACGAAAAATGACCTAAATGTTCAACCAATGATACAAAATCACTTATTGGATGCACAACATTGGTTAAAAACCCAAATTGGATAAGAATACGCCTAGGGAGGACGAAAATGACAAAATATTCAACTGATGCCACAAAATCACTTATTGGATGAACAAGATTGGTTAAAAAGCCTAATTGGATTAGAATAAGCCTAGGGAGGACGAAAATGACCTAAATGTTAATCCAATAACACAAACGCTCTTATTGGATGCACAAGATTGGTTAAAGACCCTAATTGGATTAGAATAAGCCTAGGGACGACGAAAATGACCAAAATATTCAACCAATGACACAAAATCACTTATTGCATGCACAAGATTAGTTAAAAACCCTAATTCGATTAGAATAAGCCTAGGAAGGACGGAAAATGACCTAAATGTTCAACCAATGATACAGAATCACTTATTGGATGAACAAGATTGGTTAAAAAGCCTAATTGGATTAGAATAAGCCTAGGGAGGACGAAAATGACCTAAATGTTAATCCAATAACACAAACGCTCTTATTGGATGCACAAGATTGGTTAAAGACCCTAATTGGATTAGAATAAGCCTAGGGACGACGAAAATGACCAAAATATTCAACCAATGACACAAAATCACTTATTGCATGCACAAGATTAGTTAAAAACCCTAATTCGATTAGAATAAGCCTAGGAAGGACGGAAAATGACCTAAATGTTCAACCAATGATACAGAATCACTTATTGGATGAACAAGATTGGTTAAAAAGCCTAATTGGATTAGAATAAGCCTAGGGAGGACGAAAATGACCTAAATGTTAATCCAATAACACAAACGCTCTTATTGGATGCACAAGATTGGTTAAAGACCCTAATTGGATTAGAATAAGCCTAGGGACGACGAAAATGACCAAAATATTCAACCAATGACACAAAATCACTTATTGCATGCACAAGATTAGTTAAAAACCCTAATTCGATTAGAATAAGCCTAGGAAGGACGGAAAATGACCCAAATGATCAACCAATGATACAAAATTACTTATTGGATGCACAAGATTGGTTAAAAACCCTAATTGGATTAGAATAAGCCTAGGGAGGACGAAAATGACCTAAATGATAATCCAATGACACAAACGCTCTTATTGGATGCACAAGATTGGTTAAAAACCCAAATTGGATTAGAATAAGCCTAGGGACGACGAAAATGACCAAAATATTCAACCAATGACACAAAATCACTTATTGGATGCACAAGATTTGTTAAAAACCCTAATTCGATTAGAATAAGCCTAGGAAGGACAGAAAATGACCTAAATGTTCTACCAATGATACAAAATCACTTATTGGATGCACAAGATTAGTTAAAAACCCTAATTGGATTAGAATAAGCCTAGGGAGGACGAAAATGACCTAAATGTTAATCCAACGACACAAACGCCCTTATTGGATGCATAGGATTGGTTACAAACCCTAATTGGATTAGAATAAGCCTAGGGAGGACGAAAATGACCAAAATGTTCAACCAATGACACAAAATCACTTATTCGATGCACAAGATTAGTTAAAAACCCTAATTTAATTAGAATAAGCCTAGGAAGGACGGAAAATGACCTAAATGTTCAACCAATGATACCAAATCACTTATTGGATGCACAAGATTGGTTAAAAACCCAAATTGGATAAGAATACGCCTAGGGAGGACAAAAATGACCTAAATGTTAATCCAATGACACAAACGCTCTTATTGGATGCACAAGATTGGTTAAAAACCCTAATTGGATTAAAATAAGCCTAGGGACGACGAAAATGACCAAAATATTCAACCAATGACACAAAATCACTTATTGGATGCACAAGATTAGTTAAAAACCCTAATTCGATTAGAATAAGCCTAGGAAGGACGGAAAATGACCTAAATGTTCTACCAATGATACAAAATCACTTATTGGATGCACAAGATTAGTTAAAAACCCTAATTGGATTAGAATAAGCCTAGGGAGGACAAAAATGCCATAAATGTTAATCCAATGACACAAACGCTCTAATTGGATGCATAGGATTGGTTACAAACCCTAATTGGATTAGAATAAGCCTAGGGAGGACGAAAATGACCTAAATGTTCAACCAATGACACAAAATCACTTATTGGATGCACAAGATTAGTTAAAAACCATAATTTGATTAGAATAAGCCTAGGAAGGACATAAAATGACCTAAATGTTCAACCAATGATACAAAATGACTTATTGGATGCACAAGATTGGTTAAAAACCCTAATTGGATTAGAATAAGCCTAGAGAGGACGAAAATGACCTAAAAGTTAATCCAATGACACAAACGCTCTAATTGGATGCACAAGATTGGTTAAAAACCCTAATTGGATTAGAATAAGCCTAGGGACGACGAAAATGACCAAAATATTCAACCAATGACACAAAATCACTTATTGGATGCACAAGATTAGTTAAAAACCCTAATTCGATTAGAATAAGCCTAGGAAGGACGGAAAATGACCTAAATGTTCTACCAATGATACAAAATCACTTATTGGATGCACAAGATTAGTTAAAAACCCTAATTGGATTAGAATAAGCCTAGGGAGGACGAAAATGACCTAAATGTTAATCCAATGACACAAACGCCCTTATTGGATGCATATGATTGGTTACAAACCCTAATTGGATTAGAATAAGCCTAGGGAGGACCAAAATGACCTAAATGTTCAACCAATGACACAAAATCACTTATTGGATGCACAAGATTGGTTAAAAACCCTAATTGGATTAGAATAAGCCTAGGGAGGACGAAAATGACCTAAATGTTAATCCAATGACACAAACGCTCTAATTGGATGCACAAGATTGGTTAAAAACCCTAATTGGATTAGAATAAGCCTAGGGACGACGAAAATGACCAAAATATTCAACCAATGACACAAAATCACGTATTCGATGCACAAGATTAGTTAAAAACTCTAATTTGTTTAGAATAAGCCTACGAAGGAAGGAAAATGACCAAAATATTCAACCAATGACACAAAATCACTTATTGGATGCACAAGATTAGTTAAAAACCCTAATTCGATTAGAATAAGCCTAGGAAGGACGGAAAATGACCTAAATGTTCAACCAATGATACAAAATCACTTATTGGATGCACAAGATTGGTTAAAAACCCTAATTGCATTTGAATAAGCCTAGGGACGACGAAAATGACCAAAATATTCAACCAATGACACAAAATCACTTATTGGATGCACAAGATTAGTTAAAAACCCTAATTTGATTAGAATAAGCCTAAGGACGACGAAAATGACCAAAATATTCAACCAATGACACAAAATCACTTATTGGATGAACAAGATTAGTTAAAAACCCTAATTCGATTAGAATAAGCCTAGGAAGGACGGAAAATGACTAAAATGTTCAACCAAATACACAAAATCAACAATTGGATGCACAAACATGGTTAAAAACCCTAATTGGGTTAGAATAAGCCTAGGGACGACGGAAATGACCAAAATATTCAACCAATGACACAAAATCACTTATTGGATGCATAAGATTAGTTAAAAACCCTAATTCGATTAGAATAAGCCTAGGAAGGACGGAAAATGACCTAAACGTTCAACCAATGATACAAAATCACTTATTGGATGCACAAGATTGGTTAAAAACCCTAATTGGATTAGAATAAGCCTAGGGAGGATGAAAATGACCTAAATCTTATTGCAATGACACAAACGCTCTTATTGGATGCACAAGATTGGTTAAAAACCCTAATTGGATTAGAATAAGCCTAGGGACGACGAAAATGACCAAAATATTCAACCAATGACACAAAATCACTTATTGGATGCACAAGATTAGTTAAAAACCCTAATTCGATTAGAATAAGCCTAGGAAGGACGGAAAATGACCTAAATGTTCTACCAATGATACAAAATCACTTATTGGATGCACAAGATTAGTTAAAAACCCTAATTCGATTAGAATAAGCCTAGGGAGGACAAAAATGCCATAAATGTTAATCCAATGACACAAACGCTCTAATTGGATGAATAGGATTGGTTACAAACCCTAATTGGATTAGAATAAGCCTAGGGAGGACGAAAATGACCTAAATGTTCAACCAATGACACAAAATCACTTATTGGATGCACAAGATTAGTTAAAAACCCTAATTTGATTAGAATAAGCCTAGGAAGGACATAAAATGACCTAAATGTTCAACCAATGATACAAAATCACTTATTGGATGCACAAGATTGGTTAAAAACCCTAATTGGATTAGAATAAGCCTAGGGACGACGAAAATGACCAAAATATTCAACCAATGACACAAAATCACTTATTCGATGCACAAGATTAGTTAAAAACCCTAATTTGATTAGAATAAGCCTAGGAAGGAAGGAAAATGACCTAAATGTTCAACCAATGATACAAAATCACTTATTGGATGCACAAGATTGGTTAAAAACCCAAATTGGATAAGAATACGCCTAGGGAGGACGAAAATGACCAAAATATTCAACTGATGCCACAAAATCACTTATTGGATGCAGAACATTGGTTAAAAACCCTAATTGGATTAGAATAAGCCTAGGGAGGACGAAAATGTCTAAAATGTTCAACCAAATACACAAAATCAACAATTGGATGCACAGACATGGTTAAAAACCCTAATTGGATTAGAATAACCCTAAGGAGGATGAAAATGACCTAAATGTTAATGCAATGACACAAACGCTCTTATTGGATGCACAAGATTGGTTAAAAACCCTAATTGGATTAGAATAAGCCTAGGGACGACGAAAATGACCAAAATATTCAACCAATGACACAAAATCACTTATTGGATGCACAAGATTAGTTAAAAACCCTAATTCGATTAGAATAAGCCTAGGAAAGACGGAAAATGACCTAAATGTTCTACCAATGATACAAAATCACTTATTGGATGCACAAGATTAGTTAAAAACCCTTATTGGATTAGAATAAGCCTAGGGAGGACGAAAATGACCTAAATGTTAATCCAATGACACAAACGCCCTTATTGGATGCATAGGATTGGTTACAAACCCTAATTGGATTAGAATAAGCCTAGGGAGGACGAAAATGACCTAAATCTTCAACCAATGACACAAAATCACTTATTGGATGCACAAGATTAGTTAAAAACCCTAATTTGATTAGAATAAGCCTAGGAAGGACAGAAAATGACCTAAATGTTCAACCAATGATACAAAATCACTTATTGGATGCACAAGATTGGTTAAAAACCCTAATTGGATTAGAATAAGCCTAGGGAGGACGAAAATGACCTAAATGTTAATCCAATGACAAAAACGCTCTAATTGGATGCACAAGATTGGTTAAAAACCCTAATTGGATTAGAATAAGCCTAGGGACGACGAAAATGACCAAAATATTCAACCAATGACACAAAATCACTTATTGGATGCACAAGATTAGTTAAAAACCCTAATTCGATTAGAATAAGCCTAGGAAGGACGGAAAATGACCTAAATGTTCTACCAATGATACAAAATCACTTATTGGATGCACAAGATTAGTTAAAAACCCTAATTGGAATAGAATAAGCCTAGGGAGGACAAAAATGCCATAAATGTTAATCCAATGACACAAACGCTCTAATTGGATGCACAAGATTGGTTAAAAACCCTAATTGGATTAGAATAAGCCTAGGGACGACGAAAATGACCAAAATATTCAACCAATGACACAAAATCACTATTCGATGCACAAGATTAGTTAAAAACCCTAATTTGATTAGAATAAGCCTAGGAAGGAAGGAAAATGACCTAAATGTTCAAGCAATGATACAAAATCACTTATTGGATGCACAAGATTGGTTAAAAACCCAAATTGGATAAGAATACGCCTAGGGAGGACGAAAATGACCAAAATATTCAACTGATGCCACAAAATCACTTATTGGATGCAGAAGATTGGTTAAAAACCCTAATTGGATTAGAATAAGCCTAGGGAGGACGAAAATGACTAAAATGTTCAACCAAATACACAAAATCAACAATTGGATGCACAAACATGGTTAAAAACCCTAATTGGGTTAGAATAAGCCTAGGGACGACGAAAATGACCAAAATATTCAACCAATGACACAAAATCACTTATTGGATGCACAAGATTAGTTAAAAACCCTAATTCGATTAGAATAAGCCTAGGAAGGACGGAAAATGACCTAAATGTTCTACCAATGATACAAAATCACTTATTGGATGCACCAGATTGGTTAAAAACCCTAATTGGATTAGAATAAGCCTAGGGAGGACGAAAATGACCTAAATGTTAATCCAATGACACAAACGCCCTTATTGGATGCATAGGATTGGTTACAAACCCTAATTGGATTAGAATAAGCCTAGGGAGGACGAAAATGACCTAAATGTTCAACCAATGACACAAAATCACTTATTGGATGCACAAGATTGGTTAAAAACCCTAATTGGATTAGAATAAGCCTAGGGAGGACGAAAATGACACAATTGTTCAACCAATCACACAAAATCACATATTGGATGCACAAGATTGGTTAAAAACCCTAATTGGATTAGAATAAGCCTAGGGAGGACGAAAATGACCTAAATGTTCAACCAATGACACAAAATCACTTATTGGATGCACAAGATTAGTTAAAAACCCTAATTCGATTAGAATAAGCCTAGGAAGGACGGAAAATGACCTAAATGTTCTACCAATGATACAAAATCACTTATTGGATGCACAAGATTAGTTAAAAACCCTAATTGGATTAGAATAAGCCTAGGGAGGACGAAAATGACCTAAATGTCAATCCAATGACACAAACGCCCTTATTGGATGCATAGGATTGGTTACAAACCCTAATTGGATTAGAATAAGTCTAGGGAGGACGAAAATGACCTAAATGTTCAACCAGTGACACAAAATCACTTATTGGATGCACAAGATTGGTTAAAAACCCTAATTGGATTAGAATAAGCCTAGGGAGGACCAAAATGACCTAAATGTTAAACCAATGACACAAAATCACTTATTGGATGCACACGATTGGTTAAAAACCCTAATTGGATTAGAAAAAGCCTAGGGAGGACGAAAATGACCAAAATATTCAACTGATGCCACCAAATCACTTATTGGATGCAGAAGACTGGTTAAAAACCCTAATTGGATTAGAATAAGCCTAGGGACGACGAAAATGACCAAAATATTCAACCAATGACACAAAATCACTTATTGGATGCACAAGATTAGTTAAAAACCCTAATTCGATTAGAATAAGCCTAGGAAGGACGGAAAATGACCTAAATGTTCAACCAATGATACAAAATCACTTATTGGATGCACAAGATTAGTTAAAAACCCTAATTGGATTAGAATAAGCCTAGGGAGGACGAAAATGACCTAAATGTTAATCCAATGACACAAACGCTCTTATTGGATGCATAGGATTGGTTACAAACCCTAATTGGATTAGAATAAGCCTAGGGAGGACGAAAATGACCTAAATGTTCAACCAATGACACAAAATCACTTATTGGATGCACAAGATTAGTTAAAAACCGTAATTTGATTAGAATAAGCCTAGGAAGGACGGAAAATGACCTAAATGTTCAACCAATGATACAAAATCACTTATTGGATGCACAAGATTGGTTAAAAACCCTAATTGGATTAGAATAAGCCTAGGGAGGACGAAAATGACCTAAATATTAATCCAATGACACAAACGCTCTAATTGGATGCACAAGATTGGTTAAAAACCCTAATTGGATTAGAATAAGCCTAGGGACGACGAAAATGACCAAAATATTCAACCAATGACACAAAATCACTTATTCGATGCACAAGATTAGTTAAAAACCCTAATTTGATTAGAATAAGCCTAGGAAGGAAGGAAAATGACCTAAATGTTCAACCAATGATACAAAATCACTTATTGGATGCACAAGATTGGTTAAAAACCCTAATTGGATTGGAATAAGCCTGGGGAGGATGAAAATGACCTAAATGTTAATCCGATGACACAAACGCCCTTATTGGATGCATATGATTGGTTACAAACCCTAATTGGATTAGAATAAGCCTAGGGAGGATGAAAATGACCTAAATGTTCAACCAATGACACAAAATCACTTATTGGATGCACAAGATTTGTTAAAAACCCTAATTTGATTAGAATAAGCCTAGGAAGGACGGAAAATGACCTAAATGTTCAACCAATGATACAAAATCACTTATTGGATGCACAAGATTTGTTAAAAACCCTAAATGGATTAGAATAAGCCTAGGGAGGACGAAAATGACCTAAATGTTAATCCAATGACACAAACGCTCTAATTGGATGCAAAAGATTGGTTAAAAACCCTAATTGGATTAGAATAAGCCTAGGGATGACGAAAATGACCAAAATATTCAACCAATGACACAAAATCACTTATTCGATGCACAAGATTAGTTAAAAACCCTAATTTGATTAGAATAAGCCTAGGAAGGAAGGAAAATGACCTAAATGTTCAACCAATGATACAAAATCACTTATTGGATGCACAAGATTGGTTAAAAACCCTAATTGGATTGGAATAAGCCTAGGGAGGATGAAAATGACCTAAATGTTAATGCAATGACACAAACGCTCTTATTGGATGCACAAGATTGGTTAAAAACCCTAATTGGATTAGAATAAGCCTAGGGACGACGAAAATGACCAAAATATTCAACCAATGACACAAATTCACTTATTGGATGCACAAGATTAGTTAAAAACCCTAATTCGATTAGAACAAGCCTAGGAAGGACGGAAAATGACCTAAATGTTCAACCAATGATACAAAATCACTTATTGGATGCACAAGATTAGTTAAAAACCCTAATTGGATTAGAATAAGCTTAGGGAGGACAAAAATGCCATAAATGTTAATCCAATGACACAAACGCTCTAGTTGAATGCAGAAGATTGGTTAAAAACCCTAATTGGATTAGAATAAGCCTAGGGACGACGAACATGACCAAAATATTCAACCAATGACACAAAATCACTTATTGGATGCACAAGATTAGTTAAAAACCCTAATTTGATTAGAATAAGCCTAGGGACGACGAAAATGACCAAAATATTCAACCAATGACACAAAATCACTTATTGGATGCACAAGATTAGTTAAAAACCCTAATTCGATTAGAATAAGCCTAGGAAGGACGGAAAATGACCTAAACGTTCAACCAATGATACAAAATCACTTATTTGATGCACAAGATTGGTTAAAAACCCTAATTGGATTAGAATAAGCCTAGGAAGGAAGGAAAATGACCTAAATGTTCAACCAATGATACAAAATCACTTATTGGATGCACAAGATTGGTTAAAAACCCAAATTGGATAAGAATACGCCTAGGGAGGACGAAAATGACCAAAATATTCAACTGATGCCACAAAATCACTTATTGGATGCAGAACATTGGTTAAAAACCCTAATTGGATTAGAATAAGCCTAGGGAGGACGAAAATGTCTAAAATGTTCAACCAAATACACAAAATCAACAATTGGATGCACAGACATGGTTAAAAACCCTAATTGGATTAGAATAACCCTAAGGAGGATGAAAATGACCTAAATGTTAATGCAATGACACAAACGCTCTTATTGGATGCACAAGATTGGTTAAAAACCCTAATTGGATTAGAATAAGCCTAGGGACGACGAAAATGACCAAAATATTCAACCAATGACACAAAATCACTTATTGGATGCACAAGATTAGTTAAAAACCCTAATTTGATTAGAATAAGCCTAGGAAGGAAGGAAAATGACCTAAATGTTCAACCAATGATACAAAATCACTTATTGGATGCACAAGATTGGTTAAAAACCCTAATTGGATTAGAATAAGCCTAGGGAGGACCAAAATGACCTAAATGTTAATCCAATGACACAAACGCTCTTATTGGATGCACAAGATTGGTTAAAAACCCTAATTGTATTAAAATAAGCCTAGGGACGACGAAAATGACCAAAATATTCAACCAATGACACAAAATCACTTATTGGATGCACAAGATTAGTTAAAAACCCTAATTCGATTAGAATAAGCCTAGGAAGGACGGAAAATGACCTAAATGTTCAACCAATGATACAAAATCACTTATTGGATGCACAAGATTGGTTAAAAACCCTAATTGGATTAGAATAAGCCTAGGGAGGACAAAAATGACCTAAATGTTAATCCAATGAGACAAACGCTCTAATTGGATGCACAAGATTGGTTAAAAACCCTAATTGGATTAGAATAAGCCTAGGGACGACGAAAATGACCAAAATATTCAACCAATGACACAAAATCACTTATTCGATGCACAAGATTAGTTAAAAACCCTAATTTGATTAGAATAAGCCTAGGAAGGAAGGAAAATGACCTAAATGTTCAACCAATGATACAAAATCACTTATTGGATGCACAAGATTGGTAAAAACCCTAATTGGATTGGAATAAGCCTAGGGAGGATGAAAATGACCTAAATGTTAATGCAATGACACAAACGCTCTTATTGGATGCACAAGATTGGTTAAAAACCCTAATTGGATTAGAATAAGCCTAGGGACGACGAAAATGACCAAAATATTCTACCAATGACACAAAATCACTTATTGGATGCACACGATTGGTTAAAAACCCTAATTGGATTAGAGAAAGCCTAGGGAGGACGAAAATGACCAAAATATTCAACTGATGCCACCAAATCACTTATTGGATGCAGAAGATTGGTTAAAAACCCTAATTGGATTAGAATAAGCCTAGGGAGGACGAAAATGACTAAAATGTTCAACCAAATACACAAAATCAACAATTGGATGCACAAACATGGTTAAAAACCCTAATTGGGTTAGAATAAGCCTAGGGACGACGAAAATGACCAAAATATTCAACCAATAACACAAAATCACTTATTGGATGCACAAGATTAGTTAAAAACCCTAATTCGATTAGAATAAGCCTAGGATGGACGGAAAATGAACTAAATGTTCAACCAATGATACAAAATCACTTATTGGATGTACAAGATTTGTTAAAAACCCTAATTGGATTAGAATAAGCCTAGGGAGGACAAAAATGCCATAAATGTTAATCCAATGACACAAACGCTCAAATTGGATGCACAAGATTGGTTAAAAACCCAAATTGGATAAGAATACGCCTAGGGAGGACGAAAATGACCAAAATATTCAACTGATGCCGCAAAATCACTTATTGGATGCAGAAGATTGGTTAAAAACCCTAATTGGAATAGAATAAGCCTAGGGAGGACGAAAATGACTAAAATGTTCAACCAAATACACAAAATCAACTATTGGATGCACAAACTTGGTTAAAAACCCTAATTGGGTTAGAATAAGCCTAGGGACGACGAAAATGACCAAAATATTCAACCAATGACACAAAATCACTTATTGGATGCACAAGATTAGTTAAAAACACTAATTCGATTAGAATAAGCCTAGGAAGGACGGAAAATGACCTAAATGTTCAACCAATGATACAAAATCACTTATTGGATGCACAAGATTAGTTAAAAACCCTAATTGGATTAGAATAAGCCTAGGGAGGACGAAAATGACCTAAATGTTAATCCAATGACACAAACGCTCTTATTGGATGCACAAGATTGGTTAAAAACCCTAATTGGATTAAAATAAGCCTAGGGACGACGAAAATGACCAAAATATTCAACCAATGACACAAAATCACTTATTGGATGCACAAGATTAGTTAAAAACCCTAATTCGATTAGAATAAGCCTAGGAAGGACGGAAAATGACCTAAATGTTCTACCAATGATACAAAATCACTTATTGGATGCACAAGATTAGTTAAAAACCCTAATTGGATTAGATTAAGCCTAGGGAGGACAAAAATGCCATAAATGTTAATCCAATGACACAAACGCTCTAATTGGATGCATAGGATTAGTTACAAACCCTAATTGGATTAGAATAAGCCTGGGGAGGACGAAAATGACCTAAATGTTCAACCAATGACACAAAATCACTTATTGGATGCACAAGATTAGTTAAAAACCCTAATTTGATTAGAATAAGCCTAGGAAGGACATAAAATGACCTAAATGTTCAACCAATGATACAAAATCAATTATTGGATGCACAAGATTAGTTAAAAACCCTTATTGGATTAGAATAAGCCTAGGGAGGACGAAAATGACCTAAATGTTAATCCAATGACACAAACGCCCTTATTGGATGCATAGGATTGGTTACAAACCCTAATTGGATTAGAATAAGCCTAGGGAGGACGAAAATGACCTAAATCTTCAACCAATGACACAAAATCACTTATTGGATGCACAAGATTAGTTAAAAACCCTAATTTGATTAGAATAAGCCTAGGAAGGACAGAAAATGACCTAAATGTTCAACCAATGATACAAAATCACTTATTGGATGCACAAGATTGGTTAAAAACCCTAATTGGATTAGAATAAGCCTAGGGAGGACGAAAATGACCTAAATGTTAATCCAATGACAAAAACGCTCTAATTGGATGCACAAGATTGGTTAAAAACCCTAATTGGATTAGAATAAGCCTAGGGACGACGAAAATGACCAAAATATTCAACCAATGACACAAAATCACTTATTGGATGCACAAGATTAGTTAAAAACCCTAATTCGATTAGAATAAGCCTAGGAAGGACGGAAAACGACCTAAATGTTCTACCAATGATACAAAATCACTTATTGGATGCGCAAGATTAGTTAAAAACCCTAATTGGATTAGAATAAGCCTAGGGAGGACAAAAATGCCATAAATCTTAATCCAATGACACAAACGCTCTAATTGGATGCACAAGATTGGTTAAAAACCCTAATTGGATTAGAATAAGCCTAGGGACGACGAAAATGACCAAAATATTCAACCAATGACACAAAATCACTTATTCGATGCACAAGATTAGTTAAAAACCCTAGATTGATTAGAATAAGCCTAGGAAGGAAGGAAAATGACCTAAATGTTCAACCAATGATACAAAATCACTTATTGGATGCACAAGATTGGTTAAAAACCCAAATTGGATAAGAATACGCCTAGGGAGGACGAAAATGACCAAAATATTCAACTGATGCCACAAAATCACTTATTGGATTCAGAAGATTGGTTAAAAACCCTAATTGGATTAGAATAAGCCTAGGGAGGACGAAAATGACTAAAATGTTCAACCAAATACACAAAATCAACAATTGGATGCACAAACATGGTTAAAAACCCTAATTGGTTTAGAATAAGCCTAGGGACGACGAAAATGACCAAAATATTCAACCAATGACACAAAATCACTTATTGGATGCACAAGATTAGTTAAAAACCCTAATTCGATTAGAATAAGCCTAGGAAGGACGGAAAATGACCTAAATGTTCAACCAATGATACAAAATCACTTATTGGATGCACAAGATTGGTTAAAAACCCTAATTTGATTAGAATAAGCCTAGGGAGGACGAAAATGACCTAAATGTTAATCCAATGACACAAACGCCCTTATTGGATGCACAAGATTGGTTAAAAACCCTAATTGGATTAGAATAAGCCTAGGGACGACGAAAATGACCAAAATATTCAACCAATGACACAAAATCACTTATTGGATGCACAAGATTAGTTAAAAACCCTAATTCGATTAGAATAAGCCTAGGAAGGACGGAAAATGACCTAAATGTTCTACCAATGATACAAAATCACTTATTGGATGCACAAGATTAGTTAAAAACCCTAATTGGATTAGAATAAGCCTAGGGAGGACTAAAATGCCATAAATGTTAATCCAATGACACAAACGCTCTAATTGGATGCATAGGATTGGTTACAAACCCTAATTTGATTAGAATAAGCCTAGGGAGGACGAAAATGACCTAAATGTTCAACCAATGACACAAAATCACTTATTGGATGCACAAGATTAGTTAAAAACCCTAATTTGATTAGAATAAGCCTAGGAAGGACATAAAATGACCTAAATGTTCAACCAATGATACAAAATCACTTATTGGATGCACAAGATTGGTTAAAAACCCTAATTGGATTAGAATAAGCCTAGGGAGGACGAAAATGACCTAAATGTTAATCCAATGACACAAACGCTCTTATTGGATGCACAAGATTGGTTAAAAACCCTAATTGGATTAAAATAAGCCTAGGGACGACGAAAATGACCAAAATATTCAACCAATGACACAAAATCACTTATTGGATGCACAAGATTAGTTAAAAACCCTAATTCGATTAGAATAAGCCTAGGAAGGACGGAAAATGACCTAAATGTTCTACCAATGATACAAAATCACTTATTGGATGCACAAGATTAGTTAAAAACCCTAATTGGATTAGAATAAGCCTAGGGAGGACAAAAATGCCATAAATGTTAATCCAATGACACAAACGCTCTAATTGGATGCATAGGATTGGTTACAAACCCTAATTGGATTAGAATAAGGCTAGGGAGGACGAAAATGACCTAAATGTTCAACCAATGACACAAAATCACTTATTGGATGCACAAGATTAGTTAAAAACCCTAATTCGATTAGAATAAGCCTAGGAAGGACGGAAAATGACCTAAATGTTCTACCAATGATACAAAATCACTTATTGGATGCACAAGATTAGTTAAAAACCCTAATTGGATTAGAATAAGCCTAGGGAGGACGAAAATGACCTAAATGTTAATCCAATGACACAAACGCTCTTATTGGATGCACAAGATTGGTTAAAAACCCTAATTGGATTAAAATAAGCCTAGGGACGACGAAAATGACTAAAATATTAAACCAATGACACAAAATCACTTATTGGATGCACAAGATTAGTTAAAAACCCTAATTCGATTAGAGTAAGCCTAGGAAAGACGGAAAATGACCTAAATGTTCTACCAATGATACAAAATCACTTACTGGATGCACAAGATTAGTTAAAAACCCTTATTGGATTAGAATAAGCCTAGGGAGGACGAAAATGACCAAAATGTTCAACCAATGACACAAAATCAATTATTGGATGCGCAAGATTGGTTAAAAACCCTAATTGGATTAAAATAAGCCTAGGGACGACGAAAATGACCAAAATATTCAACCAATGACACAAAATCACTTATTGGATGCACAAGATTAGTTAAAAACCCTAATTCGATTAGAATAAGCCTAGGAAAGACGGAAAATGACCTAAATGTTCTACCAATGATACAAAATCACTTATTGGATGCACAAGATTAGTTAAAAACCCTTATTGGATTAGAATAAGCCTAGGGAGGACGAAAATGACCTAAATGTTAATCCAATGACACAAACGCCCTTATTGGATGCATAGGATTGGTTACAAACCCTAATTGGATTAGAATAAGCCTAGGGAGGACGAAAATGACCTAAATCTTCAACCAATGACACAAAATCACTTATTGGATGCACAAGATTAGTTAAAAACCCTAATTTGATTAGAATAAGCCTAGGAAGGACAGAAAATGACCTAAATGTTCAACCAATGATACAAAATCACTTATTGGATGCACAAGATTGGTTAAAAACCCTAATTGGATTAGAATAAGCCTAGGGAGGACGAAAATGACCTAAATGTTAATCCAATGACAAAAACGCTCTAATTGGATGCACAAGATTGGTTAAAAACCCTAATTGGATTAGAATAAGCCTAGGGACGACGAAAATGACCAAAATATTCAACCAATGACACAAAATCACTTATTGGATGCACAAGATTAGTTAAAAACCCTAATTCGATTAGAATAAGCCTAGGAAGGACGGAAAATGACCTAAATGTTCTACCAATGATACAAAATCACTTATTGGATGCACAAGATTGGTTAAAAACCCTAATTGGATTAGAATAAGCCTAGGGAGGACGAAAATGACCTAAATGTTAATCCAATGACACAAACGCCCTTATTGGATGCATAGGATTGGTTACAAACCCTAATTGGATTAGAATAAGCCTAGGGAGGACGAAAATGACCTAAATGTTCAACCAATGACACAAAATCACTTATTGGATGCACAAGATTGGTTAAAAACCCTAATTGGATTAGAATAAGCCTAGGGAGGACGAAAATGACTAAAATGTTCAACCAAATACACAAAATCAACAATTGGATGCACAAACATGGTTAAAAACCCTAATTGGGTTAGAATAAGCCTAGGGACGACGAAAATGACCAAAATATTCAACCAATGACACAAAATCACTTATTGGATGCACAAGATTAGTTAAAAACCCTAATTCGATTAGAATAAGCCTAGGAAGGACGGAAAATGACCTAAATGTTCAACCAATGATTCAAAATCACTTATTGGATGCACAAGATTGGTTAAAAACCCTAATTGGATTAGAATAAGCCTAGGGAGGATGAAAATGACCTAAATGTTAATGCAATGACACAAACGCTCTTATTGGATGCACAAGATTGGTTAAAAACCCTAATTGGATTAGAATAAGCCTAGGGACGACGAAAATGACCAAAATATTCAACCAATGACACAAAATCACTTATTGGATGCACAAGATTAGTTAAAAACCCTAATTTGATTAGAATAAGCCTAGGAAGGAAGGAAAATGACCTAAATGTTCAACCAATGATACAAAATCACTTATTGGATGCACAAGATTGGTTAAAAACCCTAATTGGATTAGAATAAGCCTAGGGAGGACCAAAATGACCTAAATGTTAATCCAATGACACAAACGCTCTTATTGGATGCACAAGATTGGTTAAAAACCCTAATTGTATTAAAATAAGCCTAGGGACGACGAAAATGACCAAAATATTCAACCAATGACACAAAATCACTTATTGGATGCACAAGATTAGTTAAAAACCCTAATTCGATTAGAATAAGCCTAGGAAGGACGGAAAATGACCTAAATGTTCTACCAATGATACAAAATCACTTATTGGATGCGCAAGATTAGTTAAAAACCCTAATTGGATTAGAATAAGCCTAGGGAGGACAAAAATGCCATAAATGTTAATCCAATGACACAAACGCTCTAATTGGATGCACAAGATTGGTTAAAAACCCTAATTGGATTAGAATAAGCCTAGGGACGACGAAAATGACCAAAATATTCAACCAATGACACAAAATCACTATTCGATGCACAAGATTAGTTAAAAACCCTAATTTGATTAGAATAAGCCTAGGAAGGAAGGAAAATGACCTAAATGTTCAAGCAATGATACAAAATCACTTATTGGATGCACAAGATTGGTTAAAAACCCAAATTGGATAAGAATACGCCTAGGGAGGACGAAAATGACCAAAATATTCAACTGATGCCACAAAATCACTTATTGGATGCAGAAGATTGGTTAAAAACCCTAATTGGATTAGAATAAGCCTAGGGAGGACGAAAATGACTAAAATGTTCAACCAAATACACAAAATCAACAATTGGATGCACAAACATGGTTAAAAACCCTAATTGGTTTAGAATAAGCCTAGGGACGACGAAAATGACCAAAATATTCAACCAATGACACAAAATCACTTATTCGATGCACAAGATTAGTTAAAAACCCTAATTTGATTAGAATAAGCCTAGGAAGGAAGGAAAATGACCTAAATGTTCAACCAATGATACAAAATCACTTATTGGATGCACAAGATTGGTTAAAAACCCTAATTGGATTGGAATAAGCCTGGGGAGGATGAAAATGACCTAAATGTTAATCCGATGACACAAACGCCCTTATTGGATGCATATGATTGGTTACAAACCCTAATTGGATTAGAATAAGCCTAGGGAGGATGAAAATGACCTAAATGTTCAACCAATGACACAAAATCACTTATTGGATGCACAAGATTTGTTAAAAACCCTAATTTGATTAGAATAAGCCTAGGAAGGACGGAAAATGACCTAAATGTTCAACCAATGATACAAAATCACTTATTGGATGCACAAGATTTGTTAAAAACCCTAAATGGATTAGAATAAGCCTAGGGAGGACGAAAATGACCTAAATGTTAATCCAATGACACAAACGCTCTAATTGGATGCAAAAGATTGGTTAAAAACCCTAATTGGATTAGAATAAGCCTAGGGATGACGAAAATGACCAAAATATTCAACCAATGACACAAAATCACTTATTCGATGCACAAGATTAGTTAAAAACCCTAATTTGATTAGAATAAGCCTAGGAAGGAAGGAAAATGACCTAAATGTTCAACCAATGATACAAAATCACTTATTGGATGCACAAGATTGGTTAAAAACCCTAATTGGATTGGAATAAGCCTAGGGAGGATGAAAATGACCTAAATGTTAATGCAATGACACAAACGCTCTTATTGGATGCACAAGATTGGTTAAAAACCCTAATTGGATTAGAATAAGCCTAGGGACGACGAAAATGACCAAAATATTCAACCAATGACACAAATTCACTTATTGGATGCACAAGATTAGTTAAAAACCCTAATTCGATTAGAACAAGCCTAGGAAGGACGGAAAATGACCTAAATGTTCAACCAATGATACAAAATCACTTATTGGATGCACAAGATTAGTTAAAAACCCTAATTGGATTAGAATAAGCTTAAGGAGGACAAAAATGCCATAAATGTTAATCCAATGACACAAACGCTCTAGTTGAATGCAGAAGATTGGTTAAAAACCCTAATTGGATTAGAATAAGCCTAGGGACGACGAACATGACCAAAATATTCAACCAATGACACAAAATCACTTATTGGATGCACAAGATTAGTTAAAAACCCTAATTTGATTAGAATAAGCCTAGGGACGACGAAAATGACCAAAATATTCAACCAATGACACAAAATCACTTATTGGATGCACAAGATTAGTTAAAAACCCTAATTCGATTAGAATAAGCCTAGGAAGGACGGAAAATGACTAAAATGTTCAACCAAATACACAAAATCAACAATTGGATGCACAAACATGGTTAAAAACCCTAATTGGGTTAGAATAAGCCTAGGGACGACGAAAATGACCAAAATATTCAACCAATGACACAAAATCACTTATTGGATGCACAAGATTAGTTAAAAACCCTAATTCGATTAGAATAAGCCTAGGAAGGACGGAAAATGACCTAAACGTTCAACCAATGATACAAAATCACTTATTTGATGCACAAGATTGGTTAAAAACCCTAATTGGATTAGAATAAGCCTAGGAAGGAAGGAAAATGACCTAAATGTTCAACCAATGATACAAAATCACTTATTGGATGCACAAGATTGGTTAAAATCCCAAATTGGATAAGAATACGCCTAGGGAGGACGAAAATGACCAAAATATTCAACTGATGCCACAAAATCATTTATTGGATGCAGAACATTGGTTAAAAACCCTAATTGGATTAGAATAAGCCTAGGGAGGACGAAAATGACTAAAATGTTCAACCAAATACACAAAATCAACAATTGGATGCACAGACATGGTTAAAAACCCTAATTGGATTAGAATAACCCTAAGGAGGATGAAAATGACCTAAATGTTAATGCAATGACACAAACGCTCTTATTGGATGCACAAGATTGGTTAAAAACCCTAATTGGATTAGAATAAGCCTAGGGACGACGAAAATGACCAAAATATTCAACCAATGACACAAAATCACTTATTGGATGCACAAGATTAGTTAAAAACCCTAATTCGATTAGAATAAGCCTAGGAAGGACGGAAAATGACCTAAATGTTCTACCAATGATACAAAATCACTTATTGGATGCACAAGATTAGTTAAAAACCCTAATTGGATTAGAATAAGCCTAGGGAGGACAAAAATGCCATAAATGTTAATCCAATGACACAAACGCTCTAATTGGATGCATAGGATTAGTTACAAACCCTAATTGGATTAGAATAAGCCTAGGGAGGACGAAAATGACCTAAATGTTCAACCAATGACACAAAATCACTTATTGGATGCACAAGATTAGTTAAAAACCCTAATTTGATTAGAATAAGCCTAGGAAGGACATAAAATGACCTAAATGTTCAACCAATGATACAAAATCACTTATTGGATGCACAAGATTGGTTAAAAACCTTAATTGGATTAGAGTAAGCCTAGGGAGGACGAAAATGACCTAAATGTTAATCCAATGACACAAACGCTCTAATTGGATGCACAAGATTGGTTAAAAACCCTAATTGGATTAGAATAAGCCTAGGGACGACGAAAATGACCAAAATATTCAACCAATGACACAAAATCACTTATTCGATGCACAAGATTAGTTAAAAACCCTTATTTGATTAGAATAAGCCTAGGAAGGAAGGAAAATGACCTAAATGTTCACCCAATGATAAAAAATAACTTATTGGATGCACAAGATTTGTTAAAAACCCAAATTGGATAAGAATACGCCTAGGGAGGACGAAAATGACCAAAATATTCAACTGATGCCACAAAATCACTTATTGGATGCAGAAGATTGGTTAAAAACCCTAATTGGATTAGAATAAGCCTAGGGAGGACGAAAATGACTAAAAAGTTCAACCAAATACACAAAATCAACAATTGGATGCACAAACTTGGTTAAAAACCCTAATTGGGTTAGAATAAGCCTAGGGACGACGAAAATGACCAAAATATTCAACCAATGACACAAAATCACTTATTGGATGCACAAGATTAGTTAAAAACCCTAATTCGATTAGAATAAGCCTAGGAAGGACGGAAAATGACCTAAATGTTCAACCAATGATACAAAATCACTTATTGGATGCACAAGTTTAGTTAAAAACCCTAATTGGATTAGAATAAGCCTAGGGAGGCAAAAATGACCTAAATGTTAATCCAATGACACAAACGCTCTTATTGGATGCACAAGATTGGTTAAAAACCCTAATTGGATTAAAATAAGCCTAGGGACGACGAAAATGACCAAAATATTCAACCAATGACAAAAAATCACTTATTGGATGCACAAGATTAGTTAAAAACCCTAATTCGATTAGAATAAGCCTAGGAAAGACGGAAAATGACCTAAATGTTCTACCAATGATACAAAATCACTTATTGGATGCACAAGATTAGTTAAAAACCCTTATTGGATTAGAATAAGCCTAGGGAGGACGAAAATGACCTAAATGTTAATCCAATGACACAAACGCCCTTATTGGATGCATAGGATTGGTTACAAACCCTAATTGGATTAGAATAAGCCTAGGGAGGACGAAAATGACCTAAATCTTCAACCAATGACACAAAATCACTTATTGGATGCACAAGATTAGTTAAAAACCCTAATTTGATTAGAATAAGCCTAGGAAGGACAGAAAATGACCTAAATGTTCAACCAATGATACAAAATCACTTATTGGATGCACAAGATTGGTTAAAAACCCTAATTGGATTAGAATAAGCCTAGGGAGGACGAAAATGACCTAAATGTTAATCCAATGACAAAAACGCTCTAATTGGATGCACAAGATTGGTTAAAAACCCTAATTGGATTAGAATAAGCCTAGGGACGACGAAAATGACCAAAATATTCAACCAATGACACAAAATCACTTATTGGATGCACAAGATTAGTTAAAAACCCTAATTCGATTAGAATAAGCCTAGGAAGGACGGAAAATGACCTAAATGTTCTACCAATGATACAAAATCACTTATTGGATGCACAAGATTAGTTAAAAACCCTAATTGGATTAGAATAAGCCTAGGGAGGACTAAAATGCCATAAATGTTAATCCAATGACACAAACGCTCTAATTGGATGCATAGGATTGGTTACAAACCCTAATTTGATTAGAATAAGCCTAGGGAGGACGAAAATGACCTAAATGTTCAACCAATGACACAAAATCACTTATTGGATGCACAAGATTAGTTAAAAACCCTAATTTGATTAGAATAAGCCTAGGAAGGACATAAAATGACCTAAATGTTCAACCAATGATACAAAATCACTTATTGGATGCACAAGATTGGTTAAAAACCCTAATTGGATTAGAATAAGCCTAGGGAGGACGAAAATGACCTAAATGTTAATCCAATGACACAAACGCTCTAATTGGATGCACAAGATTGGTTAAAAACCCTAATTGGATTAGAATATGCCTAGGGACGACGAAAATGACCAAAATATTCAACCAATGACACAAAATCACTTATTCGATGCACAAGATTAGTTAAAAACCCTAATTTGATTAGAATAAGCCTACGAAGGAAGGAAAATGACCTAAATGTTCAACCAATGATACAAAATCACTTATTGGATGCACAAGATTGGTTAAAAACCCAAATTGGATAAGAATACGCCTAGGGAGGACGAAAATGACCAAAATATTCAACTGATGCCACAAAATCACTTATTGGATGCAGAACATTGGTTAAAAACCCTAATTGGATTAGAATAAGCCTAGGGAGGACGAAAATGACTAAAATGTTCAACCAAATACACAAAATCAACAATTGGATGCACAAACATGGTTAAAAACCCTAATTGGATTACAATAACCCTAGGGAGGATGAAAATGACCTAAATGTTAATGCAATGACACAAACGCTCTTATTGGATGCACAAGATTGGTTAAAAACCCTAATTGGATTAGAATAAGCCTAGGGACGACGAAAATGACCAAAATATTCAACCAATGACACAAAATCACTTATTCGATGCACAAGATTAGTTAAAAACCCTAATTTGATTAGAATAAGCCTACGAAGGAAGGAAAATGACCTAAATGTTCAAACAATGATACAAAATCACTTATTGGATGCACAAGATTGGTTAAAAACCCAAATTGGATAAGAATACGCCTAGGGAGGACGAAAATGACCAAAATATTCAACTGATGCCACAAAATCACTTATTGGATGCAGAAGATTGGTTAAAAACCCTAATTGGATTAGAATAAGCCTAGGGAGGACGAAAATGACTAAAAAGTTCAACCAAATACACAAAATCAACAATTGGATGCACAAACTTGGTTAAAAACCCTAATTGGGTTAGAATAAGCCTAGGGACGACGAAAATGACCAAAATATTCAACCAATGACACAAAATCACTTATTGGATGCACAAGATTAGTTAAAAACCCTAATTCGATTAGAATAAGCCTAGGAAGGACGGAAAATGACCTAAATGTTCTACCAATGATACAAAATCACTTATTGGATGCACAAGATTGGTTAAAAACCCTAATTGGATTAGAATAAGCCTAGGGAGGACGAAAATGACCTAAATGTTAATCCAATGACACAAACGCCCTTATTGGATGCATAGGATTGGTTACAAACCCTAATTGGATTAGAATAAGCCTAGGGAGGACGAAAATGACCTAAATGTTCAACCAATGACACAAAATCACTTATTGGATGCACAAGATTAGTTAAAAACCCTAATTTGATTAGAATAAGCCTAGGAAGGACATAAAATGACCTAAATGTTCAACCAATGATACAAAATCACTTATTGGATGCACAAGATTGGTTAAAAACCCTAATTGGATTAGAATAAGCCTAGGGACGACGAAAATGACCAAAATATTCAACCAATGACACAAAATCACTTATTGGATGCACAAGATTAGTTAAAAACCCTAATTTGATTAGAATAAGCCTAGGAAGGAAGGAAAATGACCTAAATGTTCAACCAATGATACAAAATCACTTATTGGATGCACAAGATTGGTTAAAAACCCTAATTGGATTAGAATAAGCCTAGGGAGGACCAAAATGACCTAAATGTTAATCCAATGACACAAACGCTCTTATTGGATGCACAAGATTGGTTAAAAACCCTAATTGTATTAAAATAAGCCTAGGGACGACGAAAATGACCAAAATATTCAACCAATGACACAAAATCACTTATTGGATGCACAAGATTAGTTAAAAACCCTAATTCGATTAGAATAAGCCTAGGAAGGACGGAAAATGACCTAAATGTTCTACCAATGATACAAAATCACTTATTGGATGCGCAAGATTAGTTAAAAACCCTAATTGGATTAGAATAAGCCTAGGGAGGACAAAAATGCCATAAATCTTAATCCAATGACACAAACGCTGTAATTGGATGCACAAGATTGGTTAAAAACCCTAATTGGATTAGAATAAGCCTAGGGACGACGAAAATGACCAAAATATTCAACCAATGACACAAAATCACTTATTCGATGCACAAGATTAGTTAAAAACCCTAGATTGATTAGAATAAGCCTAGGAAGGAAGGAAAATGACCTAAATGTTCAACCAATGATACAAAATCACTTATTGGATGCACAAGATTGGTTAAAAACCCAAATTGGATAAGAATACGCCTAGGGAGGACGAAAATGACCAAAATATTCAACTGATGCCACAAAATCACTTATTGGATGCAGAAGATTGGTTAAAAAGCCTAATTGGATTAGAATAAGCCTAGGGAGGACGAAAATGACTAAAATGTTCAACCAAATACACAAAATCAACAATTGGATGCACAAACATGGTTAAAAACCCTAATTGGTTTAGAATAAGCCTAGGGACGACGAAAATGACCAAAATATTCAACCAATGACACAAAATCACTTATTCGATGCACAAGATTAGTTAAAAACCCTAATTTGATTAGAATAAGCCTAGGAAGGAAGGAAAATGACCTAAATGTTCAACCAATGATACAAAATCACTTATTGGATGCACAAGATTGGTTAAAAACCCTAATTGGATTAGAATAAGCCTAGGGACGACGAAAATGACCAAAATATTCAACCAATGACACAAAATCACTTATTCGATGCACAAGATTAGTTAAAAACCCTAATTTGATTAGAATAAGCCTAGGAAGGAAGGAAAATGACCTAAATGTTCAACCAATGATACAAAATCACTTATTGGATGCACAAGATTGGTTAAAAACCCAAATTGGATAAGAATACGCCTAGGGAGGACGAAAATGACCAAAATATTCAACTGATGCCACAAAATCACTTATTGGATGCAGAACATTGGTTAAAAACCCTAATTGGATTAGAATAAGCCTAGGGAGGACGAAAATGACTAAAATGTTCAACCAAATACACAAAATCAACAATTGGATGCACAAACATGGTTAAAAACCCTAATTGGATTAGAATAACACTAGGGAGGATGAAAATGACCTAAATGTTAATCCAATGACACAAACGCTCTTATTGGATGCACAAGATTGGTTAAAAACCCTAATTGGATTAAAATAAGCCTAGGGACGACGAAAATGACCATAATATTCAACCAATGACACAAAATCACTTATCGGATGCACAAGATTAGTTAAAAACCCTAATTCGATTAGAATAAGCCTAGGAAAGACGGAAAATGACCTAAATGTTCTACCAATGATACAAAATCACTTATTGGATGCACAAGATTAGTTAAAAACCCTTATTGGATTAGAATAAGCCTAGGGAGGACGAAAATGACCTAAATGTTAATCCAATGACACAAACGCCCTTATTGGATGCATAGGATTGGTTACAAACCCTAATTGGATTAGAATAAGCCTAGGGAGGACGAAAATGACCTAAATCTTCAACCAATGACACAAAATCACTTATTGGATGCACAAGATTAGTTAAAAACCCTAATTTGATTAGAATAAACCTAGGAAGGACGGAAAATGACCTAAATGTTCAACCAATGATACAAAATCACTTATTGGATGCACAAGATTGGTTAAAAACCCTAATTGGATTAGAATAAGCCTAGGGAGGACGAAAATGACCTAAATGTTAATCCAATGACGAAAACGCTCTAATTGGATGCACAAGATTGGTTAAAACCCCTAATTGGATTAGAATAAGCCTAGGGACGACGAAAATGACCAAAATATTCAACCAATGACACAAAATCACTTATTCGATGCACAAGATTAGTTAAAAACCCTAATTTGATTAGAATAACCCTACGAAGGAAGGAAAATGACCTAAATGTTCAACCAATGATACAAAATCACTTATTGGATGAACAAGATTGGTTAAAAACCCTAATTGGATTAGAATAAGCCTAGGGAGGATGAAAATGACCTAAATGTTAATGCAATGACACAAACGCTCTTATTGGATGGACAAGACTGGTTAAAAACCCTAATTGGATTAGAATAAGCCTAGGGACGATGAAAATGACCAAAATATTCAACCAATGACACAAAATCACTTATTGGATGCACAAGATTAGTTAAAAACCCTAATTCGATTAGAATAAGCCTAGGAAGGACGGAAAATGACCTAAATGTTCTACCAATGATACAAAATCACTTATTGGATGCGCAAGATTAGTTAAAAACCCTAATTGGATTAGAATAAGCCTAGGGAGGACAAAAATGCCATAAATCTTAATCCAATGACACAAACGCTGTAATTGGATGCACAAGATTGGTTAAAAACCCTAATTGGATTAGAATAAGCCTAGGGACGACGAAAATGACCAAAATATTCAACCAATGACACAAAATCACTTATTCGATGCACAAGATTAGTTAAAAACCCTAGATTGATTAGAATAAGCCTAGGAAGGAAGGAAAATGACCTAAATGTTCAACCAATGATACAAAATCACTTATTGGATGCACAAGATTGGTTAAAAACCCAAATTGGATAAGAATACGCCTAGGGAGGACGAAAATGACCAAAATATTCAACTGATGCCACAAAATCACTTATTGGATGCAGAAGATTGGTAAAAAACCCTAATTGGATTAGAATAAGCCTAGGGAGGACGAAAATGACTAAAAAGTTCAACCAAATACACAAAATCAACAATTGGATGCACAAACTTGGTTAAAAACCCTAATTGGGTTAGAATAAGCCTAGGGACGACGAAAATGACCAAAATATTCAACCAATGACACAAAATCACTTATTGGATGCACAAGATTAGTTAAAAACCCTAATTCGATTAGAATAAGCCTAGGAAGGACGGAAAATGACCTAAATGTTCAACCAATGATACAAAATCACTTATTGGATGCACAAGATTGGTTAAAAACCCTAATTTGATTAGAATAAGCCTAGGGAGGACGAAAATGACCTAAATGTTAATCCAATGACACAAACGCCCTTATTGGATGCACAAGATTGGTTAAAAACCCTAATTGGATTAGAATAAGCCTAGGGACGACGAAAATGACCAAAATATTCAACCAATGACACAAAATCACTTATTGGATGCACAAGATTAGTTAAAAACCCTAATTCGATTAGAATAAGCCTAGGAAAGACGGAAAATGACCTAAATGTTCTACCAATGATACAAAATCACTTATTGGATGCACAAGATTAGTTAAAAACCCTTATTGGATTAGAATAAGCCTAGGGAGGACGAAAATGACCTAAATGTTAATCCAATGACAAAAACGCTCTAATTGGATGCACAAGATTAGTTAAAAACCCTTATTGGATTAGAATAAGCCTAGGGAGGACGAAAATGACCAAAATGTTCAACCAATGACACAAAATCAATTATTGGATGCGCAAAATTGGTTAAAAACCCTAATTGGATTAAAATAAGCCTAGGGACGACGAAAATGACCAAAATATTCAACCAATGACACAAAATCACTTATTGGATGCACAAGATTAGTTAAAAACCCTAATTCGATTAGAATAAGCCTAGGAAGGACGGAAAATGACCTAAATGTTCTACCAATGATACAAAATCACTTATTGGATGCACAAGATTAGTTAAAAACCCTAATTGGATTAGAATAAGCTTAGGGAGGACGAAAATGACCTAAATGTTAATCCAATGACACAAACACCCTTATTGGATGCATACGATTGGTTACAAACCCTAATTGGATTAGAATAAGCCTAGGGAGGACGAAAATGACCTAAATGTTCAACCAATGACACAAAATCACTTATTGGATGCACAAGATTGGTTAAAAACCCTAATTGGATTAGAATAAGCCTAGGGAGGACCAAAATGACCTAAATGTTAAACCAATGACACAAAATCACTTATTGGATGCACACGATTGGTTAAAAACCCTAATTGGATTAGAAAAAGCCTAGGGAGGACGAAAATGACCAAAATATTCAACTGATGCCACCAAATCACTTATTGGATGTAGAAGATTGGTTAAAAACCCTAATTGGATTAGAATAAGCCTAGGGAGGACGAAAATGACTAAAATGTTCAACCAATAACACAAAATCACTTATTGGATGCACAAGATTAGTTAAAAACCCTAATTCGATTAGAATAAGCCTAGGAAGGACGGAAAATGAACTAAATGTTCAACCAATGATACAAAATCACTTATTGGTTGCACAAGATTTGTTAAAAACCCTAATTGGATTAGAATAAGCCTAGGGAGGACAAAAATGCCATAAATGTTAATCCAATGACACAAACGCTCTAATTGGATGCACAAGATTGGTTAAAAACCCTAATTGGATTAGAATAAGCCTAGGGACGACGAAAATGACCAAAATATTCAACCAATGACACAAAATCACTTATTCGATGCACAAGATTAGTTAAAAACCCTAATTTGATTAGAATAAGCCTAGGAAGGAAGGAAAATGACCTAAATGTTCAACCAATGATACAAAATCACTTATTGGATGCACAAGATTGGTTAAAAACCCAAATTGGATAAGAATACGCCTAGGGAGGACGAAAATGACCAAAATATTCAACTGATGCCACAAAATCACTTATTGGACGCAGAAGATTGGTTAAAAACCCTAATTCGAATAGAATAATCCTATGGAGGACGAAAATGACTAAAATGTTCAACCAAATACACAAAATCAACAATTGGATGCACAAACTTGGTTAAAAACCCTAATTGGGTTAGAATAAGCCTAGGGACGACGAAAATGACTAAAATATTCAACCAATGACACAAAATCACTTATTGGATGCACAAGATTAGTTAAAAACCCTAATTCGATTAGAATAAGCCTAGGAAGGACGGAAAATGACCTAAATGTTCAACCAATGATACAAAATCACTTATTGGATGCACAAGATTGGTTAAAAACCCTAATTGGATTAGAATAAGCCTAGGGAGGACCAAAATGACCTAAATGTTAATCCAATGACACAAACGCTCTTATTGGATGCACAAGATTGGTTAAAAACCCTAATTGTATTAAAATAAGCCTAGGGACGACGAAAATGACCAAAATATTCAACCAATGACACAAAATCACTTATTGGATGCACAAGATTAGTTAAAAACCCTAATTCGATTAGAATAAGCCTAGGAAGGACGGAAAATGACCTAAATGTTCTACCAATGATACAAAATCACTTATTGGATGCGCAAGATTAGTTAAAAACCCTAATTGGATTAGAATAAGCCTAGGGAGGACAAAAATGCCATAAATGTTAATCCAATGACACAAACGCTCTAATTGGATGCACAAGATTGGTTAAAAACCCTAATTGGATTAGAATAAGCCTAGGGACGACGAAAATGACCAAAATATTCAACCAATGACACAAAATCACTATTCGATGCACAAGATTAGTTAAAAACCCTAATTTGATTAGAATAAGCCTAGGAAGGAAGGAAAATGACCTAAATGTTCAAGCAATGATACAAAATCACTTATTGGATGCACAAGATTGGTTAAAAACCCAAATTGGATAAGAATACGCCTAGGGAGGACGAAAATGACCAAAATATTCAACTGATGCCACAAAATCACTTATTGGATGCAGAAGATTGGTTAAAAACCCTAATTGGATTAGAATAAGCCTAGGGAGGACGAAAATGACTAAAATGTTCAACCAAATACACAAAATCAACAATTGGATGCACAAACATGGTTAAAAACCCTAACTGGTTTAGAATAAGCCTAGGGACGACGAAAATGACCAAAATATTCAACCAATGACACAAAATCACTTATTGGATGCACAAGATTAGTTAAAAACCCTAATTTGATTAGAATAAGCCTAGAAACGACATAAAATGACCTAAATGATCAACCAATGATACAAAATTACTTATTGGATGCACAAGATTGGTTAGAAACCCTAATTGGATTAGAATAAGCCTAGGGACGATGAAAATGACCTAAATGTTAATCCAATGACACAAACGCTCTAATTGGATGCACAAGATTGGTTAAAAACCCTAATTGGATTAGAATAAGCCTAGGGACGACGAAAATGACCAAAATATTCAACCAATGACACAAAATCACTTATTCGATGCACAAGATTAGTTAAAAACCCTAGATTGATTAGAATAAGCCTAGGAAGGAAGGAAAATGACCTAAATGTTCAACCAATGATACAAAATCACTTATTGGATGCACAAGATTGGTTAAAAACCCAAATTGGATAAGAATACGCCTAGGGAGGACGAAAATGACCAAAATATTCAACTGATGCCACAAAATCACTTATTGGATGCAGAAGATTGGTAAAAAACCCTAATTGGATTAGAATAAGCCTAGGGAGGACGAAAATGACTAAAAAGTTCAACCAAATACACAAAATCAACAATTGGATGCACAAACTTGGTTAAAAACCCTAATTGGGTTAGAATAAGCCTAGGGACGACGAAAATGACCAAAATATTCAACCAATGACACAAAATCACTTATTGGATGCACAAGATTAGTTAAAAACCCTAATTCGATTAGAATAAGCCTAGGAAGGACGGAAAATGACCTAAATGTTCAACCAATGATACAAAATCACTTATTGGATGCACAAGATTAGTTAAAAACCCTAATTGGATTAGAATAAGCCTAGGGAGGACGAAAATGACCTAAATGTTAATCCAATGACACAAACGCTCTTATTGGATGCATAGGATTGGTTACAAACCCTAATTGGATTAGAATAAGCCTAGGGAGGACGAAAATGACCTAAATGTTCAACCAATGACACAAAATCACTTATTGGATGCACAAGATTAGTTAAAAACCGTAATTTGATTAGAATAAGCCTAGGAAGGACGGAAAATGACCTAAATGTTCAACCAATGATACAAAATCACTTATTGGATGCACAAGATTGGTTAAAAACCCTAATTGGATTAGAATAAGCCTAGGGAGGACGAAAATGACCTAAATATTAATCCAATGACACAAACGCTCTAATTGGATGCACAAGATTGGTTAAAAACCCTAATTGGATTAGAATAAGCCTAGGGACGACGAAAATGACCAAAATATTCAACCAATGACACAAAATCACTTATTCGATGCACAAGATTAGTTAAAAACCCTAATTTGATTAGAATAAGCCTAGGAAGGAAGGAAAATGACCTAAATGTTCAACCAATGATACAAAATCACTTATTGGATGCACAAGATTGGTTAAAAACCCTAATTGGATTGGAATAAGCCTGGGGAGGATGAAAATGACCTAAATGTTAATCCGATGACACAAACGCCCTTATTGGATGCATATGATTGGTTACAAACCCTAATTGGATTAGAATAAGCCTAGGGAGGATGAAAATGACCTAAATGTTCAACCAATGACACAAAATCACTTATTGGATGCACAAGATTTGTTAAAAACCCTAATTTGATTAGAATAAGCCTAGGAAGGACGGAAAATGACCTAAATGTTCAACCAATGATACAAAATCACTTATTGGATGCACAAGATTTGTTAAAAACCCTAAATGGATTAGAATAAGCCTAGGGAGGACGAAAATGACCTAAATGTTAATCCAATGACACAAACGCTCTAATTGGATGCAAAAGATTGGTTAAAAACCCTAATTGGATTAGAATAAGCCTAGGGATGACGAAAATGACCAAAATATTCAACCAATGACACAAAATCACTTATTCGATGCACAAGATTAGTTAAAAACCCTAATTTGATTAGAATAAGCCTAGGAAGGAAGGAAAATGACCTAAATGTTCAACCAATGATACAAAATCACTTATTGGATGCACAAGATTGGTTAAAAACCCTAATTGGATTGGAATAAGCCTAGGGAGGATGAAAATGACCTAAATGTTAATGCAATGACACAAACGCTCTTATTGGATGCACAAGATTGGTTAGAAACCCTAATTGGATTAGAATAAGCCTAGGGACGACGAAAATGACCAAAATATTCAACCAATGACACAAAATCACTTATTGGATGCACAAGATTAGTTAAAAACCCTAATTCGATTAGAATAAGCCTATGAAGGACGGAAAATGACCTAAATGTTCTACCAATGATACAAAATCACTTATTGGATGCACAAGATTAGTTAAAAACCCTAATTGGATTAGAATAAGCCTAGGGAGGACAAAAATGCCATAAATGTTAATCCAATGACACAAACGCTCTAATTGAATGCACAAGATTGGTTAAAAACCCTAATTGGATTAGAATAAGCCTAGGGACGACGAAAATGACCAAAATATTCAACCAATGACACAAAATCACTTATTCGATGCACAAGATTAGTTAAAAACCCTAATTTGATTAGAATAAGCCTAGGAAGGAAGGAAAATGACCTAAATGTTCAACCAATGATACAAAATCACTTATTGGATGCACAAGATTGGTTAAAAACCCTAATTGGATTAGAATAAGCCTAGGGAGGATGAAAATGACCTAAATGTTAATGCAATGACACAAACGCTCTTATTGGATGCACAAGATTGGTTAAAAACCCTAATTGGATTAGAATAAGCCTAGGGACGACGAAAATGACCAAAATATTCAACCAATGACACAAAATCACTTATTGGATGCACAAGATTAGTTAAAAACCCTAATTCGATTAGAATAAGTCTAGAAAGGACGGAAAATGACCTAAATGTTCTACCAATGATACAAAATCACTTATTGGATGCACAAGATTGGTTAAAAACCCAAATTGGATAAGAATACGCCTAGGGAGGACGAAAATGACCAAAATATTCAACTGATGCCACAAAATCACTTATTGGATGCAGAAGATTGGTTAAAAACCCTAATTGGATTAGAATAAGCCTAGGGAGGACGAAAATGACTAAAAAGTTCAACCAAATACACAAAATCAACAATTGGATGCACAAACTTGGTTAAAAACCCTAATTGGGTTAGAATAAGCCTAGGGACGACGAAAATGACCAAAATATTCAACCAATGACACAAAATCACTTATTGGATGCACAAGATTAGTTAAAAACCCTAATTCGATTAGAATAAGCCTAGGAAGGACGGAAAATGACCTAAATGTTCTACCAATGATACAAAATCACTTATTGGATGCGCAAGATTAGTTAAAAACCCTAATTGGATTAGAATAAGCCTAGGGAGGACAAAAATGCCATAAATCTTAATCCAATGACACAAACGCTCTAATTGGATGCACAAGATTGGTTAAAAACCCTAATTGGATTAGAATAAGCCTAGGGACGACGAAAATGACCAAAATATTCAACCAATGACACAAAATCACTTATTCGATGCACAAGATTAGTTAAAAACCCTAGATTGATTAGAATAAGCCTAGGAAGGAAGGAAAATGACCTAAATGTTCAACCAATGATACAAAATCACTTATTGGATGCACAAGATTGGTTAAAAACCCAAATTGGATAAGAATACGCCTAGGGAGGACGAAAATGACCAAAATATTCAACTGATGCCACAAAATCACTTATTGGATGCAGAACATTGGTTAAAAACCCTAATTGGATTAGAATAAGCCTAGGGAGGACGAAAATGTCTAAAATGTTCAACCAAATACACAAAATCAACAATTGGATGCACAGACATGGTTAAAAACCCTAATTGGATTAGAATAACCCTAAGGAGGATGAAAATGACCTAAATGTTAATGCAATGACACAAACGCTCTTATTGGATGCACAAGATTGGTTAAAAACCCTAATTGGATTAGAATAAGCCTAGGGACGACGAAAATGACCAAAATATTCAACCAATGACACAAAATCACTTATTGGATGCACAAGATTAGTTAAAAACCCTAATTCGATTAGAATAAGCCTAGGAAAGACGGAAAATGACCTAAATGTTCTACCAATGATACAAAATCACTTATTGGATGCACAAGATTAGTTAAAAACCCTTATTGGATTAGAATAAGCCTAGGGAGGACGAAAATGACCTAAATGTTAATCCAATGACAAAAACGCTCTAATTGGATGCACAAGATTAGTTAAAAACCCTTATTGGATTAGAATAAGCCTAGGGAGGACGAAAATGACCAAAATGTTCAACCAATGACACAAAATCAATTATTGGATGCGCAAAATTGGTTAAAAACCCTAATTGGATTAAAATAAGCCTAGGGACGACGAAAATGACCAAAATATTCAACCAATGACACAAAATCACTTATTGGATGCACAAGATTAGTTAAAAACCCTAATTCGATTAGAATAAGCCTAGGAAGGACGGAAAATGACCTAAATGTTCTACCAATGATACAAAATCACTTATTGGATGCACAAGATTAGTTAAAAACCCTAATTGGATTAGAATAAGCCTAGGGAGGACAAAAATGCCATAAATGTTAATCCAATGACACAAACGCTCTAATTGGATGCATAGGATTGGTTACAAACCCTAATTGGATTAGAATAAGGCTAGGGAGGACGAAAATGACCTAAATGTTCAACCAATGACACAAAATCACTTATTGGATGCACAAGATTAGTTAAAAACCCTAATTCGATTAGAATAAGCCTAGGAAGGACGGAAAATGACCTAAATGTTCTACCAATGATACAAAATCACTTATTGGATGCACAAGATTAGTTAAAAACCCTAATTGGATTAGAATAAGCCTAGGGAGGACGAAAATGACCTAAATGTCAATCCAATGACACAAACGCCCTTATTGGATGCATAGGATTGGTTACAAACCCTAATTGGATTAGAATAAGTCTAGGGAGGACGAAAATGACCTAAATGTTCAACCAGTGACACAAAATCACTTATTGGATGCACAAGATTGGTTAAAAACCCTAATTGGATTAGAATAAGCCTAGGGAGGACCAAAATGACCTAAATGTTAAACCAATGACACAAAATCACTTATTGGATGCACACGATTGGTTAAAAACCCTAATTGGATTAGAAAAAGCCTAGGGAGGACGAAAATGACCAAAATATTCAACTGATGCCACCAAATCACTTATTGGATGCAGAAGACTGGTTAAAAACCCTAATTGGATTAGAATAAGCCTAGGGACGACGAAAATGACCAAAATATTCAACCAATGACACAAAATCACTTATTGGATGCACAAGATTAGTTAAAAACCCTAATTCGATTAGAATAAGCCTAGGAAGGACGGAAAATGACCTAAATGTTCAACCAATGATACAAAATCACTTATTGGATGCACAAGATTGGTTAAAAACCGTAATTGGATTAGAATAAGCCTAGGGAGGACGAAAATGACCTAAATGTTAATCCAATGACACAAACGCTCTTATTGGATGCACAAGATTGGTTAAAAACCCTAATTGGATTAGAATAAGCCTAGGGACGACGAAAATGACCAAAATATTCAACCAATGACACAAAATCACTTATTGGATGCACAAGATTAGTTAAAAACCCTAATTGGATTAGAATAAGCCTAGGGACGACGAAAATGAACAAAATATTCAACCAATGACACAAAATCACTTATTGGATGCACAAGATTAGTTAAAAACCCTAATTCGATTAGAATAAGCCTAGGAAGGACGGAAAATGACCTAAATGTTCTACCAATGATACAAAATCACTTATTGGATGCACAAGATTAGTTAAAAACCCTAATTGGATTAGAATAAGCCTAGGGAGGACGAAAATGACCTAAATGTTAATCCAATGACACAAACGCTCTTATTGGATGCACAAGATTGGTTAAAAACCCTAATTGGATTAAAATAAGCCTAGGGACGTTGAAAATGAACAAAATATTCAACCAATGACACAAAATCACTTATTGGATGCACAAGATTAGTTAAAAACCCTAATTCGATTAGAATAAGCCTAGGAAAGACGGAAAATGACCTAAATGTTCTACCAATGATACAAAATCACTTATTGGATGCACAAGATTAGTTAAAAACCCTTATTGGATTAGAATAAGCCTAGGGAGGACGAAAATGACCAAAATGTTCAACCAATGACACAAAATCAATTATTGGATGCGCAAGATTGGTTAAAAACCCTAATTGGATTAAAATAAGCCTAGGGACGACGAAAATGACCAAAATATTCAACCAATGACACAAAATCACTTATTGGATGCACAAGATTAGTTAAAAACCCTAATTCGATTAGAATAAGCCTAGGAAAGACGGAAAATGACCTAAATGTTCTACCAATGATACAAAATCACTTATTGGATGCACAAGATTAGTTAAAAACCCTTATTGGATTAGAATAAGCCTAGGGAGGACGAAAATGACCTAAATGTTAATCCAATGACACAAACGCCCTTATTGGATGCATAGGATTGGTTACAAACCCTAATTGGATTAGAATAAGCCTAGGGAGGACGAAAATGACCTAAATCTTCAACCAATGACACAAAATCACTTATTGGATGCACAAGATTAGTTAAAAACCCTAATTTGATTAGAATAAGCCTAGGAAGGACGGAAAATGACCTAAATGTTCAACCAATGATACAAAATCACTTATTGGATGCACAAGATTGGTTAAAAACCCTAATTGGATTAGAATAAGCCTAGGGAGGACGAAAATGACCTAAATGTTAATCCAATGACAAAAACGCTCTAATTGGATGCACAAGATTGGTTAAAAACCCTAATTGGATTAGAATAAGCCTAGGGAGGACGAAAATGACCTAAATGTTAATCCAATGACACAAACGCTCTAATTGGATGCACAAGATTGGTTAAAAATCCTAATTGGATTAGAATAAGCCTAGGGACGACGAAAATGACCAAAATATTCAACCAATGACACAAAATCACTTATTCGATGCACAAGATTAGTTAAAAACCCTAATTTGATTAGAATAAGCCTAGGAAGGAAGGAAAATGACCTAAATGTTCAACCAATGATACAAAATCACTTATTGGATGCACAAGATTGGTTAAAAACCCAAATTGGATAAGAATACGCCTAGGGAGGACGAAAATGACCAAAATATTCAACTGATGCCACAAAATCACTTATTGGATGCAGAAGATTGGTAAAAAACCCTAATTGGATTAGAATAAGCCTAGGGAGGACGAAAATGACTAAAAAGTTCAACCAAATACACAAAATCAACAATTGGATGCACAAACTTGGTTAAAAACCCTAATTGGGTTAGAATAAGCCTAGGGACGACGAAAATGACCAAAATATTCAACCAATGACACAAAATCACTTATTGGATGCACAAGATTAGTTAAAAACCCTAATTCGATTAGAATAAGCCTAGGAAGGACGGAAAATGACCTAAATGTTCAACCAATGATACAAAATCACTTATTGGATGCACAAGATTAGTTAAAAACCCTAATTGGATTAGAATAAGCCTAGGGAGGACGAAAATGACCTAAATGTTAATCCAATGACACAAACGCTCTTATTGGATGCACAAGATTGGTTAAAAACCCTAATTGGATTAGAATAAGCCTAGGGACGACGAAAATGACCAAAATATTCAACCAATGACACAAAATCACTTATTCGATGCACAAGATTAGTTAAAAACCCTAATTTGATTAGAATAAGCCTAGGAAGGAAGGAAAATGACCTAAATGTTCAACCAATGATACAAAATCACTTATTGGATGCACAAGATTGGTTAAAAACCCTAATTGGATTGGAATAAGCCTGGGGAGGATGAAAATGACCTAAATGTTAATCCGATGACACAAACGCCCTTATTGGATGCATATGATTGGTTACAAACCCTAATTGGATTAGAATAAGCCTAGGGAGGATGAAAATGACCTAAATGTTCAACCAATGACACAAAATCACTTATTGGATGCACAAGATTTGTTAAAAACCCTAATTTGATTAGAATAAGCCTAGGAAGGACGGAAAATGACCTAAATGTTCAACCAATGATACAAAATCACTTATTGGATGCACAAGATTTGTTAAAAACCCTAAATGGATTAGAATAAGCCTAGGGAGGACGAAAATGACCTAAATGTTAATCCAATGACACAAACGCTCTAATTGGATGCAAAAGATTGGTTAAAAACCCTAATTGGATTAGAATAAGCCTAGGGATGACGAAAATGACCAAAATATTCAACCAATGACACAAAATCACTTATTCGATGCACAAGATTAGTTAAAAACCCTAATTTGATTAGAATAAGCCTAGGAAGGAAGGAAAATGACCTAAATGTTCAACCAATGATACAAAATCACTTATTGGATGCACAAGATTGGTTAAAAACCCTAATTGGATTGGAATAAGCCTAGGGAGGATGAAAATGACCTAAATGTTAATGCAATGACACAAACGCTCTTATTGGATGCACAAGATTGGTTAAAAACCCTAATTGGATTAGAATAAGCCTAGGGACGACGAAAATGACCAAAATATTCAACCAATGACACAATCACTTATTGGATGCACAAGATTAGTTAAAAACCCTAATTTGATTAGAATAAGCCTAGGAAGGAAGGAAAATGACCTAAATGTTCAACCAATGATACAAAATCACTTATTGGATGCACAAGATTGGTTAAAAACCCTAATTGGATTGGAATAAGCCTAGGGAGGATGAAAATGACCTAAATGTTAATGCAATGACACAAACTCTCTTATTGGATGCACAAGATTGGTTAAAAACCCTAATTGGATTAGAATAAGCCTAGGGACGACGAAAATGACCAAAATATTCAACCAATGACACAAAATCACTTATTGGATGCACACGATTGGTTAAAAACCCTAATTGGATTAGAGAAAGCCTAGGGAGGACGAAAATGACCAAAATATTCAACTGATGCCACCAAATCACTTATTGGATGCAGAATATTGGTTAAAAACCCTAATTGGATTAGAATAAGCCTAGGGAGGACGAAAATGACTAAAATGTTCAACCAAATACACAAAATCAACAATTGGATGCACAAACATGGTTAAAAACCCTAATTGGGTTAGAATAAGCCTAGGGACGACGAAAATGACCAAAATATTCAACCAATAACACAAAATCACTTATTGGATGCACAAGATTAGTTAAAAACCCTAATTCGATTAGAATAAGCCTAGGATGGACGGAAAATGAACTAAATGTTCAACCAATGATACAAAATCACTTATTGGATGTACAAGATTTGTTAAAAACCCTAATTGGATTAGAATAAGCCTAGGGAGGACAAAAATGCCATAAATGTTAATCCAATGACACAAACGCTCAAATTGGATGCACAAGATTGGTTAAAAACCCAAATTGGATAAGAATACGCCTAGGGAGGACGAAAATGACCAAAATATTCAACTGATGCCGCAAAATCACTTATTGGATGCAGAAGATTGGTTAAAAACCCTAATTGGAATAGAATAAGCCTAGGGAGGACGAAAATGACTAAAATGTTCAACCAAATACACAAAATCAACTATTGGATGCACAAACTTGGTTAAAAACCCTAATTGGGTTAGAATAAGCCTAGGGACGACGAAAATGACCAAAATATTCAACCAATGACACAAAATCACTTATTGGATGCACAAGATTAGTTAAAAACACTAATTCGATTAGAATAAGCCTAGGAAGGACGGAAAATGACCTAAATGTTCAACCAATGATACAAAATCACTTATTGGATGCACAAGATTAGTTAAAAACCCTAATTGGATTAGAATAAGCCTAGGGAGGACGAAAATGACCTAAATGTTAATCCAATGACACAAACGCTCTTATTGGATGCACAAGATTGGTTAAAAACCCTAATTGGATTAAAATAAGCCTAGGGACGACGAAAATGACCAAAATATTAAACCAATGACACAAAATCACTTATTGGATGCACAAGATTAGTTAAAAACCCTAATTCGATTAGAGTAAGCCTAGGAAAGACGGAAAATGACCTAAATGTTCTACCAATGATACAAAATCACTTATTGGATGCACAAGATTAGTTAAAAACCCTTATTGGATTAGAATAAGCCTAGGGAGGACGAAAATGACCAAAATGTTCAACCAATGACACAAAATCAATTATTGGATGCGCAAGATTGGTTAAAAACCCTAATTGGATTAAAATAATCCTAGGGACGACGAAAATGACCAAAATATTCAACCAATGACACAAAATCACTTATTGGATGCACAAGATTAGTTAAAAACCCTAATTCGATTAGAATAAGCCTAGGAAAGACGGAAAATGACCTAAATGTTCTACCAATGATACAAAATCACTTATTGGATGCACAAGATTAGTTAAAAACCCTTATTGGATTAGAATAAGCCTAGGGAGGACGAAAATGACCTAAATGTTAATCCAATGACAAAAACGCTCTAATTGGATGCACAAGATTAGTTAAAAACCCTTATTGGATTAGAATAAGCCTAGGGACGACGAAAATGACCTAAATGTTAATCCAATGACACAAACGCCCTTATTGGATGCATAGGATTGGTTACAAACCCTAATTGGATTAGAATAAGCCTAGGGAGGACGAAAATGACCAAAATATTCAACCAATGACACAAAATCACTTATTGGATGCACAAGATTAGTTAAAAACCCTAATTCGATTAGAATAAGCCTAGGAAAGACGGAAAATGACCTAAATGTTCTACCAATGATACAAAATCACTTATTGGATGCACAAGATTAGTTAAAAACCCTTATTGGATTAGAATAAGCCTAGGGAGGACGAAAATGACCTAAATGTAAATCCAATGACAAAAACGCTCTAATTGGATGCACAAGATTAGTTAAAAACCCTTATTGGATTAGAATAAGCCTAGGGAGGACGAAAATGACCAAAATGTTCAACCAATGACACAAAATCAATTATTGGATGCGCAAAATTGGTTAAAAACCCTAATTGGATTAAAATAAGCCTAGGGACGACGAAAATGACCAAAATATTCAACCAATGACACAAAATCACTTATTGGATGCACAAGATTAGTTAAAAACCCTAATTCGATTAGAATAAGCCTAGGAAAGACGGAAAATGACCTAAATGTTCTACCAATGATACAAAATCACTTATTGGATGCACAAGATTAGTTAAAAACCCTTATTGGATTAGAATAAGCCTAGGGAGGACGAAAATGACCTAAATGTTAATCCAATGACAAAAACGCTCTAATTGGATGCACAAGATTAGTTAAAAACCCTTATTGGATTAGAATAAGCCTAGGGACGACGAAAATGACCTAAATGTTAATCCAATGACACAAACGCCCTTATTGGATGCATAGGATTGGTTACAAACCCTAATTGGATTAGAATAAGCCTAGGGAGGACGAAAATGACCAAAATATTCAACCAATGACACAAAATCACTTATTGGATGCACAAGATTAGTTAAAAACCCTAATTCGATTAGAATAAGCCTAGGAAGGACGGAAAATGACCTAAATGTTCAACCAATGATACAAAATCACTTATTGGATGCACAAGATTAGGTAAAAACCCTAATTGGATTAGAATAAGCCTAGGGAGGACGAAAATGACCTAAATGTTAATCCAATGACACAAACGCTCTTATTGGATGCACAAGATTGGTTAAAAACCCTAATTGGATTAAAATAAGCCTAGGGACGACGAAAATGACCAAAATATTCAACCAATGACACAAAATCACTTATTGGATGCACAAGATTAGTTAAAAACCCTAATTCGATTAGAATAAGCCTAGGAAGGACGGAAAATGACCTAAATGTTCTACCAATGATACAAAATCACTTATTGGATGCACAAGATTAGTTAAAAACCCTAATTGGATTAGAATAAGCTTAGGGAGGACGAAAATGACCTAAATGTTAATCCAATGACACAAACACCCTTATTGGATGCATACGATTGGTTACAAACCCTAATTGGATTAGAATAAGCCTAGGGAGGACGAAAATGACCTAAATGTTCAACCAATGACACAAAATCACTTATTGGATGCACAAGATTGGTTAAAAACCCTAATTGGATTAGAATAAGCCTAGGGAGGACCAAAATGACCTAAATGTTAAACCAATGACACAAAATCACTTATTGGATGCACACGATTGGTTAAAAACCCTAATTGGATTAGAAAAAGCCTAGGGAGGACGAAAATGACCAAAATATTCAACTGATGCCACCAAATCACTTATTGGATGTAGAAGATTGGTTAAAAACCCTAATTGGATTAGAATAAGCCTAGGGAGGACGAAAATGACTAAAATGTTCAACCAATAACACAAAATCACTTATTGGATGCACAAGATTAGTTAAAAACCCTAATTCGATTAGAATAAGCCTAGGAAGGACGGAAAATGAACTAAATGTTCAACCAATGATACAAAATCACTTATTGGTTGCACAAGATTTGTTAAAAACCCTAATTGGATTAGAATAAGCCTAGGGAGGACAAAAATGCCATAAATGTTAATCCAATGACACAAACGCTCTAATTGGATGCACAAGATTGGTTAAAAACCCTAATTGGATTAGAATAAGCCTAGGGACGACGAAAATGACCAAAATATTCAACCAATGACACAAAATCACTTATTCGATGCACAAGATTAGTTAAAAACCCTAATTTGATTAGAATAAGCCTAGGAAGGAAGGAAAATGACCTAAATGTTCAACCAATGATACAAAATCACTTATTGGATGCACAAGATTGGTTAAAAACCCAAATTGGATAAGAATACGCCTAGGGAGGACGAAAATGACCAAAATATTCAACTGATGCCACAAAATCACTTATTGGACGCAGAAGATTGGTTAAAAACCCTAATTCGAATAGAATAATCCTATGGAGGACGAAAATGACTAAAATGTTCAACCAAATACACAAAATCAACAATTGGATGCACAAACTTGGTTAAAAACCCTAATTGGGTTAGAATAAGCCTAGGGACGACGAAAATGACTAAAATATTCAACCAATGACACAAAATCACTTATTGGATGCACAAGATTAGTTAAAAACCCTAATTCGATTAGAATAAGCCTAGGAAGGACGGAAAATGACCTAAATGTTCAACCAATGATACAAAATCACTTATTGGATGCACAAGATTGGTTAAAAACCCTAATTGGATTAGAATAAGCCTAGGGAGGACCAAAATGACCTAAATGTTAATCCAATGACACAAACGCTCTTATTGGATGCACAAGATTGGTTAAAAACCCTAATTGTATTAAAATAAGCCTAGGGACGACGAAAATGACCAAAATATTCAACCAATGACACAAAATCACTTATTGGATGCACAAGATTAGTTAAAAACCCTAATTCGATTAGAATAAGCCTAGGAAGGACGGAAAATGACCTAAATGTTCAACCAATGATACAAAATCACTTATTGGATGCACAAGATTAGTTAAAAACCCTAATTGGATTAGAATAAGCCTAGGGAGGACGAAAATGACCTAAATGTTAATCCAATGACACAAACGCTCTTATTGGATGCACAAGATTGGTTAAAAACCCTAATTGGATTAAAATAAGCCTAGGGACGACGAAAATGACTAAAATATTAAACCAATGACACAAAATCACTTATTGGATGCACAAGATTAGTTAAAAACCCTAATTCGATTAGAGTAAGCCTAGGAAAGACGGAAAATGACCTAAATGTTCTACCAATGATACAAAATCACTTACTGGATGCACAAGATTAGTTAAAAACCCTTATTGGATTAGAATAAGCCTAGGGAGGACGAAAATGACCAAAATGTTCAACCAATGACACAAAATCAATTATTGGATGCGCAAGATTGGTTAAAAACCCTAATTGGATTAAAATAAGCCTAGGGACGACGAAAATGACCAAAATATTCAACCAATGACACAAAATCACTTATTGGATGCACAAGATTAGTTAAAAACCCTAATTCGATTAGAATAAGCCTAGGAAAGACGGAAAATGACCTAAATGTTCTACCAATGATACAAAATCACTTATTGGATGCACAAGATTAGTTAAAAACCCTTATTGGATTAGAATAAGCCTAGGGAGGACGAAAATGACCTAAATGTTAATCCAATGACAAAAACGCTCTAATTGGATGCACAAGATTAGTTAAAAACCCTTATTGGATTAGAATAAGCCTAGGGACGACGAAAATGACCTAAATGTTAATCCAATGACACAAACGCCCTTATTGGATGCATAGGATTGGTTACAAACCCTAATTGGATTAGAATAAGCCTAGGGAGGACGAAAATGACCAAAATATTCAACCAATGACACAAAATCACTTATTGGATGCACAAGATTAGTTAAAAACCCTAATTCGATTAGAATAAGCCTAGGAAGGACGGAAAATGACCTAAATGTTCAACCAATGATACAAAATCACTTATTGGATGCACAAGATTGGTTAAAAACCCTAATTGGATTAGAATAAGCCTAGGGAGGACAAAAATGACCTAAATGTTAATCCAATGAGACAAACGCTCTAATTGGATGCACAAGATTGGTTAAAAACCCTAATTGGATTAGAATAAGCCTAGGGACGACGAAAATGACCAAAATATTCAACCAATGACACAAAATCACTTATTCGATGCACAAGATTAGTTAAAAACCCTAATTTGATTAGAATAAGCCTACGAAGGAAGGAAAATGACCTAAATGTTCAACCCATGATACAAAATCACTTATTGGATGCACAAGATTGGTTAAAAACCCAAATTGGATAAGAATATGCCTAGGGAGGACGAAAATGACCAAAATATTCAACTGATGCCGCAAAATCACTTATTGGATGTAGAACATTGGTTAAAAACCCTAATTGGATTAGAATAAGCCTAGGGAGGACGAAAATGACTAAAATGTTCAACCAAATACACAAAATCAACAATTGGATGCAAAAACATGGTTAAAAACCCTAATTGGATTACAATAACCCTAGGGAGGATGAAAATGACCTAAATGTTAATGCAATGACACAAACGCTCTTATTGGATGCACAAGATTGGTTAAAAACCCTAATTAGATTAGAATAAGCCTAGGGACGACGAAAATGACCAAAATATTCAACCAATGACACAAAATCACTTATTCGATGCACAAGATTAGTTAAAAACCCTAATTTGATTAGAATAAGCCTACGAAGGAAGGAAAATGACCTAAATGTTCAACCAATGATACAAAATCACTTATTGGATGCACAAGATTGGTTAAAAACCCAAATTGGATAAGAATACGCCTAGGGAGGACGAAAATGACCAAAATATTCAACTGATGCCACAAAATCACTTATTGGATGCAGAAGATTGGTTAAAAACCCTAATTGGATTAGAATAAGCCTAGGGAGGACGAAAATGACTAAAATGTTCAACCAAATACACAAAATCAACAATTGGATGCACAAACATGGTTAAAAACCCTAATTGGTTTAGAATAAGCCTAGGGACAACGAAAATGACCAAAATATTCAACCAATGACACAAAATCACTTATTGGATGCACAAGATTAGTTAAAAACCCTAATTCGATTAGAATAAGCCTAGGGACGACGAAAATGACCAAAATATTCAACCAATGACACAAAATCACTTATTGGATGCACAAGATTAGTTAAAAACCCTAATTCGATTAGAATAAGCCTAGGAAGGACGGAAAATGTCCTAAATGTTCAACCAATGAGACAAAATCACTTATTGGATGCACAAGATTAGTTAAAAACCCTAATTAGATTGGAATAAGCCTAGGGAGGACGAAAATGACCTAAATGTCAATCCAATGACACAAACGCCCTTATTGGATGCATAGGATTGGTTACAAACCCTAATTGGATTAGAATAAGCCTAGGGACGACGAAAATGACCAAAATATTCAACCAATGACACAAAATCACTTATTCGATGCACAAGATTAGTTAAAAACCCTAATTTGATTAGAATAAGCCTACGAAGGAAGGAAAATGACCTAAATGTTCAACCAATGATACAAAATCACTTATTGGATGCACAAGATTGGTTAAAAACCCAAATTGGATAAGAATACGCCTAGGGAGGACGAAAATGACCAAAATATTCAACTGATGCCGCAAAATCACTTATTGGATGCAGAAGATTGGTTAAAAACCCTAATTGGATTAGAATAAGCCTAGGGAGGACGAAAATGACTAAAATGTTCAACCAAATACACAAAATCAACAATTGGATGCACAAACATAGTTAAAAACCCTAATTGGATTACAATAACCCTAGGGAGGATGAAAATGACCTAAATGTTAATGCAATGACACAAACGCTCTTATTGGATGCACAAGATTGGTTAAAAACCCTAATTGGATTAGAATAAGCCTAGGGACGACGAAAATGACCAAAATATTCAACCAATGACACAAAATCACTTATTGGATGCACAAGATTAGTTAAAAACCCTAATTCGATTAGAATAAGCCTAGGAAGGACGGAAAATGACCTAAATGTTCAACCAATGATACAAAATCACTTATTGAATGCACAAGATTAGTTAAAAACCCTAATTGGATTGGAATAAGCCTAGGGAGGACGAAAATGACCTAAATGTCAATCCAATGACACAAACACCCTTATTGGATGCATAGGATTGGTTACAAACCCTAATTGGATTAGAATAAGGCTAGGGAGGACGAAAATGACCTAAATGTTCAACCAATGACACAAAATCACTTATTGGATGCACAAGATTAGTTAAAAACCATAATTTGATTAGAATTAGCCTAGGAAGGACATAAAATGACCTAAGTGTTCAACCAATGATACAAAATCACTTATTGGATGCACAAGATTGGTTAAAAACCCTAATTAGATTAGAATAAGCCTAGGGAGGACGAAAATGACCTAAATGTTAATCCAATGACACAAACGCTCTAATTGGATGCACAAGATTGGTTAAAAACCCTAATTGGATTAGAATAAGCCTAGGGACGACGAAAATGACCAAAATATTCAACCAATGACACAAAATCACTTATTGGATGCACAAGATTAGTTAAAAACCCTAATTCGATTAGAATAAGCCTAGGAAGGACGGAAAATGACCGAAATGTTCTACCAATGATACAAAATCACTTATTGGATGCACAAGATTAGTTAAAAACCCTAATTGGATTAGAATAAGCCTAGGGAGGACAAAAATGCCATAACTGTTAATCCAATGACACAAACGCTCTAATTGGATGCATAGGATTGGTTACAAACCCTAATTGGATTAGAATAAGCCTAGGGAGGACGAAAATGACCTAAATGTTCAACCAATGACACAAAATCACTTATTGGATGCACAAGATTAGTTAAAAACCCTAATTTGATTAGAATAAGCCTAGGAAGGACGGAAAATGACCTAAATGTTCAACCAATGAAACAAAATCACTTATTGGATGCACAAGATTGGTTAAAAACCCTAATTGGATTAGAATAAGCCTAGGGAGGACGAAAATGACCGAAATGTTAATCCAATGACACAAACGCTCTAATTGGATGCACAAGATTGGTTAAAAACCCTAATTGGATTAGAATAAGCCTAGGGACGACGAAAATGACCAAAATATTCAACCAATGACACAAAATCACTTATTCGATGCACAAGATTAGTTAAAAACCCTAATTTGATTAGAATAAGCCTAGGAAGGAAGGAAAATGACCTAAATGTTCAACCAATGATACAAAATCACTTATTGGATGCACAAGATTGGTTAAAAACCCAAATTGGATAAGAATACGCCTAGGGAGGACGAAAATGACCAAAATATTCAACTGATGCCACAAAATCACTTATTGGACGCAGAAGATTGGTTAAAAACCCTAATTCGAATAGAATAATCCTATGGAGGACGAAAATGACTAAAATGTTCAACCAAATACACAAAATCAACAATTGGATGCACAAACTTGGTTAAAAACCCTAATTGGGTTAGAATAAGCCTAGGGACGACGAAAATGACTAAAATATTCAACCAATGACACAAAATCACTTATTGGATGCACAAGATTAGTTAAAAACCCTAATTCGATTAGAATAAGCCTAGGAAGGACGGAAAATGACCTAAATGTTCAACCAATGATACAAAATCACTTATTGGATGCACAAGATTGGTTAAAAACCCTAATTGGATTAGAATAAGCCTAGGGAGGACAAAAATGACCTAAATGTTAATCCAATGAGACAAACGCTCTAATTGGATGCACAAGATTGGTTAAAAACCCTAATTGGATTAGAATAAGCCTAGGGACGACGAAAATGACCAAAATATTCAACCAATGACACAAAATCACTTATTCGATGCACAAGATTAGTTAAAAACCCTAATTTGATTAGAATAAGCCTAGGAAGGAAGGAAAATGACCTAAATGTTCAACCAATGATACAAAATCACTTATTGGATGCACAAGATTGGTTAAAAACCCAAATTGGTTAAGAATACGCCTATGGAGGACGAAAATAACCAAAATATTCAACTGATGCCACAAAATCACTTATTGGATGCAGAAGATTGGTTAAAAACCCTAATTGGATTAGAATAAGCCTAGGGAGGACGAAAATGACTAAAATGTTCAACCAAATACACAAAATCAACAATTGGATGCACAAACATGGTTAAAAACCCTAATTGGGTTAGAATAAGCCTAGGGACGACGAAAATGACCAAAATATTCAACCAATGACACAAAATCACTTATTGGATGCACAAGATTAGTTAAAAACCCTAATTCGATTAGAATAAGCCTAGGAAGGACGGAAAATGACCTAAATGTTCTACCAATGATACAAAATCACTTATTGGATGCACCAGATTGGTTAAAAACCCTAATTGGATTAGAATAAGCCTAGGGAGGACGAAAATGACCTAAATGTTAATCCAATGACACAAACGCCCTTATTGGATGCATAGGATTGGTTACAAACCCTAATTGGATTAGAATAAGCCTAGGGAGAATGAAAATAAACTAAATGTTCCACCAATGACACAAAATGACTTATTGGATGCACAAGATTAGTTAAAAACCCTAATTTGATTAGAATAAGCCTAGGAAGGACGGAAAATGACCTAAATGTTCAACCAACGATACAAAATCACTTATTGGATGCACAAGATTGGTTAAAAACCCTAATTGGATTAGAATAAGCCTAGGGAGGACGAAAATGACCTAAATGTTAATCCAATGACACAAACGCTCTAATTGGATGCACAAGATTGGTTAAAAACCCTAATTGGATTAGAATAAGCCTAGGGACGACGAAAATGACCAAAATATTCAACCAATGACACAAAATCACTTATTGGATGCACAAGATTAGTTAAAAACCCTAATTCGATTAGAATAAGCCTAGGAAGGACGGAAAATGACCTAAATGTTCTACCAATGATACAAAATCACTTATTGGATGCACAAGATTAGTTAAAAACCCTAATTGGATTAGAATAAGCCTAGGGAGGACTAAAATGCCATAAATGTTAATCCAATGACACAAACGCTCTAATTGGATGCATAGGATTGGTTACAAACCCTAATTTGATTAGAATAAGCCTAGGGAGGACGAAAATGACCTAAATGTTCAACCAATGACACAAAATCACTTATTGGATGCACAAGATTAGTTAAAAACCCTAATTTGATTAGAATAAGCCTAGGAAGGACATAAAATGACCTAAATGTTCAACCAATGATACAAAATCACTTATTGGATGCACAAGATTGGTTAAAAACCCTAATTGGATTAGAATAAGCCTAGGGAGGACGAAAATGACCTAAATGTTAATCCAATGACACAAACGCTCTTATTGGATGCACAAGATTGGTTAAAAACCCTAATTGGATTAAAATAAGCCTAGGGACGACGAAAATGACCAAAATATTCAACCAATGACACAAAATCACTTATTGGATGCACAAGATTAGTTAAAAACCCTAATTGGATTAGAATAAGCCTAGGGAGGACGAAAATGACCTAAATGTCAATCCAATGACACAAACGCCCTTATTGGATGCATAGGATTGGTTACAAACCCTAATTGGATTAGAATAAGTCTAGGGAGGACGAAAATGACCTAAATGTTCAACCAGTGACACAAAATCACTTATTGGATGCACAAGATTGGTTAAAAACCCTAATTGGATTAGAATAAGCCTAGGGAGGACCAAAATGACCTAAATGTTAAACCAATGACACAAAATCACTTATTGGATGCACACGATTGGTTAAAAACCCTAATTGGATTAGAAAAAGCCTAGGGAGGACGAAAATGACCAAAATATTCAACTGATGCCACCAAATCACTTATTGGATGCAGAAGACTGGTTAAAAACCCTAATTGGATTAGAATAAGCCTAGGGACGACGAAAATGACCAAAATATTCAACCAATGACACAAAATCACTTATTGGATGCACAAGATTAGTTAAAAACCCTAATTCGATTAGAATAAGCCTAGGAAGGACGGAAAATGACCTAAATGTTCAACCAATGATACAAAATCACTTATTGGATGCACAAGATTAGTTAAAAACCCTAATTGGATTAGAATAAGCCTAGGGAGGACGAAAATGACCTAAATGTTAATCCAATGACACAAACGCTCTTATTGGATGCACAAGATTGGTTAAAAACCCTAATTGGATTAAAATAAGCCTAGGGACGACGAAAATGACTAAAATATTAAACCAATGACACAAAATCACTTATTGGATGCACAAGATTAGTTAAAAACCCTAATTCGATTAGAGTAAGCCTAGGAAAGACGGAAAATGACCTAAATGTTCTACCAATGATACAAAATCACTTACTGGATGCACAAGATTAGTTAAAAACCCTTATTGGATTAGAATAAGCCTAGGGAGGACGAAAATGACCAAAATGTTCAACCAATGACACAAAATCAATTATTGGATGCGCAAGATTGGTTAAAAACCCTAATTGGATTAAAATAAGCCTAGGGACGACGAAAATGACCAAAATATTCAACCAATGACACAAAATCACTTATTGGATGCACAAGATTAGTTAAAAACCCTAATTCGATTAGAATAAGCCTAGGAAAGACGGAAAATGACCTAAATGTTCTACCAATGATACAAAATCACTTATTGGATGCACAAGATTAGTTAAAAACCCTTATTGGATTAGAATAAGCCTAGGGAGGACGAAAATGACCTAAATGTTAATCCAATGACAAAAACGCTCTAATTGGATGCACAAGATTAGTTAAAAACCCTTATTGGATTAGAATAAGCCTAGGGAGGACGAAAATGACCAAAATGTTCAACCAATGACACAAAATCAATTATTGGATGCGCAAAATTGGTTAAAAACCCTAATTGGATTAAAATAAGCCTAGGGACGACGAAAATGACCAAAATATTCAACCAATGACACAAAATCACTTATTGGATGCACAAGATTAGTTAAAAACCCTAATTCGATTAGAATAAGCCTAGGAAGGACGGAAAATGACCTAAATGTTCTACCAATGATACAAAATCACTTATTGGATGCACAAGATTAGTTAAAAACCCTAATTGGATTAGAATAAGCCTAGGGAGGACAAAAATGCCATAAATGTTAATCCAATGACACAAACGCTCTAATTGGATGCATAGGATTGGTTACAAACCCTAATTGGATTAGAATAAGCCTAGGGAGGACGAAAATGACCTAAATGTTCAACCAATGACACAAAATCACTTATTGGATGCACAAGATTAGTTAAAAACCATAATTTGATTAGAATAAGCCTAGGAAGGACATAAAATGACCTAAATGTTCGACCAATGATACAACATGACTTATTGGATGCACAAGATTGGTTAAAAACCCTAATTGGATTAGTATAAGCCTAGGGAGGACGAAAATGACCTAAATGTTAATCCAATGACACAAACGCTCTAATTGGATGCACAAGATTGGTTAAAAACCCTAATTGGATTAGAATAAGCCTAGGGACGACGAAAATGACCAAAATATTCAACCAATGACACAAAATCACTTATTGGATGCACAAGATTAGTTAAAAACCCTAATTCGATTAGAATAAGCCTAGGAAGGACGGAAAATGACCTAAATGTTCTACCAATGATACAAAATCACTTATTGGATGCACAAGATTAGTTAAAAACCCTAATTGGATTAGAATAAGCCTAGGGAGGACTAAAATGCCATAAATGTTAATCCAATGACACAAACGCTCTAATTGGATGCATAGGATTGGTTACAAACCCTAATTTGATTAGAATAAGCCTAGGGAGGACGAAAATGACCTAAATGTTCAACCAATGACACAAAATCACTTATTGGATGCACAAGATTAGTTAAAAACCCTAATTTGATTAGAATAAGCCTAGGAAGGACATAAAATGACCTAAATGTTCAACCAATGATACAAAATCACTTATTGGATGCACAAGATTGGTTAAAAACCCTAATTGGATTAGAATAAGCCTAGGGAGGACGAAAATGACCTAAATGTTAATCCAATGACACAAACGCTCTAATTGGATGCACAAGATTGGTTAAAAACCCTAATTGGATTAGAATATGCCTAGGGACGACGAAAATGACCAAAATATTCAACCAATGACACAAAATCACTTATTCGATGCACAAGATTAGTTAAAAACCCTAATTTGATTAGAATAAGCCTACGAAGGAAGGAAAATGACCTAAATGTTCAACCAATGATACAAAATCACTTATTGGATGCACAAGATTGGTTAAAAACCCAAATTGGATAAGAATACGCCTAGGGAGGACGAAAATGACCAAAATATTCAACTGATGCCACAAAATCACTTATTGGATGCAGAACATTGGTTAAAAACCCTAATTGGATTAGAATAAGCCTAGGGAGGACGAAAATGACTAAAATGTTCAACCAAATACACAAAATCAACAATTGGATGCACAAACATGGTTAAAAACCCTAATTGGATTACAATAACCCTAGGGAGGATGAAAATGACCTAAATGTTAATGCAATGACACAAACGGTCTTATTGGATGCACAAGATTGGTTAAAAACCCTAATTGGATTAGAATAAGCCTAGGGACGACGAAAATGACCAAAATATTCAACCAATGACACAAAATCACTTATTGGATGCACAAGATTAGTTAAAAACCCTAATTCGATTAGAATAAGCCTAGGAAGGACGGAAAATGACCTAAATGTTCAACCAATGATACAAAATCACTTATTGAATGCACAAGATTAGTTAAAAACCCTAATTGGATTGGAATAAGCCTAGGGAGGACGAAAATGACCTAAATGTCAATCCAATGACACAAACACCCTTATTGGATGCATAGGATTGGTTACAAACCCTAATTGGATTAGAATAAGGCTAGGGAGGACGAAAATGACCTAAATGTTCAACCAATGACACAAAATCACTTATTGGATGCACAAGATTAGTTAAAAACCAAAATTTGATTAGAATAAGCCTAGGAAGGACATAAAATGACCTAAATGTTCAACCAATGATACAAAATCACTTATTGGATGCACAAGATTAGTTAAAAACCCTAATTAGATTAGAATAAGCCTAGGGAGGACGAAAATGACCTAAATATTAATCCAATGACACAAACGCTCTAATTGGATGCACAAGATTGGTTAAAAACCCTAATTGGATTAGAATAAGCCTAGGGACGACGAAAATGACCAAAATATTCAATCAATGACACAAAATCACTTATTGGATGCACAAGATTAGTTAAAAACCCTAATTCGATTAGAATAAGCCTAGGAAGGACGGAAAATGACC
>JBBPBQ010000004.1:24097790-24119686 GCA_037974755.1 Cicer yamashitae | reverse complement strand
AAGATTAGTTAAAAACCCTAATTCGATTAGAATAAGCCTAGGAAGGACGGAAAATGACCTAAATGTTCAACCAATGATACAAAATCACTTATTGGATGCACAAGATTAGTTAAAAACCCTAATTGGATTAGAATAAGCCTAGGGAGGACGAAAATGACCTAAATGTTAATCCAATGACACAAACGCTCTTATTGGATGCACAAGATTGGTTAAAAACCCTAATTGGATTAAAATAATCCTAGGGACGACGAAAATGACCAAAATATTCAACCAATGACACAAAATCACTTATTGGATGCACAAGATTAGTTAAAAACCCTAATTTGATTAGAATAAGCCTAGGAAGGACATAAAATGACCTAAATGTTCAACCAATGATACAAAATCACTTATTGGATGCACAAGATTGGTTAAAAACCCTAATTGGATTAGAATAAGCCTAGGGAGGACGAAAATGACCTAAATGTTAATCCAATGATACAAACGCTCTAATTGGATGCACAAGATTGGTTAAAAACCCTAATTGGATTAGTATAAGCCTAGGGACGACGAAAATGACCAAAATATTCAACCAATGACACAAAATCACTTATTCGATGCACAAGATTAGTTAAAAACCCTAATTTGATTAGAATAAGCCTAGGAAGGAAGGAAAATGACCTAAATGTTCAACCAATGATACAAAATCACTTATTGGATGCACAAGATTGGTTAAAAACCCAAATTGGATAAGAATACGCCTAGGGAGGACGAAAATGACCAAAATATTCAACTGATGCCACAAAATCACTTATTGGACGCAGAAGATTGGTTAAAAACCCTAATTGGAATAGAATAATCCTATGGAGGACGAAAATGACTAAAATGTTCAACCAAATACACAAAATCAACAATTGGATGCACAAACTTGGTTAAAAACCCTAATTGGGTTAGAATAAGCCTAGGGACGACGAAAATGACTAAAATATTCAACCAATGACACAAAATCACTTATTGGATGCACAAGATTAGTTAAAAACCCTAATTCGATTAGAATAAGCCTAGGAAGGACGGAAAATGACCTAAATGTTCAACCAATGATACAAAATCACTTATTGGATGCACAAGATTGGTTAAAAACCCTAATTGGATTAGAATAAGCCTAGGGAGGACCAAAATGACCTAAATGTTAATCCAATGACACAAACGCTCTTATTGGATGCACATGATTGGTTAAAAACCCGAATTGTATTAAAATAAGCCTAGGGACGACGAAAATGACCAAAATATTCAACCAATGACACAAAATCACTTATTGGATGCACAAGATTAGTTAAAAACCCTAATTCGATTAGAATAAGCCTAGGAAGGACGGAAAATGACCTAAATGTTCAACCAATGATACAAAATCACTTATTGGATGCACAAGATTAGTTAAAAACCCTAATTGGATTAGAATAAGCCTAGGGAGGACGAAAATGACCTAAATGTTAATCCAATGACACAAACGCTCTTATTGGATGCACAAGATTGGTTAAAAACCCTAATTGGATTAAAATAATCCTAGGGACGACGAAAATGACCAAAATATTCAACCAATGACACAAAATCACTTATTGGATGCACAAGATTAGTTAAAAACCCTAATTTGATTAGAATAAGCCTAGGAAGGACATAAAATGACCTAAATGTTCAACCAATGATACAAAATCACTTATTGGATGCACAAGATTAGTTAAAAACCCTAATTTGATTAGAATAAGTCTAGGAAGGACATAAAATGACCTAAATGTTCAACCAATGATACAAAATCACTTATTGGATGCACAAGATTGGTTAAAAACCCTAATTGGATTAGAATAAGCCTAGGGACGACGAAAATGACCAAAATATTCAACCAATGACACAAAATCACTTATTCGATGCACAAGATTAGTTAAAAACCCTAATTTGATTAGAATAAGCCTACGAAGGAAGGAAAATGACCTAAATGTTCAAACAATGATACAAAATCACTTATTGGATGCACAAGATTGGTTAAAAACCCAAATTGGATAAGAATACGCCTAGGGAGGACGAAAATGACCAAAATATTCAACTGATGCCACAAAATCACTTATTGGATGCAGAAGATTGGTTAAAAACCCTAATTTGATTAGAATAAGCCTAGGAAGGACATAAAATGACCTAAATGTTCAACCAATGATACAAAATCACTTATTGGATGCACAAGATTAGTTAAAAACCCTAATTTGATTAGAATAAGTCTAGGAAGGACATAAAATGACCTAAATGTTCAACCAATGATACAAAATCACTTATTGGATGCACAAGATTGGTTAAAAACCCTAATTGGATTAGAATAAGCCTAGGGACGACGAAAATGACCAAAATATTCAACCAATGACACAAAATCACTTATTCGATGCACAAGATTAGTTAAAAACCCTAATTTGATTAGAATAAGCCTACGAAGGAAGGAAAATGACCTAAATGTTCAAACAATGATACAAAATCACTTATTGGATGCACAAGATTGGTTAAAAACCCAAATTGGATAAGAATACGCCTAGGGAGGACGAAAATGACCAAAATATTCAACTGATGCCACAAAATCACTTATTGGATGCAGAAGATTGGTTAAAAACCCTAATTGGATTAGAATAAGCCTAGGGAGGACGAAAATGACTAAAAAGTTCAACCAAATACACAAAATCAACAATTGGATGCACAAACTTGGTTAAAAACCCTAATTGGGTTAGAATAAGCCTAGGGACGACGAAAATGACCAAAATATTCAACCAATGACACAAAATCACTTATTGGATGCACAAGATTAGTTAAAAACCCTAATTCGATTAGAATAAGCCTAGGAAGGACGGAAAATGACCTAAATGTTCAACCAATGATACAAAATCACTTATTGGATGCACAAGATTAGTTAAAAACCCTAATTGGATTAGAATAAGCCTAGGGAGGACGAAAATGACCTAAATGTTAATCCAATGACACAAACGCTCTTATTGGATGCACAAGATTGGTTAAAAACCCTAATTGGATTAAAATAAGCCTAGGGACGACGAAAATGACCAAAATATTCAACCAATGACACAAAATCACTTATTGGATGCACAAGATTAGTTAAAAACCCTAATTCGATTAGAATAAGCCTAGGAAGGACGGAAAATGACCTAAATGTTCTACCAATGATACAAAATCACTTATTGGATGCACAAGATTAGTTAAAAACCCTAATTGGATTAGAATAAGCCTAGGGAGGACAAAAATGCCATAAATGTTAATCCAATGACACAAACGCTCTAATTGGATGCATAGGATTGGTTACAAACCCTAATTGGATTAGAATAAGCCTAGGGAGGACGAAAATGACCTAAATGTTCAACCAATGACACAAAATCACTTATTGGATGCACAAGATTAGTTAAAAACCCTAATTTGATTAGAATAAGCCTAGGAAGGAGATAAAATGACCTAAATGTTCAACCAAAGATACAAAATCACTTATTGGATGCACAAGATTGGTTAAAAACCCTAATTGGATTAGAATAAGCCTAGGGAGGACGAAAATGACCTAAATGTTAATCCAATGACACAAACGCTCTAATTGGATGCACAAGATTGGTTAAAAACCCTAATTGGATTAGAATAAGCCTAGGGACGACGAAAATGACCAAAATATTCAACCAATGACACAAAATCACTTATTCGATGCACAAGATTAGTTAAAAACCCTAATTTGATTAGAATAAGCCTAGGAAGGAAGGAAAATGACCTAAATGTTCAACCAATGATACAAAATCACTTATTGGATGCACAAGATTGGTTAAAAACCCAAATTGGATAAGAATACGCCTAGGGAGGACGAAAATGACCAAAATATTCAACTGATGCCACAAAATCACTTATTGGACGCAGAAGATTGGTTAAAAACCCTAATTCGAATAGAATAATCCTATGGAGGACGAAAATGACTAAAATGTTCAACCAAATACACAAAATCAACAATTGGATGCACAAACTTGGTTAAAAACCCTAATTGGGTTAGAATAAGCCTAGGGACGACGAAAATGACTAAAATATTCAACCAATGACACAAAATCACTTATTGGATGCACAAGATTAGTTAAAAACCCTAATTCGATTAGAATAAGCCTAGGAAGGACGGAAAATGACCTAAATGTTCAACCAATGATACAAAATCACTTATTGGATGCACAAGATTGGTTAAAAACCCTAATTGGATTAGAATAAGCCTAGGGAGGACAAAAATGACCTAAATGTTAATCCAATGAGACAAACGCTCTAATTGGATGCACAAGATTGGTTAAAAACCCTAATTGGATTAGAATAAGCCTAGGGACGACGAAAATGACCAAAATATTCAACCAATGACACAAAATCACTTATTCGATGCACAAGATTAGTTAAAAACCCTAATTTGATTAGAATAAGCCTAGGAAGGAAGGAAAATGACCTAAATGTTCAACCAATGATACAAAATCACTTATTGGATGCACAAGATTGGTTAAAAACCCAAATTGGATAAGAATACGCCTAGGGAGGACGAAAATGACCAAAATATTCAACTGATGCCACAAAACCACTTATCGGATGCAGAAGATTGGTTAAAAACCCTAATTGGATTAGAATAAGCCTAGGGAGGACGAAAATGACTAAAATGTTCAACCAAATACACAAAATCAACAATTGGATGCACAAACATGGTTAAAAACCATAATTGGTTTAGAATAAGCCTAGGGACAACGAAAATGACCAAAATATTCAACCAATGACACAAAATCACTTATTGGATGCACAAGATTAGTTAAAAACCCTAATTCGATTAGAATAAGCATAGGAAGGACGGAAAATGACCTAAATGTTCAACCAATGATACAAAATCACTTATTGGATGCACAAGATTGGTTAAAAACCCTAATTGGATTAGAATAAGCCTAGGGAGGATGAAAATGACCTAAATGTTAATGCAATGACACAAACGCTCTTATTGGATGCACAAGATTGGTTAAAAACCCTAATTGGATTAGAATAAGCCTAGGGACGACGAAAATGACCAAAATATTCAACCAATGACACAAAATCACTTATTCGATGCACAAGATTAGTTAAAAACCCTAATTTGATTAGAATAAGCCTACGAAGGAAGGAAAATGACCTAAATGTTCAAACAATGATACAAAATCACTTATTGGATGCACAAGATTGGTTAAAAACCCAAATTGGATAAGAATACGCCTAGGGAGGACGAAAATGACCAAAATATTCAACTGATGCCACAAAATCACTTATTGGATGCAGAAGATTGGTTAAAAACCCTAATTTGATTAGAATAAGCCTAGGAAGGACATAAAATGACCTAAATGTTCAACCAATGATACAAAATCACTTATTGGATGCACAAGATTAGTTAAAAACCCTAATTTGATTAGAATAAGTCTAGGAAGGACATAAAATGACCTAAATGTTCAACCAATGATACAAAATCACTTATTGGATGCACAAGATTGGTTAAAAACCCTAATTGGATTAGAATAAGCCTAGGGACGACGAAAATGACCAAAATATTCAACCAATGACACAAAATCACTTATTCGATGCACAAGATTAGTTAAAAACCCTAATTTGATTAGAATAAGCCTACGAAGGAAGGAAAATGACCTAAATGTTCAAACAATGATACAAAATCACTTATTGGATGCACAAGATTGGTTAAAAACCCAAATTGGATAAGAATACGCCTAGGGAGGACGAAAATGACCAAAATATTCAACTGATGCCACAAAATCACTTATTGGATGCAGAAGATTGGTTAAAAACCCTAATTGGATTAGAATAAGCCTAGGGAGGACGAAAATGACTAAAAAGTTCAACCAAATACACAAAATCAACAATTGGATGCACAAACTTGGTTAAAAACCCTAATTGGGTTAGAATAAGCCTAGGGACGACGAAAATGACCAAAATATTCAACCAATGACACAAAATCACTTATTCGATGCACAAGATTAGTTAAAAACCCTAATTTGATTAGAATAAGCCTAGGAAGGAAGGAAAATGACCTAAATGTTCAACCAATGATACAAAATCACTTATTGGATGCACAAGATTGGTTAAAAACCCTAATTGGATTAGAATAAGCCTAGGGAGGATGAAAATGACCTAAATGTTAATGCAATGACACAAACGCTCTTATTGGATGCACAAGATTGGTTAAAAACCCTAATTGGATTAGAATAAGCCTAGGGACGACGAAAATGACCAAAATATTCAACCAATGACACAAAATCACTTATTGGATGCACAAGATTAGTTAAAAACCCTAATTTGATTAGAATAAGCCTAGGAAGGAAGGAAAATGACCTAAATGTTCAACCAATGATACAAAATCACTTATTGGATGCACAAGATTGGTTAAAAACCCTAATTGGATTGGAATAAGCCTAGGGAGGATGAAAATGACCTAAATGTTAATGCAATGACACAAACGCTCTTATTGGATGCACAAGATTGGTTAAAAACCCAAATTGGATTAGAATAAGCCTAGGGACGACGAAAATGACCAAAATATTCAACCAATGACACAAAATCACTTATTGGATGCACACGATTGGTTAAAAACCCTAATTGGATTAGAGAAAGCCTAGGGAGGACGAAAATGACCAAAATATTCAACTGATGCCACAAAATCACTTATTGGATGCAGAAGATTGGTTAAAAACCCTAATTGGATTAGAATAAGCCTAGGGAGGACGAAAATGACTAAAATGTTCAACCAAATACACAAAATCAATAATTGGATGCACAAACATGGTTAAAAACCCTAATTGGGTTAGAATAAGCCTAGGGACGACGAAAATGACCAAAATATTCAACAAATAACACAAAATCACTTATTGGATGCACAAGATTAGTTAAAAACCCTAATTCGATTAGAATAAGCCTAGGAAGGACGGAAAATGAACTAAATGTTCAACCAATGATACAAAATCACTTATTGGATGCACAAGATTTGTTAAAAACCCTAATTGGATTAGAATAAGCCTTGGGAGGACAAAAATGCCATAAATGTTAATCCAATGACACAAACGCTCTAATTGGATGCACAAGATTGGTTAAAAACCCTAATTGGATTGGAATAAGCCTAGGGAGGACGAAAATGACCTAAATGTCAATCCAATGACACAAACGCCCTTATTGGATGCATAGGATTGGTTACAAACCCTAATTGGATTAGAATAAGCCTAGGGAGGACGAAAATGACCTAAATGTTCAACCAATGACACAAAATCACTTATTGGATGCACAAGATTAGTTAAAAACCCTAATTTGATTAGAACAAGCCTAGGAAGGACATAAAATGACCTAAATGTTCAACCAATGATACAAAATCACTTATTGGATGCACAAGATTGGTTAAAAACCCTAATTGGATTAGAATAAGCCTAGGGAGGACGAAAATGACCTAAATGTTAATCCAATGACACAAACGCTCTAATTGGATGCACAAGATTGGTTAAAAACCCTAATTGGATTAGAATAAGCCTAGGGACGACGAAAATGACCAAAATATTCAACCAATGACACAAAATCACTTATTGGATGCACAAGATTAGTTAAAAACCCTAATTCGATTAGAATAAGCCTAGGAAGGACGGAAAATGACCGAAATGTTCTACCAATGATACAAAATCACTTATTGGATGCACAAGATTAGTTAAAAACCCTAATTGGATTAGAATAAGCCTAGGGAGGACAAAAATGCCATAAATGTTAATCCAATGACACAAACGCTCTAATTGGATGCATAGGATTGGTTACAAACCCTAATTGGATTAGAATAAGCCTAGGGAGGACGAAAATGACCTAAATGTTCAACCAATGACACAAAATCACTTATTGGATGCACAAGATTAGTTAAAAACCCTAATTTGATTAGAATAAGCCTAGGAAGGACATAAAATGACCTAAATGTTCAACCAATGATACAAAATCACTTATTGGATGCACAAGATTGGTTAAAAACCCTAATTGGATTAGAATAAGCCTAGGGACGACGAAAATGACCAAAATATTCAACCAATGACACAAAATCACTTATTCGATGCACAAGATTAGTTAAAAACCCTAATTTGATTAGAATAAGCCTACGAAGGAAGGAAAATGACCTAAATGTTCAACCAATGATACAAAATCACTTATTGGATGCACAAGATTGGTTAAAAACCCAAATTGGATAAGAATACGCCTAGGGAGGACGAAAATGACCAAAATATTCAACTGATGCCGCAAAATCACTTATTGGATGCAGAACATTGGTTAAAAACCCTAATTGGATTAGAATAAGCCTAGGGAGGACGAAAATGACTAAAATGTTCAACCAAATACACAAAATCAACAATTGGATGCACAAACATGGTTAAAAACCCTAATTGGATTACAATAACCCTAGGGAGGATGAAAATGACCTAAATGTTAATGCAATGACACAAACGCTCTTATTGGATGCACAAGATTGGTTAAAAACCCTAATTGGTTTAGAATAAGCCTAGGGACGACGAAAATGACCAAAATATTCAACCAATGACACAAAATCACTTATTGGATGCACAAGATTAGTTAAAAACCCTAATTCGATTAGAATAAGCCTAGGAAGGACGGAAAATGACCTAAATGTTCAACCAATGATACAAAATCACTTATTGGATGCACAAGATTGGTTAAAAACCCTAATTTGATTAGAATAAGCCTAGGGAGGACGAAAATGACCTAAATGTTAATCCAATGACACAAACGCCCTTATTGGATGCACAAGATTGGTTAAAAACCCTAATTGGATTAGAATAAGCCTAGGGACGACGAAAATGACCAAAATATTCAACCAATGACACAAAATCACTTATTGGATGCACAAGATTAGTTAAAAACCCTAATTCGATTAGAATAAGCCTAGGAAGGACGGAAAATGACCTAAATGTTCTACCAATGATACAAAATCACTTATTGGATGCACAAGATTAGTTAAAAACCCTAATTGGATTGGAATAAGCCTAGGGAGGACGAAAATGACCTAAATGTCAATCCAATGACACAAACGCCCTTATTGGATGCATAGGATTGGTTACAAACCCTAATTGGATTAGAATAAGCCTAGGGAGGACGAAAATGACCTAAATGTTCAACCAATGACACAAAATCACTTATTGGATGCACAAGATTAGTTAAAAACCCTAATTTGATTAGAATAAGTCTAGGAAGGACATAAAATGACCTAAATGTTCAACCAATGATACAAAATCACTTATTGGATGCACAAGATTGGTTAAAAACCCTAATTGGATTAGAATAAGCCTAGGGACGACGAAAATGACCAAAATATTCAACCAATGACACAAAATCACTTATTCGATGCACAAGATTAGTTAACAACCCTAATTTGATTAGAATAAGCCTACGAAGGAAGGAAAATGACCTAAATGTTCAAACAATGATACAAAATCACTTATTGGATGCACAAGATTGGTTAAAAACCCAAATTGGATAAGAATACGCCTAGGGAGGACGAAAATGACCAAAATATTCAACAGATGCCACAAAATCACTTATTGGATGCAGAAGATTGGTTAAAAACCCTAATTGGATTAGAATAAGCCTAGGGAGGACGAAAATGACTAAAATGTTCAACCAAATACACAAAATCAACAATTGGATGCACAAACTTGGTTAAAAACCCTAATTGGGTTAGAATAAGCCTAGGGACGACGAAATTGACCAAAATATTCAACCAATGACACAAAATCACTTATTGGATGCAAAAGATTAGTTAAAAACCCTAATTCGATTAGAATAAGCCTAGGAAGGACGGAAAATGACCTAAATGTTCAACCAATGATACAAAATCACTTATTGGATGCACAAGATTAGTTAAAAACCCTAATTGGATTAGAATAAGCCTAGGGAGGACGAAAATGACCTAAATGTTAATCCAATGACACAAACGCTCTTATTGGATGCACAAGATTGGTTAAAAACCCTAATTGGATTAAAATAATCCTAGGGACGACGAAAATGACCAAAATATTCAACCAATGACACAAAATCACTTATTGGATGCACAAGATTAGTTAAAAACCCTAATTTGATTAGAATAAGCCTAGGAAGGACATAAAATGACCTAAATGTTCAACCAATGATACAAAATCACTTATTGGATGCACAAGATTGGTTAAAAACCCTAATTGGATTAGAATAAGCCTAGGGAGGACGAAAATGACCTAAATGTTAATCCAATGACACAAACGCTCTAATTGGATGCACAAGATTGGTTAAAAACCCTAATTGGATTAGAATATGCCTAGGGACGACGAAAATGACCAAAATATTCAACCAATGACACAAAATCACTTATTCGATGCACAAGATTAGTTAAAAACCCTAATTTGATTAGAATAAGCCTACGAAGGAAGGAAAATGACCTAAATGTTCAACCAATGATACAAAATCACTTATTGGATGCACAAGATTGGTTAAAAACCCAAATTGGATAAGAATACGCCTAGGGAGGACGAAAATGACCAAAATATTCAACTGATGCCACAAAATCACTTATTGGATGCAGAACATTGGTTAAAAACCCTAATTGGATTAGAATAAGCCTAGGGAGGACGAAAATGACTAAAATGTTCAACCAAATACACAAAATCAACAATTGGATGCACAAACATGGTTAAAAACCCTAATTGGATTACAATAACCCTAGGGAGGATGAAAATGACCTAAATGTTAATGCAATGACACAAACGCTCTTATTGGATGCACAAGATTGGTTAAAAACCCTAATTGGATTAGAATAAGCCTAGGGACGACGAAAATGACCAAAATATTCAACCAATGACACAAAATCACTTATTGGATGCACACGATTGGTTAAAAACCCTAATTGTATTAGAGAAAGCCTAGGGAGGACGAAAATGACCAAAATATTCAACTGATGCCACCAAATCACTTATTGGATGCAGAAGATTGGTTAAAAACCCTAATTGGATTAGAATAAGCCTAGGGAGGACGAAAATGACTAAAATGTTCAACCAAATACACAACATCAACAATTGGATGCACAAACATGGTTAAAAACCCTAATTGGGTTAGAATAAGCCTAGGGACGACGAAAATGACCAAAATATTCAACCAATAACACAAAATCACTTATTGGATGCACAAGATTAGTTAAAAACCCTAATTCGATTAGAATAAGCCTAGGATGGACGGAAAATGAACTAAATGTTCAACCAATGATACAAAATCACTTATTGGATGTACAAGATTTGTTAAAAACCCTAATTGGATTAGAATAAGCCTAGGGAGGACAAAAATGCCATAAATGTTAATCCAATGACACAAACGCTCAAATTGGATGCACAAGATTGGTTAAAAACCCAAATTGGATAAGAATACGCCTAGGGAGGACGAAAATGACCAAAATATTCAACTGATGCCGCAAAATCACTTATTGGATGCAGAAGATTGGTTAAAAACCCTAATTGGAATAGAATAAGCCTAGGGAGGACGAAAATGACTAAAATGTTCAACCAAATACACAAAATCAACTATTGGATGCACAAACTTGGTTAAAAACCCTAATTGGGTTAGAATAAGCCTAGGGACGACGAAAATGACCAAAATATTCAACCAATGACACAAAATCACTTATTGGATGCACAAGATTAGTTAAAAACACTAATTCGATTAGAATAAGCCTAGGAAGGACGGAAAATGACCTAAATGTTCAACCAATGATACAAAATCACTTATTGGATGCACAAGATTAGTTAAAAACCCTAATTGGATTAGAATAAGCCTAGGGAGGACGAAAATGACCTAAATGTTAATCCAATGACACAAACGCTCTTATTGGATGCACAAGATTGGTTAAAAACCCTAATTGGATTAAAATAAGCCTAGGGACGACGAAAATGACCAAAATATTCAAACAATGACACAAAATCACTTATTGGATGCACAAGATTAGTTAAAAACCCTAATTCGATTAGAATAAGCCTAGGAAGGACGGAAAATGACCTAAATGTTCTACCAATGATACAAAATCACTTATTGGATGCACAAGATTAGTTAAAAACCCTAATTGGATTAGAATAAGCCTAGGGAGGACAAAAATGCCATAAATGTTAATCCAATGACACAAACGCTCTAATTGGATGCATAGGATTGGTTACAAACCCTAATTGGATTAGAATAAGCCTAGGGAGGACGAAAATGACCTAAATGTTCAACCAATGACACAAAATCACTTATTGGATGCACAAGATTAGTTAAAAACCCTAATTTGATTAGAATAAGCCTAGGAAGGACATAAAATGACCTAAATGTTCAACCAATGATACAAAATCACTTATTGGATGCACAAGATTGGTTAAAAACCCTAATTGGATTAGAATAAGCCTAGGGACGACGAAAATGACCAAAATATTCAACCAATGACACAAAATCACTTATTCGATGCACAAGATTAGTTAAAAACCCTAATTTGATTAGAATAAGCCTACGAAGGAAGGAAAATGACCTAAATGTTCAAACAATGATACAAAATCACTTATTGGATGCACAAGATTGGTTAAAAACCCAAATTGGATAAGAATACGCCTAGGGAGGACGAAAATGACCAAAATATTCAACTGATGCCACAAAATCACTTATTGGATGCAGAAGATTGGTTAAAAACCCTAATTGGATTAGAATAAGCCTATGGAGGACGAAAATGACTAAAATGTTCAACCAAATACACAAAATCAACAATTGGATGCACAAACATGGTTAAAAACCCTAATTGGTTTAGAATAAGCCTAGGGACAACGAAAATGACCAAAATATTCAACCAATGACACAAAATCACTTATTGGATGCACAAGATTAGTTAAAAACCCTAATTCGATTAGAATAAGCATAGGAAGGACGAAAAATGACCTAAATGTTCAACCAATGATACAAAATCATTTATTGGATGCACAAGATTAGTTAAAAACCCTAATTCGATTAGAATAAGCCTAGGGACGACGAAAATGACCAAAATATTCAACCAATGACACAAAATCACTTATTCGATGCACAAGATTAGTTAAAAACCCTAATTTGATTAGAATAAGCCTACGAAGGAAGGAAAATGACCTAAATGTTCAACCAATGATACAAAATCACTTATTGGATGCACAAGATTGGTTAAAAACCCAAATTGGATAAGAATACGCCTAGGGAGGACGAAAATGACAAAAATATTCAACTGATGCCGCAAAATCACTTATTGGATGCAGAAGATTGGTTAAAAACCCTAATTGGATTAGAATAAGCCTAGGGAGGACGAAAATGACTAAAATGTTCAACCAAATACACAAAATCAACAATTGGATGCACAAACATGGTTAAAAACCCTAATTGGATTACAATAACCCTAGGGAGGATGAAAATGACCTAAATGTTAATGCAATGACACAAACGCTCTTATTGGATGCACAAGATTGGTTAAAAACCCTAATTGGATTAGAATAAGCCTATGGACGACGAAAATGACCAAAATATTCAACCAATGACACAAAATCACTTATTGGATGCACAAGATTAGTTAAAAACCCTAATTCGATTAGAATAAGCCTAGGAAGGACGGAAAATGACCTAAATGTTCAACCAATGATACAAAATCACTTATTGGATGCACAAGATTAGTTAAAAACCCTAATTGGATTGGAATAAGCCTAGGGAGGACGAAAATAACCTAAATGTCAATCCGATGACACAAACGCCCTTATTGGATGCATAGGATTGGTTACAAACCCTAATTGGATTAGAATAAGCCTAGGGAGGACGAAAATGACCTAAATGTTCAACCAATGACACAAAATAACTTATTGGATGCACAAGATTAGTTAAAAACCCTAATTTGATTAGAATAAGCCTAGGAAGGACATAAAATGACCTAAATGTTCAACCAATGATATAAAATCACTTATTGGATGCACAAGATTGGTTAAAAACCCTAATTGGATTAGAATAAGCCTAGGGAGGACGAAAATGACCTAAATGTTAATCCAATGACACAAACGCTCTAATTGGATGCACAAGATTGGTTAAAAACCCTAATTGGATTAGAATAAGCCTAGGGACGACGAAAATGACCAAAATATTCAACCAATGACACAAAATCACTTATTCGATGCACAAGATTAGTTAAAAACCCTAGATTGATTAGAATAAGCCTAGGAAGGAAGGAAAATGACCTAAATGTTCAACCAATGATACAAAATCACTTATTGGATGCACAAGATTGGTTAAAAACCCAAATTGGATAAGAATACGCCTAGGGAGGACGAAAATGACCAAAATATTCAACTGATGCCACAAAATCACTTATTGGATGCAGAAGATTGGTAAAAAACCCTAATTGGATTAGAATAAGCCTAGGGAGGACGAAAATGACTAAAAAGTTCAACCAAATACACAAAATCAACAATTGGATGCACAAACTTGGTTAAAAACCCTAATTGGGTTAGAATAAGCCTAGGGACGACGAAAATGACCAAAATATTCAACCAATGACACAAAATCACTTATTGGATGCACAAGATTAGTTAAAAACCCTAATTCGATTAGAATAAGCCTAGGAAGGACGGAAAATGACCTAAATGTTCAACCAATGATACAAAATCACTTATTGGATGCACAAGATTGGTTAAAAACCCTAATTGGATTAGAATAAGCCTAGGGAGGATGAAAATGACCTAAATGTTAATGCAATGACACAAACGCTCTTATTGGATGCACAAGATTGGTTAAAAACCCTAATTGGATTAGAATAAGCCTAGGGACGACGAAAATGACCAAAATATTCAACCAATGACACAAAATCACTTATTGGATGCACACGATTGGTTAAAAACCCTAATTGGATTAGAGAAAGCCTAGGGAGGACGAAAATGACCAAAATATTCAACTGATGCCACAAAATCACTTATTGGATGCAGAAGATTGGTTAAAAACCCTAATTGGATTAGAATAAGCCTAGGGAGGACGAAAATGACTAAAATGTTCAACCAAATACACAAAATCAATAATTGGATGCACAAACATGGTTAAAAACCCTAATTGGGTTAGAATAAGCCTAGGGACGACGAAAATGACCAAAATATTCAACAAATAACACAAAATCACTTATTGGATGCACAAGATTAGTTAAAAACCCTAATTCGATTAGAATAAGCCTAGGAAGGACGGAAAATGAACTAAATGTTCAACCAATGATACAAAATCACTTATTGGATGCACAAGATTTGTTAAAAACCCTAATTGGATTAGAATAAGCCTTGGGAGGACAAAAATGCCATAAATGTTAATCCAATGACACAAACGCTCTAATTGGATGCACAAGATTGGTTAAAAACCCTAATTGGATTGGAATAAGCCTAGGGAGGACGAAAATGACCTAAATGTCAATCCAATGACACAAACGCCCTTATTGGATGCATAGGATTGGTTACAAACCCTAATTGGATTAGAATAAGCCTAGGGAGGACGAAAATGACCTAAATGTTCAACCAATGACACAAAATCACTTATTGGATGCACAAGATTGGTTAAAAACCCTAATTGGATTAGAATAAGCCTAGGGAGGACCAAAATGACCTAAATGTTAAACCAATGACACAAAATCACTTATTGGATGCACACGATTGGTTAAAAACCCTAATTGGATTAGAAAAAGCCTAGGGAGGACGAAAATGACCAAAATATTCAACTGATGCCACCAAATCACTTATTGGATGTAGAAGATTGGTTAAAAACCCTAATTGGATTAGAATAAGCCTAGGGAGGACGAAAATGACTAAAATGTTCAACCAATAACACAAAATCACTTATTGGATGCACAAGATTAGTTAAAAACCCTAATTCGATTAGAATAAGCCTAGGAAGGACGGAAAATGAACTAAATGTTCAACCAATGATACAAAATCACTTATTGGTTGCACAAGATTTGTTAAAAACCCTAATTGGATTAGAATAAGCCTAGGGAGGACAAAAATGCCATAAATGTTAATCCAATGACACAAACGCTCTAATTGGATGCACAAGATTGGTTAAAAACCCTAATTGGATTAGAATAAGCCTAGGGACGACGAAAATGACCAAAATATTCAACCAATGACACAAAATCACTTATTCGATGCACAAGATTAGTTAAAAACCCTAATTTGATTAGAATAAGCCTACGAAGGAAGGAAAATGACCTAAATGTTCAACCAATGATACAAAATCACTTATTGGATGCACAAGATTGGTTAAAAACCCAAATTGGATAAGAATACGCCTAGGGAGGACGAAAATGACCAAAATATTCAACTGATGCCGCAAAATCACTTATTGGATGCAGAACATTGGTTAAAAACCCTAATTGGATTAGAATAAGCCTAGGGAGGACGAAAATGACTAAAATGTTCAACCAAATACACAAAATCAACAATTGGATGCACAAACATGGTTAAAAACCCTAATTGGATTACAATAACCCTAGGGAGGATGAAAATGACTTAAATGTTAATGCAATGACACAAACGCTCTTATTGGATGCACAAGATTGGTTAAAAACCCTAATTGGATTAGAATAAGCCTAGGGACGACGAAAATGACCAAAATATTCAACCAATGACACAAAATCACTTATTGGATGCACAAGATTAGTTAAAAACCCTAATTCGATTAGAATAAGCCTAGGAAGGACGGAAAATGACCTAAATGTTCTACCAATGATACAAAATCACTTATTGGATGCACAAGATTAGTTAAAAACCCTAATTGGATTAGAATAAGCCTAGGGAGGACAAAAATGCCATAAATGTTAATCCAATGACACAAACGCTCTAATTGGATGCATAGGATTGGTTACAAACCCTAATTGGATTAGAATAAGCCTAGGGAGGACGAAAATGACCTAAATGTTCAACCAATGACACAAAATCACTTATTGGATGCACAAGATTAGTTAAAAACCCTAATTTGATTAGAATAAGCCTAGGAAGGAGATAAAATGACCTAAATGTTCAACCAAAGATACAAAATCACTTATTGGATGCACAAGATTGGTTAAAAACCCTAATTGGATTAGAATAAGCCTAGGGAGGACGAAAATGACCTAAATGTTAATCCAATGACACAAACGCTCTAATTGGATGCACAAGATTGGTTAAAAACCCTAATTGGATTAGAATAAGCCTAGGGACGACGAAAATGACCAAAATATTCAACCAATGACACAAAATCACTTATTGGATGCACAAGATTAGTTAAAAACCCTAATTCGATTAGAATAAGCCTAGGAAGGACGGAAAATGACCGAAATGTTCTACCAATGATACAAAATCACTTATTGGATGCACAAGATTAGTTAAAAACCCTAATTGGATTAGAATAAGCCTAGGGAGGACAAAAATGCCATAAATGTTAATCCAATGACACAAACGCTCTAATTGGATGCATAGGATTGGTTACAAACCCTAATGGGATTAGAATAAGCCTAGGGAGGACGAAAATGACCTAAATGTTCAACCAATGACACAAAATCACTTATTGGATGCACAAGATTAGTTAAAAACCCTAATTTGATTAGAATAAGCCTAGGAAGGACATAAAATGACCTAAATGTTCAACCAATGATACAAAATCACTTATTGGATGCACAAGATTGGTTAAAAACCCTAATTGGATTAGAATAAGCCTAGGGAGGACGAAAATGACCTAAATGTTAATCCAATGACACAAACGCTCTTATTGGATGCACAAGATTGGTTAAAAACCCTAATTGGATTAGAATAAGCCTAGGGACGACGAAAATAACCCAAATATTCAACCAATGACACAAAATCACTTATTGGATGCACAAGATTAGTTAAAAACCCTAATTCGATTAGAATAAGCCTAGGAAGGACGGAAAATGACCTAAATGTTCAACCAATGATACAAAATCACTTATTGGATGCACAAGATTGGTTAAAAACCCTAATTGGATTAGAATAAGCCTAGGGAGGATGAAAATGACCTAAATGTTAATGCAATGACACAAACGCTCTTATTGGATGCACAAGATTGGTTAAAAACCCTAATTGGATTAGAATAAGCCTAGGGACGACGAAAATGACCAAAATATTCAACCAATGACACAAAATCACTTATTGGATGCACACGATTGGTTAAAAACCCTAATTGGATTAGAGAAAGCCTAGGGAGGACGAAAATGACCAAAATATTCAACTGATGCCACAAAATCACTTATTGGATGCAGAAGATTGGTTAAAAACCCTAATTGGATTAGAATAAGCCTAGGGAGGACGAAAATGACTAAAATGTTCAACCAAATACACAAAATCAATAATTGGATGCACAAACATGGTTAAAAACCCTAATTGGGTTAGAATAAGCCTAGGGACGACGAAAATGACCAAAATATTCAACAAATAACACAAAATCACTTATTGGATGCACAAGATTAGTTAAAAACCCTAATTCGATTAGAATAAGCCTAGGAAGGACGGAAAATGAACTAAATGTTCAACCAATGATACAAAATCACTTATTGGATGCACAAGATTTGTTAAAAACCCTAATTGGATTAGAATAAGCCTTGGGAGGACAAAAATGCCATAAATGTTAATCCAATGACACAAACGCTCTAATTGGATGCACAAGATTGGTTAAAAACCCTAATTGGATTGGAATAAGCCTAGGGAGGACGAAAATGACCTAAATGTCAATCCAATGACACAAACGCCCTTATTGGATGCATAGGATTGGTTACAAACCCTAATTGGATTAGAATAAGCCTAGGGAGGACGAAAATGACCTAAATGTTCAACCAATGACACAAAATCACTTATTGGATGCACAAGATTGGTTAAAAACCCTAATTGGATTAGAATAAGCCTAGGGAGGACCAAAATGACCTAAATGTTAAACCAATGACACAAAATCACTTATTGGATGCACACGATTGGTTAAAAACCCTAATTGGATTAGAAAAAGCCTAGGGAGGACGAAAATGACCAAAATATTCAACTGATGCCACCAAATCACTTATTGGATGTAGAAGATTGGTTAAAAACCCTAATTGGATTAGAATAAGCCTAGGGAGGACGAAAATGACTAAAATGTTCAACCAATAACACAAAATCACTTATTGGATGCACAAGATTAGTTAAAAACCCTAATTCGATTAGAATAAGCCTAGGAAGGACGGAAAATGAACTAAATGTTCAACCAATGATACAAAATCACTTATTGGTTGCACAAGATTTGTTAAAAACCCTAATTGGATTAGAATAAGCCTAGGGAGGACAAAAATGCCATAAATGTTAATCCAATGACACAAACGCTCTAATTGGATGCACAAGATTGGTTAAAAACCCTAATTGGATTAGAATAAGCCTAGGGACGACGAAAATGACCAAAATATTCAACCAATGACACAAAATCACTTATTCGATGCACAAGATTAGTTAAAAACCCTAATTTGATTAGAATAAGCCTACGAAGGAAGGAAAATGACCTAAATGTTCAACCAATGATACAAAATCACTTATTGGATGCACAAGATTGGTTAAAAACCCAAATTGGATAAGAATACGCCTAGGGAGGACGAAAATGACCAAAATATTCAACTGATGCCGCAAAATCACTTATTGGATGCAGAACATTGGTTAAAAACCCTAATTGGATTAGAATAAGCCTAGGGAGGACGAAAATGACTAAAATGTTCAACCAAATACACAAAATCAACAATTGGATGCACAAACATGGTTAAAAACCCTAATTGGATTACAATAACCCTAGGGAGGATGAAAATGACCTAAATGTTAATGCAATGACACAAACGCTCTTATTGGATGCACAAGATTGGTTAAAAACCCTAATTGGATTAGAATAAGCCTAGGGACGACGAAAATGACCAAAATATTCAACCAATGACACAAAATCACTTATTGGATGCACAAGATTAGTTAAAAACCCTAATTCGATAAGAATAAGCCTAGGAAGGACGGAAAATGACCTAAATGTTCTACCAATGATACAAAATCACTTATTGGATGCACAAGATTAGTTAAAAACCCTAATTCGATTAGAATAAGCCTAGGAAGGACGGAAAATGACCTAAATGTTCTACCAATGATACAAAATCACTTATTGGATGCACAAGATTAGTTAAAAACCCTAATTGGATTGGAATAAGCCTAGGGAGGACGAAAATAACCTAAATGTCAATCCAATGACACAAACGCCCTTATTGGATGCATAGGATTGGTTACAAACCCTAATTGGATTAGAATAAGCCTAGGGAGGACGAAAATGACCTAAATGTTCAACCAATGACACAAAATCACTTATTGGATGCACAAGATTAGTTAAAAACCCTAATTTGATTAGAACAAGCCTAGGAAGGACATAAAATGACCTAAATGTTCAACCAATGATACAAAATCACTTATTGGATGCACAAGATTGGTTAAAAACCCTAATTGGATTAGAATAAGCCTAGGGAGGACGAAAATGACCTAAATGTTAATCCAATGACACAAACGCTCTAATTGGATGCACAAGATTGGTTAAAAACCCTAATTGGATTAGAATATGCCTAGGGACGACGAAAATGACCAAAATATTCAACCAATGACACAAAATCACTTATTCGATGCACAAGATTAGTTAAAAACCCTAATTTGATTAGAATAAGCCTACGAAGGAAGGAAAATGACCTAAATGTTCAACCAATGATACAAAATCACTTATTGGATGCACAAGATTGGTTAAAAACCCAAATTGGATAAGAATACGCCTAGGGAGGACGAAAATGACCAAAATATTCAACTGATGCCGCAAAATCACTTATTGGATGCAGAACATTGGTTAAAAACCCTAATTGGATTAGAATAAGCCTAGGGAGGACGAAAATGACTAAAATGTTCAACCAAATACACAAAATCAACAATTGGATGCACAAACATGGTTAAAAACCCTAATTGGATTACAATAACCCTAGGGAGGATGAAAATGACTTAAATGTTAATGCAATGACACAAACGCTCTTATTGGATGCACAAGATTGGTTAAAAACCCTAATTGGATTAGAATAAGCCTAGGGACGACGAAAATGACCAAAATATTCAACCAATGACACAAAATCACTTATTGGATGCACAAGATTAGTTAAAAACCCTAATTCGATTAGAATAAGCCTAGGAAGGACGGAAAATGACCTAAATGTTCTACCAATGATACAAAATCACTTATTGGATGCACAAGATTAGTTAAAAACCCTAATTGGATTAGAATAAGCCTAGGGAGGACAAAAATGCCATAAATGTTAATCCAATGACACAAACGCTCTAATTGGATGCATAGGATTGGTTACAAACCCTAATTGGATTAGAATAAGGCTAGGGAGGACGAAAATGACCTAAATGTTCAACCAATGACACAAAATCACTTATTGGATGCACAAGATTAGTTAAAAACCCTAATTCGATTAGAATAAGCCTAGGAAGGACGGAAAATGACCTAAATGTTCTACCAATGATACAAAATCACTTATTGGATGCACAAGATTAGTTAAAAACCCTAATTGGATTGGAATAAGCCTAGGGAGGACGAAAATAACCTAAATGTCAATCCAATGACACAAACGCCCTTATTGGATGCATAGGATTGGTTACAAACCCTAATTGGATTAGAATAAGCCTAGGGAGGACGAAAATGACCTAAATGTTCAACCAATGACACAAAATCACTTATTGGATGCACAAGATTAGTTAAAAACCCTAATTTGATTAGAA
>JBBPBQ010000004.1:24081484-24097491 GCA_037974755.1 Cicer yamashitae | reverse complement strand
ACAAAATCACTTATTGGATGCACAAGATTGGTTAAAAACCCTAATTGGATTAGAATAAGCCTAGGGAGGACGAAAATGACCTAAATGTTAATCCAATGACACAAACGCTCTAATTGGATGCAAAAGATTGGTTAAAAACCCTAATTGGATTAGAATAAGCCTAGGGACGACGAAAATGACCAAAATATTCAACCAATGACACAAAATCACTTATTCGAAGCACAAGATTAGTTAAAAACCCTAATTTGATTAGAATAAGCCTACGAAGGAAGGAAAATGACCTAAATGTTCAACCAATGATACAAAATCACTTATTGGATGCACAAGATTGGTTAAAAACCCAAATTGGATAAGAATACGCCTAGGGAGGACGAAAATGACCAAAATATTCAACTGATGCCGCAAAATCACTTATTGGATGCAGAACATTGGTTAAAAACCCTAATTGGATTAGAATAAGCCTAGGGAGGACGAAAATGACTAAAATGTTCAACCAAATACACAAAATCAACAATTGGATGCACAAACATGGTTAAAAACCCTAATTGGATTACAATAACCCTAGGGAGGATGAAAATGACCTAAATGTTAATGCAATGACACAAACGCTCTTATTGGATGCACAAGATTGGTTAAAAACCCTAATTGGTTTAGAATAAGCCTAGGGACGACGAAAATGACCAAAATATTCAACCAATGACACAAAATCACTTATTGGATGCACAAGATTAGTTAAAAACCCTAATTCGATTAGAATAAGCCTAGGAAGGACGGAAATTGACCTAAATGTTCTACCAATGATACAAAATCACTTATTGGATGCACAAGATTAGTTAAAAACCCTAATTGGATTAGAATAAGCCTAGGGAGGACAAAAATGCCATAAATGTTAATCCAATGACACAAACGCTCTAATTGGATGCATAGGATTGGTTACAAACCCTAATTGGATTAGAATAAGCCTAGGGAGGCCGAAAATGACCTAAATGTTCAACCAATGACACAAAATCACTTATTGGATGCACAAGATTAGTTAAAAACCCTAATTTGATTAGAATAAGCCTAGGAAGGACATAAAATGACCTAAATGTTCAACCAAAGATACAAAATCACTTATTGGATGCACAAGATTGGTTAAAAATCCTAATTGGATTAGAATAAGCCTAGGGAGGACGAAAATGACCTAAATGTTAATCCAATGACACAAACGCTCTAATTGGATGCACAAGATTGGTTAAAAACCCTAATTGGATTAGAATAAGCCTAGGGACGACGAAAATGACCAAAATATTCAAACAAAATCACTTATTCGATGCACAAGATTAGTTAAAAACCCTAATTTGATTAGAATAAGCCTACGAAGGAAGGAAAATAACCTAAATGTTCAACCAATGATACAAAATCACTTATTGGATGCACAAGATTGGTTAAAAACCCAAATTGGATAAGAATACGCCTAGGGAGGACGAAAATGACCAAAATATTCAACTGATGCCACAAAATCACTTATTGGATGCAGAAGATTGGTTAAAAACCCTAACTGGATTAGAATAAGCCTAGGGAGGACGAAAATGACCAAAATATTCAACCAATGACACAAAATCACTTATTCGATGCACAAGATTAGTTAAAAACCCTAATTTGATTAGAATAAGCCTACGAAGGAAGGAAAATGACCTAAATGTTCAACCAATGATACAAAATCACTTATTGGATGCACAAGATTGGTTAAAAACCCAAATTGGATAAGAATACGCCTAGGGAGGACGAAAATGACCAAAATATTCAACTGATGCCGCAAAATCACTTATTGGATGCAGAACATTGGTTAAAAACCCTAATTGGATTAGAATAAGCCTAGGGAGGACGAAAATGACTAAAATGTTCAACCAAATACACAAAATCAACAATTGGATGCAGAAACATGGTTAAAAACCCTAATTGGATTACAATAACCCTAGGGAGGATGAAAATGACCTAAATGTTAATGCAATGACACAAACGCTCTTATTGGATGCACAAGATTGGTTAAAAACGCTAATTGGTTTAGAATAAGCCTAGGGACGACGAAAATGACCAAAATATTCAACCAATGACCAAAAATCACTTATTGGATGCACAAGATTAGTTAAAAACCCTAATTCGATTAGAATAAGCCTAGGAAGGACGGAAAATGACCTAAATGTTCTACCAATGATACAAAATCACTTATTGGATGCACAAGATTAGTTAAAAACCCTAATTGGATTAGAATAAGCCTAGGGAGGACAAAAATGCCATAAATGTTAATCCAATGACACAAACGCTCTAATTGGATGCATAGGATTGGTTACAAACCCTAATTGGATTAGAATAAGCCTAGGGAGGACGAAAATGACCTAAATGTTCAACCAATGACACAAAATCACTTATTGGATGCACAAGATTAGTTAAAAACCCTAATTTGATTAGAATAAGCCTAGGAAGGAGATAAAATGACCTAAATGTTCAACCAAAGATACAAAATCACTTATTGGATGCACAAGATTGGTTAAAAACCCTAATTGGATTAGAATAAGCCTAGGGAGGACGAAAATGACCTAAATGTTAATCCAATGACACAAACGCTCTAATTGGATGCACAAGATTGGTTAAAAACCCTAATTGGATTAGAATAAGCCTAGGGACGACGAAAATGACCAAAATATTCAACCAATGACACAAAATCACTTATTCGATGCACAAGATTAGTTAAAAACCCTAATTTGATTAGAATAAGCCTACGAAGGAAGGAAAATGACCTAAATGTTCAAACAATGATACAAAATCACTTATTGGATGCACAAGATTGGTTAAAAACCCAAATTGGATAAGAATACGCCTAGGGAGGACGAAAATGACCAAAATATTCAACTGATGCCACAAAATCACTTATTGGATGCAGAAGATTGGTTAAAAACCCTAATTGGATTAGAATAAGCCTAGGGAGGACGAAAATGACTAAAAAGTTCAACCAAATACACAAAATCAACAATTGGATGCACAAACTTGGTTAAAAACCCTAATTGGGTTAGAATAAGCCTAGGGACGACGAAAATGACCAAAATATTCAACCAATGACACAAAATCACTTATTCGATGCACAAGATTAGTTAAAAACCCTAATTTGATTAGAATAAGCCTAGGAAGGAAGGAAAATGACCTAAATGTTCAACCAATGATACAAAATCACTTATTGGATGCACAAGATTGGTTAAAAACCCTAATTGGATTAGAATAAGCCTAGGGAGGATGAAAATGACCTAAATGTTAATGCAATGACACAAACGCTCTTATTGGATGCACAAGATTGGTTAAAAACCCTAATTGGATTAGAATAAGCCTAGGGACGACGAAAATGACCAAAATATTCAACCAATGACACAAAATCACTTATTCGATGCACAAGATTAGTTAAAAACCCTAATTTGATTAGAATAAGCCTACGAAGGAAGGAAAATGACCTAAATGTTCAACCAATGATACAAAATCACTTATTGGATGCACAAGATTGGTTAAAAACCCAAATTGGATAAGAATACGCCTAGGGAGGACGAAAATGACCAAAATATTCAACTGATGCCGCAAAATCACTTATTGGATGCAGAACATTGGTTAAAAACCCTAATTGGATTAGAATAAGCCTAGGGAGGACGAAAATGACTAAAATGTTCAACCAAATACACAAAATCAACAATTGGATGCACAAACATGGTTAAAAACCCTAATTGGATTACAATAACCCTAGGGAGGATGAAAATGACCTAAATGTTAATGCAATGACACAAACGCTCTTATTGGATGCACAAGATTGGTTAAAAACCCTAATTGGTTTAGAATAAGCCTAGGGACGACGAAAATGACCAAAATATTCAACCAATGACACAAAATCACTTATTGGATGCACAAGATTAGTTAAAAACCCTAATTCGATTAGAATAAGCCTAGGAAGGACGGAAAATGACCTAAATGTTCAACCAATGATACAAAATCACTTATTGGATGCACAAGATTGGTTAAAAACCCTAATTTGATTAGAATAAGCCTAGGGAGGACGAAAATGACCTAAATGTTAATCCAATGACACAAACGCCCTTATTGGATGCACAAGATTGGTTAAAAACCCTAATTGGATTAGAATAAGCCTAGGGACGACGAAAATGACCAAAATATTCAACCAATGACACAAAATCACTTATTGGATGCACAAGATTAGTTAAAAACCCTAATTCGATTAGAATAAGCCTAGGAAAGACGGAAAATGACCTAAATGTTCTACCAATGATACAAAATCACTTATTGGATGCACAAGATTAGTTAAAAACCCTTATTGGATTAGAATAAGCCTAGGGAGGACGAAAATGACCTAAATGTTAATCCAATGACAAAAACGCTCTAATTGGATGCACAAGATTAGTTAAAAACCCTTATTGGATTAGAATAAGCCTAGGGAGGACGAAAATGACCAAAATGTTCAACCAATGACACAAAATCAATTATTGGATGCGCAAAATTGGTTAAAAACCCTAATTGGATTAAAATAAGCCTAGGGACGACGAAAATGACCAAAATATTCAACCAATGACACAAAATCACTTATTGGATGCACAAGATTAGTTAAAAACCCTAATTCGATTAGAATAAGCCTAGGAAAGACGGAAAATGACCTAAATGTTCTACCAATGATACAAAATCACTTATTGGATGCACAAGATTAGTTAAAAACCCTAATTGGATTAGAATAAGCCTAGGGAGGACAAAAATGCCATAAATGTTAATCCAATGACACAAACGCTCTAATTGGATGCATAGGATTGGTTACAAACCCTAATTGGATTAGAATAAGGCTAGGGAGGACGAAAATGACCTAAATGTTCAACCAATGACACAAAATCACTTATTGGATGCACAAGATTAGTTAAAAACCCTAATTCGATTAGAATAAGCCTAGGAAGGACGGAAAATGACCTAAATGTTCTACCAATGATACAAAATCACTTATTGGATGCACAAGATTAGTTAAAAACCCTAATTGGATTAGAATAAGCCTAGGGAGGACAAAAATGCCATAAATGTTAATCCAATGACACAAACGCTCTAATTGGATGCATAGGATTGGTTACAAACCCTAATTGGATTAGAATAAGCCTAGGGAGGACGAAAATGACCTAAATGTTCAACCAATGACACAAAATCACTTATTGGATGCACAAGATTAGTTAAAAACCCTAATTTGATTAGAATAAGCCTAGGAAGGACGGAAAATGACCTAAATGTTCAACCAATGAAACAAAATCACTTATTGGATGCACAAGATTGGTTAAAAACCCTAATTGGATTAGAATAAGCCTAGGGAGGACGAAAATGACCTAAATGTTAATCCAATGACACAAACGCTCTAATTGGATGCAAAAGATTGGTTAAAAACCCTAATTGGATTAGAATAAGCCTAGGGACGACGAAAATGACCAAAATATTCAAACAAAATCACTTATTCGATGCACAAGATTAGTTAAAAACCCTAATTTGATTAGAATAAGCCTACGAAGGAAGGAAAATAACCTAAATGTTCAACCAATGATACAAAATCACTTATTGGATGCACAAGATTGGTTAAAAACCCAAATTGGATAAGAATACGCCTAGGGAGGACGAAAATGACCAAAATATTCAACTGATGCCACAAAATCACTTATTGGATGCAGAAGATTGGTTAAAAACCCTAACTGGATTAGAATAAGCCTAGGAAGGACGGAAAATGACCTAAATGTTCTACCAATGATACAAAATCACTTATTGGATGCACAAGATTAGTTAAAAACCCTAATTGGATTAGAATAAGCCTAGGGAGGACGAAAATGACCTAAATGTTAATCCAATGACACAAACGCTCTTATTGGCTGCAAAAGATTGGTTAAAAACCCTAATTGGATTAAAATAATCCTAGGGACGACGAAAATGACCAAAATATTCAACCAATGACACAAAATCACTTATTGGATTTACAAGATTAGTTAAAAACCCTAATTCGATTAGAATAAGCCTAGGAAGGACGGAAAATGACATAAATGTTCTACCAATGATACAAAATCACTTATTGGATGCACAAGATTAGTTAAAAACCCTAATTGGATTAGAATAAGCCTAGGGAGGACGAAAATGATCTAAATGTTAATCCAATGACACAAACGCCCTTATTGGATGCATAGGATTGGTTACAAACCCTAATTGGATTAGAATAAGCCTAGGGAGGACGAAAATGACCTAAATGTTCAACCAATGACACAAAATCACTTATTGGATGCACAAGATTAGTTAAAAACCCTAATTTGATTAGAATAAGCCTAGGAAGGACATAAAATGACCTAAATGTTCAACCAATGATACAAAATCACTTATTGGATGCACAAGATTGGTTAAAAACCCTAATTGGATTAGAATAAGCCTAGGGAGGACGAAAATGACCTAAATGTTAATCCAATGACACAAACGCTCTAATTGGATGCACAAGATTGGTTAAAAACCCTAATTGGATTAGAATATGCCTAGGGACGACGAAAATGACCAAAATATTCAACCAATGACACAAAATCACTTATTCGATGCACAAGATTAGTTAAAAACCCTAATTTGATTAGAATAAGCCTACGAAGGAAGGAAAATGACCTAAATGTTCAACCAATGATACAAAATCACTTATTGGATGAACAAGATTGGTTAAAAACCCGAATTAGATTAGAATAAGCCTAGGGAGGATGAAAATGACCTAAATGTTAATGCAATGACACAAACGCTCTTATTGGATGGACAAGATTGGTTAAAAACCCTAATTGGATTAGAATAAGCCTAGAGACGACAAAAATGACCAAAATATTCAACCAATGACACAAAATCACTTATTGGATGCACAAGATTAGTTAAAAACCCTAATTCGATTAGAATAAGCCTAGGAAGGACGGAAAATTACCTAAATGTTCTACCAATGATACAAAATCACTTATTGGATGCACAAGATTAGTTAAAAACCCTAATTGGATTAGAATAAGCCTAGGGAGGACAAAAATGCCATAAATGTTAATCCAATGACACAAACGCTCTAATTGGATGCACAAGATTGGTTAAAAACCCTAATTGGATTAGAATAAGCCTAGGGACGACAAAAATGACCAAAATATTCAACCAATGACACAAAATCACTTATTCGATGCACAAGATTAGTTAAAAAACCTAGATTGATTAGAATAAGCCTAGGAAGGAAGGAAAATGACCTAAATGTTCAACCAATGATACAAAATCACTTATTGGATGCACAAGATTAGTTAAAAACCCTAGTTGGATTAGAATAAGCCTAGGGAGGACGAAAATGACCTAAATGTTAATCCAATGACACAAACGCCCTTATTGGATGCATAGGATTGGTTACAAACCCTAATTGGATTAGAATAAGCCTAGGGAGGACGAAAATGACCTAAATGTTCAACCAATGACACAAAATCACTTATTGGATGCACAAGATTAGTTAAAAACCCTAATTTGATTAGAATAAGCCTAGGAAGGACGGAAAATAACCTAAATGTTCAACCAATGATACAAAATCACTTATTGGATGCACAAGATTGGTTAAAAACCCTAATTGGATTAGAATAAGCCCAGGGAGGACGAAAATGACCGAAATGTTAATCCAATGACACAAACGCTCTAATTGGATGCACAAGAATGGTTAAAAACCCTAATTGGATTAGAATAAGCCTAGGGACGACGAAAATGACCAAAATATTCAACCAATGACACAAAATCACTTATTCGATGCACAAGATTAGTTAAAAACCCTAATTTGATTAGAATAAGCCTACGAAGGAAGGAAAATGACCTAAATGTTCAACCAATGATACAAAATCACTTATTGGATGAACAAGATTGGTTAAAAACCCTAATTGGATTAGAATAAGCCTAGGGAGGACGAAAGTGACCTAAATGTTCAACCCATGACACAAAATCACATATTGGATGCACAAAATTGGTTAAAAACCCTAATTGGATTAGCATAAGCCAAGGGTCGACGAAAATGACCAAAATATTCAACCAATGCAACAAAATCACTTATTGGATGCACAAGATTAGTTAAAAACCCTAATTCGATTAGAATAAGCCTAGGAAGGACGGAAAATGACCTAAATGTTCTACCAACGATACAAAATCACTTATTGGATGCGCAAGATTAGTTAAAAACCCTAATTGGATTAGAATAAGCCCAGGGAGGACAAAAATGCCATAAATGTTAATCCAATGACACAAACGCTCTAATTGGATGCACAAGATTGGTTAAAAACCCTAATTGGATTAGAATAAGCCTAGAGACGACAATAATGACCAAAATATTCAACCAATGACACAAAATCACTTATTGGATGCACAAGATTAGTTAAAAACCCTAATTCGATTAGAATAAGCCTAGGAAGGACGGAAAATTACCTAAATGTTCAACCAATGATACAAAATCACTTATTGGATGCACAATATTGGTTAAAAACCCTAATTGGATTAGAATAAGCCTAGGGAGGACGAAAATGACCTAAATGTTAATCCAATGACACAAACGCTCTTATTGGATGCACAAGATTGGTTAAAAACCCTAATTGGATTAGAATAAGCCTAGGGACGACGAAAATAACCCAAATATTCAACCAATGACACAAAATCACTTATTGGATGCACAAGATTAGTTAAAAACCCTAATTCGATTAGAATAAGCCTAGGAAGGACGGAAAATGACCTAAATGTTCAACCAATGATACAAAATCACTTATTGGATGCACAAGATTGGTTAAAAAGCCTAATTGGATTAGAATAAGCCTAGGGAGGACGAAAATGACCTAAATGTTAATCCAATGACACAAACGCTCTTATTGGATGCACAAGATTGGTTAAAAACCCTAATTGGATTAGAATAAGCCTAGGGACGACGAAAATGACCAAAATATTCAACCAATGACACAAAATCACTTATTGGATGCACAAGATTAGTTAAAAACCCTAATTCGATTAGAATAAGCCTAGGAAAGACGGAAAATGACCTAAATGTTCTACCAATGATACAAAATCACTTATTGGATGCACAAGATTAGTTGAAAAACCCTAATTGGATAAGAATAAGCCTAGGGAGGACAAAATGACCTAAATGTCAATCCAATGACACAAACGCCCTTATTGGATGCATAGGATTGGTTACAAACCCTAATTGGATTAGAATAAGCCTAGGGAGGACGAAAATGACCTAAATGTTCAACCAATGACACAAAATCACTTATTGGATGCACAAGATTGGTTAAAAACCCTAATTGGATTAGAATAAGCCTAGGGAGGACCAAAATGACCTAAATGTTCAACCAATGACACAAAATCACTTAGTGGATGCACACGATTGGTTAAAAATCCTAATTGGATTAGAAAAAGCCTAGGGAGGACGAAAATGACCAAAATATTCAACTGATGCCACAAAATCACTTATTGGATGCAGAAGATTGGTTAAAAACCCTAATTGGATTAGAATAAGCCTAGGGAGGACGAAAATGACTAAAATGTTCAACCAAATACACAAAATCAACAATTGGATGCACAAACTTGGTTAAAAACCCTAATTGGGTTACAATAAGCCTAGGGACGACGAAAATGACCAAAATATTAAACCAATGACACAAAATCACTTATTGGATGCACAAGATTATTTAAAAACCCTAATTGGATTAGAATAAGCCTAGGGAGGACGAAAATGACCAAAATGTTCAACCAAATACACAAAATCACTTATTGAATGCACAAACTTGGTTAAAAACCCTAATTGGATTAGAATAAGCCTAGGGACGACGAAAATGGCCAAAACATTCAACCAATGACACAAAATCACTTATTCGATGCACAAGATTAGTTAAAAACCCTAATTCGATTAGAATAAGCCTAGGAAGGACGGAAAATGACCTAAATGTTCAACCAATGATACAAAATCACTTATTGGATGCACAAGATTGGTTAAAAACCCAAATTGGATAAGAATACGCCTAGGGAGAACGAAAATGACCAAAATATTCAACTGATGCCACAAAATCACTTATTGGATGAAGAAGATTGGTTAAAAACCCTAATTTGATTAAAATAACCCTAGGGAGGACGAAAATGACTAAAATGTTCAACCAAATACACAAAATCAACAATTGGATGCACAAACTTGGTTAAAAACCCTAATTGGGTTAGAATAAGCCTAGGGACGACAAAAATGTCCAAAATATTCAACCAATGACACAAAATCACTTATTGGATGCACAAGATTAGTTAATAACCCTAATTCGATTAGAATAAGCCTAGGAAGGACGGAAAATGACCTAAATGTTCAACCAATGACACAAAATCACTTATTGGATGCACAAGATTGGTTAAAAACCCTAATTGCATTAGAATAATCCTAGGGAGGACGAAAATGACCTAAATGTTCAACCAATGACACAAAATCACTTATTCGATGCACAAGATTGGTTGAAAACCCCAATTGGATTAGAATACGGCTAGGGACGACGAAAATGACCAACATATTCAACCAATGACACAAAATCACTTATTGGATGCACAAGATTAGTTAAAAACCCTAATTCGATTAGAATAAGCCTAGGAAGGACGGAAAATGACCTAAATGTTCAACCAATGATACAAAATCACTTATTGGATGCACAAGATTGGTTAAAAACCCTAATTGGATTAGAATAAGCCTAGGGAGGACAAAAATGACCTAAATGTTAATCCAATGAGACAAACGCTCTAATTGGATGCACAAGATTGGTTAAAAACCCTAATTGGATTAGAATAAGCCTAGGGACGACGAAAATGACCAAAATATTCAACCAATGACACAAAATCACTTATTCGATGCACAAGATTAGTTAAAAACCCTAATTTGATTAGAATAAGCCTAGGAAGGAAGGAAAATGACCTAAATGTTCAACCAATGATACAAAATCACTTATTGGATGCACAAGATTGGTTAAAAACCCAAATTGGATAAGAATACGCCTAGGGAGGACGAAAATGACCAAAATATTCAACTGATGCCACAAAATCACTTATTGGACGCAGAAGATTGGTTAAAAACCCTAATTCGAATAGAATAATCCTATGGAGGACGAAAATGACTAAAATGTTCAACCAAATACACAAAATCAACAATTGGATGCACAAACTTGGTTAAAAACCCTAATTGGGTTAGAATAAGCCTAGGGACGACGAAAATGACTAAAATATTCAACCAATGACACAAAATCACTTATTGGATGCACAAGATTAGTTAAAAACCCTAATTCGATTAGAATAAGCCTAGGAAGGACGGAAAATGACCTAAATGTTCAACCAATGATACAAAATCACTTATTGGATGCACAAGATTGGTTAAAAACCCTAATTGGATTAGAATAAGCCTAGGGAGGACCAAAATGACCTAAATGTTAATCCAATGACACAAACGCTCTTATTGGATGCACAAGATTGGTTAAAAACCCTAATTGTATTAAAATAAGCCTAGGGACGACGAAAATGACCAAAATATTCAACCAATGACACAAAATCACTTATTGGATGCACAAGATTAGTTAAAAACCCTAATTCGATTAGAATAAGCCTAGGAAGGACGGAAAATGACCTAAATGTTCTACCAATGATACAAAATCACTTATTGGATGCACAAGATTAGTTAAAAACCCTAATTGGATTAGAATAAGCCTAGGGAGGACAAAAATGCCATAAATGTTAATCCAATGACACAAACGCTCTAATTGGATGCATAGGATTGGTTACAAACCCTAATTGGATTAGAATAAGGCTAGGGAGGACGAAAATGACCTAAATGTTCAACCAATGACACAAAATCACTTATTGGATGCACAAGATTAGTTAAAAACCCTAATTCGATTAGAATAAGCCTAGGAAGGACGGAAAATGACCTAAATGTTCTACCAATGATACAAAATCACTTATTGGATGCACAAGATTAGTTAAAAACCCTAATTGGATTAGAATAAGCCTAGGGAGGACGAAAATGACCTAAATGTTAATCCAATGACACAAACGCCCTTATTGGATGCATAGGATTGGTTACAAACCCTAATTGGATTAGAATAAGCCTAGGGAGGACGAAAATGACCTAAATGTTCAACCAATGACACAAAATCACTTATTGGATGCACAAGATTGGTTAAAAACCCTAATTGGATTAGAATATGCCTAGGGAGGACCAAAATGACCTAAATGTTCAACCAATGACCCAAAATCACTTATTGGATGCACAAGATTGGTCAAAAACCCTAATTAAATTATAATAAGCCTAGGGAGGACGAAAATGACCTAAATGTTCAACCAACGACACAAAATCACTTATTGGATGCACACGATTGGTTAAAAACCCTAATTGGATTAGAATAAGCCTAGGGAGGACGAAAATGACCTAAATGTTCAACCAAATACACAAAATCACTTATTTGATGCACAAACTTGGTTAAAAACCCTAATTGGATTAGAATAAGCCTAGGGAGGACGAAAATGACCTAAATGTTCAACCAAATACACAAAATCACTTATTGAATGCACAAACTTGGTTAAAAATCCTAATTGGATTAGAATAAGCCTAGGGACGACGAAAATGACCAAAATATTCAACCAATGACACAAAATCACTTATTCGATGCACAAGATTAGTTAAAAACCCTAATTTGATTAGAATAAGCCTAGGAAGGATGGAAAATGACCTAAATGTTCAACCAATGATACAAAATCACTTATTGGATGCACAAGATTGGTTAAAAACTCAAATTGGATAAGAATACGCCTAGGGAGGACGAAAATGACCAAAATATTCAACTGATGCCACAAAATCACTTATTGGATGCAGAAGATTGGTTAAAAACCCTAATTGGATTAGAATAAGCCTAGGGAGGACGAAAATGACTAAAATGTTCAACCAAATACACAAAATCAACAATTGGATGCACAAACTTGGTTAAAAACCCTAATTGGGTTAGAATAAGCCTAGGGACGACGAAAATGACCAAAATATTCAACCAATGACACAAAATCACATATTGGACGCACAAGATTAGTTAAAAACCCTAAATCGATTAGAATAAGCCTAGGAAGGACGGAAAATGACCTAAATGTTCAACCAATGATACAAAATCACTTATTGGATGCACAAGATTGGTTAAAAACCCTAATTGGATTAGAATAAGCCTAGGGAGGACGAAAATGACCTAAATGTTAATCCAATGACACAAACGCTCTTATTGCATGCACAAGATTGGTTAAAAACCCTAATTGGATTAGAGTAAGCCTAGGGACGACGAAAATGACCAAAATATTCAACCAATGACACCAAATCACTTATTGGATGCACAAGATTAGTTAAAAACCCTAATTCGATTAGAATAAACCTAGGAAGGACGGAAAATGACCTAAATGTTCAATCAATGATACAAAATCAATTAGTGGATGCACAAGATTGGTTAAAAACCCTAATTGGATTAGAATAAGCCTAGGGAGGACGAAAATGACCTAAATGTTAATCCAATGACACAAACGCCCTTATTGGATGCATAGGATTGGTTACAAACCCTAATTGGATTAGAATAAGCCTAGGGAGGACGAAAATGACCTAAATGTTCAACCAATGACACAAAATCACTTATTGGATGCACAAGATTGGTTAAAAACCCTAATTGGATTAGAATATGCCTAGGGAGGACCAAAATGACCTAAATGTTCAACCAATGACCCAAAATCACTTATTGGATGCACAAGATTGGTCAAAAACCCTAATTAAATTATAATAAGCCTAGGGAGGACGAAAATGACCTAAATGTTCAACCAACGACACAAAATCACTTATTGGATGCACACGATTGGTTAAAAACCCTAATTGGATTAGAATAAGCCTAGGGAGGACGAAAATGACCTAAATGTTCAACCAAATACACAAAATCACTTATTTGATGCACAAACTTGGTTAAAAACCCTAATTGGATTAGAATAAGCCTAGGGAGGACGAAAATGACCTAAATGTTCAACCAAATACACAAAATCACTTATTGAATGCACAAACTTGGTTAAAAATCCTAATTGGATTAGAATAAGCCTAGGGACGACGAAAATGACCAAAATATTCAACCAATGACACAAAATCACTTATTCGATGCACAAGATTAGTTAAAAACCCTAATTTGATTAGAATAAGCCTAGGAAGGATGGAAAATGACCTAAATGTTCAACCAATGATACAAAATCACTTATTGGATGCACAAGATTGGTTAAAAACTCAAATTGGATAAGAATACGCCTAGGGAGGACGAAAATGACCAAAATATTCAACTGATGCCACAAAATCACTTATTGGATGCAGAAGATTGGTTAAAAACCCTAATTGGATTAGAATAAGCCTAGGGAGGACGAAAATGACTAAAATGTTCAACCAAATACACAAAATCAACAATTGGATGCACAAACTTGGTTAAAAACCCTTATTGGGTTAGAATAAGCCTAGGGACGACGAAAATGACCAAAATATTCAACCAATGACACAAAATGACTTATTGGATGCACAAGATTAGTTAAAAACCCTAATTCGATTAGAATAGGCCTAGGAAGGATGGAAAATGACCTAAATGTTCAACCAATGATACAAAATCACTTATTGGATGCACAAGATTGGTTAAAAACCCTAATTGGATTAGAATAAGCCTAGGGAGGACGAAAATGACCTAAATGTTAATCCAATGACACAAACGCTCTTATTGGATGCACAAGATTGGTTAAAAACCCTAATTGGATTAGAGTAAGCCTAGGGACGACGAAAATGACCAAAATATTCAACCAATGACACCAAATCACTTATTGGATGCACAAGATTAGTTAAAAACCCTAATTCGATTAGAATAAACCTAGGAAGGACGGAAAATGACCTAAATGTTCAACCAATGATACAAAATCAATTAGTGGATGCACAAGATTGGTTAAAAACCCTAATTGGATTAGAATAAGCCTAGGGAGGACGAAAATGACCTAAATGTTAATCCAATGACACAAACGCTCTTATTGGATGCACAAGATTGGTTAAAAACCCTAATTGGATTGGAATAAGCCTAGGGAGGATGAAAATGACCTAAATGTTAATCCGATGACACAAACGCTCTTATTGGATGCACAAGATTGGTTAGAAACCCTAATTGGATTAGAATAAGCCTAGGGACGACGAAAATGACCAAAATATTCAACCAATGACACCAAATCACTTATTGGATGCACAAGATTAGTTAAAAACCCTAATTCGACTAGAATAAGCCTAGGAAGGACGGAAAATGACCTAAATGTTCTACCAATGATACAAAATCACTTATTGGATGCACAAGATTAGTTAAAAACCCTAATTGGATTAGAATAAGCCTAGGGACGACGAAAATGACCAAAATATTCAACCAATGACACAAAATCACTTATTTGATGCACAAGATTAGTTAAAAACCCTAATTCGATTAGAATAAGCCAAGGAAGGACGGAAAATGTCCTAAATGTTCAACCAATGATACAAAATCACTTATTGGATGCACAAGATAGGTTAAAAACCTTAATTGGATTAGAATAATCCTAGAAAGGACGAAAATGACCTAAATGTTAATCCAATGACACAAACACTCTTATTGGATGCACAAGATTGGTTAAAAACCCTAATTGGATTAGAATAAGCCTAGGGACGACGAAAGTGACCAAAATATTCAACCAATGACACAAAATCACTTATTGGATGCACAAGATTGGTTAAAAACCCAAATTGGATAAGAATACGCCTAGGGAGGACGAAAATGACCAAAATATTCAACCGATGACACAAAATCACTTATTGGATGCAGAAGATTGGTTAAAAACCCTAATTGGATTAGAATAAGCCTAGGGAGGACGAAAATGAC
>JBBPBQ010000004.1:24056091-24073737 GCA_037974755.1 Cicer yamashitae | reverse complement strand
AATTGGATTAGAATAAGCCTAGGGAGGACGAAAATGACCTAAATGTTCAACCAATGACACAAAATCACTTATTGGATGCACACGATTGGTTAAAAGCCCTAATTGGATTAGAATAAGCCTAGGGAGGACGAAAATGACCTAAATCTTCAACCAAATACACAAAATCACTTATTGGATGCACAAGATTGGTTAAAAACCCTAATTGGATTAGAATAAGCCTAGGGACGACGAAAATGACCTAAATGTTCAACCAAATACACAAAATCACTTATTGGATGCACAAACTTGGTTAAAAACCCTAATTGGATTAGAATAAGCCTAGGGACGACGAAAATGACCAAAATATTCAACCAATGACACAAAATCACTTATTTGATGCACAAGATTAGTTAAAAACCCTAATTCGATTAGAATAAGCCTAGGAAGGACGGAAAATGACCTAAATGTTCAACCAATGATACAAAATCACTTATTGGATGCACAAGTAGGTTAAAAACCTTAATTCAATTAGAATAAGCCTAGAAAGGACGAAAATGACCCAAATGTTAATCCAATGACACAAACGATCATATTGGATGCACAAGATTGGTTAAAAACCCTAATTGGATTAGAATAAGCCTAGGGACGACGAAAATGACCAAAATATTCAATCAATGACACAAAATCACTTATTGGATGCACAAGATTGGTTAAAAACCCAAATTGGATAAGAATACGCCTAGGGAGGACGAAAATGACCAAAATATTCAACTGATGACACAAAATCACTTATTGGATGCAGAAGATTGGTTAAAAACCCTAATTGGATTAGAATAAGCCTAGGAAGGACGAAAATGACTAAAATGTTCAACCAAACACACAAAATCAACAATTGGATGCACAAACTTGGTTAAAAACCCTAATTGGGTTAGTATAAGCCTAGGGACGACGAAAATGACCAAAATATTCAACCAATGACACAAAATCACTTATTGGATGCACAAAATTAGTTAAAAACCCTAATTCGATTAGAATAAGCCTAGGAAGGACGAAAAATGACCTAAATGTTCAACCAATGATACAAAGTCACTTATTGGATGCACAAGATTGGTTAAAAACCCTAATTGGATTAGAATAAGCCTAGGGAGTACGAAAATGACCTAAATGTTCAACCAATGACACAAAATCACTTATTGGAGGCACAAACATGGTTAAAAACCCTAATTGGATTAGAATAAGCCTAGGGAGGACCTAAATGACCTAAATGTTCAACCAATGACACAAAATCACTTATTGGATGCACAAGATTGGTTAAAAACCCTAATATGATTAGAATAAGCCTAGGAAGGACGGAAATGACAAAAATGTTCAACCAAATACACAAAATCAACAATTGGATGCACAAACTTGGTTAAAAACCCTAATTGGGTTAGAATAAGCCTAGGGACGACGAAAATGACCAAAATATTCAACAATTGACACAAAATCACTTATTGGATGCACATGATTAGTTAAAAACCCTAATTCGATAAGAATAAGCCTAGGAAGGACGAAAAATGACCTAAATGTTCAACCAATGATACAAAGTCACTTATTGGATGCACAAGATTGGTTAAAAACCCTAATTGGATTAGAATAAGCCTAGGGAGGACGAAAATGACCTAAATGTTCAACCAATGACACAAAATCACTTGTTGGATGCACATGATTGGTTAAAAACCCTAATTGGATTAGAATAAGCCTAGGGAGGACAAAAATGACCTAAATGTTCAACCAAATACACAAAATCACTTATTGGATGCACAAACTTGGTTAAAAACCCTAATTGGATTAGAATAAACCTAGGGACGACGAAAATGACTAAAATGTTCAACCAAATACACAAAATCAACAATTGGATGCACAAAGTTCGTTAAAAACCCTAATTGGGTTAGAATAAGCCTAGGGACGACGAAAATGACCAAAATATTCAACCAATGAGACAAAATCACTTATTGGATGCACAAGATTAGTTAAAAACCCTAATTCGATTAGAATAAGCCTAGGGAGGACGGAAAATGACCTAAATGTTCAACCAATGATACGAAATCACTTATTGGATGCACAAGATTAGTTAAAAACCCTAATTGGATTAGAATAAGCCTAGGGAGGACGAAAATGACCTAAATGTTCAACCAATGACACAAACGCCCTTATTGGATGCATAGGATTTGTTACAAACCCCAATTGGATTAGAATAAGCCTAGGGAGGACGAAAATGACCTAAATGTTAATCCAATGACACAAACGCTCTTATTAGATGCACAAGATTGGTTAAAAACCCTAATTGGATTAGAATAAGCCAAGGGACGACGAAAATGACCAAAATATTCAACCAATGACACAAAATCACTTATTGGATGCACAAGATTGGTTAAAAACCCAAATTGGATAAGAATACGCCTAGGGAGGACGAAAATGACCAAAATATTCAACCGATGACACAAAATCACTTATTGGATGCAGAAGATTGGTTAAAAACCCTAATTGGATTAGAGTAAGCCTAGGGAGGACGAAAATGACTAAAATGTTCAACCAAATACACAAAATCAACAATTGGATGCACAAACTTGGTTAAAAACCCTAATTGGGTTAGAATAAGCCTAGGGACGACGAAAATGACCAAAATATTCAACCAATGACCCAAAATCACTTATTGGATGCACAAGATTAGTTAAAAACCCTAATTCGATTAGAATAAGCCTAGGAAGGACGAAAAAAAACCTAAATGTTCAACCAATGATACAAAATCACTTATTGGATGCACAAGATTGGTTACAAACCCTAATTGGATTAGAATTAGCCTACGGAGGACCAAAATGACCTAAATGTTCAACCAATGACACAAAATCACTTATTGGATGCTCAAGATTGGTTAAAAACCCTAATTGGATTAGAATAAGCCTAGGGAGGACGAAAATGACCTAAATGTTCAAACAACGACACAAAATCACTTATTGGATGCACACGATTGGTTAAAAGCCCTAATTGGATTAGAATAAGCCTAGGGAGGACGAAAATGACCTAAATCTTCAACCAAATACACAAAATCAATTATTGGATGCACAAGATTGGTTAAAAACCCTAATTGGATTAGAATAAGCCTAGGGACGACGAAAATGACCTAAATGTTCAACCAAATACACAAAATCACTTATTGGATGCACAAACTTGGTTAAAAACCCTAATTGGATTAGAATAAGCCTAGGGACGACGAAAATGACCAAAATATTCAACCAATGACACAAAATCACTTATTTGATGCACAAGATTAGTTAAAAACCCTTATTCGATTAGAATAAGCCTAGGAAGGACGGAAAATGACCTAAATGTTCAACCAATGATACAAAATCACTTATTGGATGCACAAGATAGGTTAAAAACCTTAATTCAATTAGAATAAGCCTAGAAAGGACGAAAATGACCCAAATGTTAATCCAATGACACAAACGATCATATTGGATGCACAAGATTGGTTAAAAACCCTAATTGGATTAGAATAAGCCTAGGGACGACGAAAATGACCAAAATATTCAATCAATGACACAAAATCACTTATTGGATGCACAAGATTGGTTAAAAACCCAAATTGGATAAGAATACGCCTAGGGAGGACGAAAATGACCAAAATATTCAACTGATGACACAAAATCACTTATTGGATGCAGAAGATTGGTTAAAAACCCTAATTGGATTAGAATAAGCCTAGGAAGGACGAAAATGACTAAAATGTTCAACCAAACACACAAAATCAACAATTGGATGCACAAACTTGGTTAAAAACCCTAATTGGGTTAGTATAAGCCTAGGGACGACGAAAATGACCAAAATATTCAACCAATGACACAAAATCACTTATTGGATGCACAAAATTAGTTAAAAACCCTAATTCGATTAGAATAAGCCTAGGAAGGACGAAAAATGACCTAAATGTTCAACCAATGATACAAAGTCACTTATTGGATGCACAAGATTGGTTAAAAACCCTAATTGGATTAGAATAAGCCTAGGGAGTACGAAAATGACCTAAATGTTCAACCAATGACACAAAATCACTTATTGGAGGCACAAACATGGTTAAAAACCCTAATTGGATTAGAATAAGCCTAGGGAGGACCTAAATGACCTAAATGTTCAACCAATGACACAAAATCACTTATTGGATGCACAAGATTGGTTAAAAACCCTAATATGATTAGAATAAGCCTAGGAAGGACGGAAATGACAAAAATGTTCAACCAAATACACAAAATCAACAATTGGATGCACAAACTTGGTTAAAAACCCTAATTGGGTTAGAATAAGCCTAGGGACGACGAAAATGACCAAAATATTCAACAATTGACACAAAATCACTTATTGGATGCACATGATTAGTTAAAAACCCTAATTCGATAAGAATAAGCCTAGGAAGGACGAAAAATGACCTAAATGTTCAACCAATGATACAAAGTCACTTATTGGATGCACAAGATTGGTTAAAAACCCTAATTGGATTAGAATAAGCCTAGGGAGGACGAAAATGACCTAAATGTTCAACCAATGACACAAAATCACTTATTGGATGTACAAGATTGGTTAAAAACCCTAATTGGATTAGAATAAGCCTAGGGAGGACGAAAATGACCTAAATGTTCAACAAATGACACAAAATCACTTATTGGATGCACACGATTGGTTAAAAACCCTAATTGGATTAGAATAAGCCTAGGGAGGACGAAAATGACCTAAATGTTCAACCAAATACACAAAATCACTTATTGGATGCACAAACTTGGTTTAAAACCCTAATTGGATTAGAATAAGCCTAGGGAGGACGAAAATGACCTAAATGTTCAACCAAATATACAAAATCACTTATTGAATGCACAAACTTGGTTAAAAATCCTAATTGGATTAGAATAAGCCTAGGGACGACGAAAATGACAAAAATATTCAACCAATGACACAAAATCACTTATTCGATGCACAAGATTAGTTAAAAACCCTAATTCGATTAGAATAAGCCTAGGAAGGACGGAAAATGACCTAAATGTTCTACCAATGATACAAAATCACTTATTGGATGCACAAGATTAGTTAAAAACCCTAATTGGATTAGAATAAGCTTAGGGAGGACGAAAATGACCTAAATGTTAATCCAATGACACAAACACCCTTATTGGATGCATACGATTGGTTACAAACCCTAATTGGATTAGAATAAGCCTAGGGAGGACGAAAATGACCTAAATGTTCAACCAATGACACAAAATCACTTATTGGATGCACAAGATTGGTTAAAAACCCTAATTGGATTAGAATAAGCCTAGGGAGGACGAAAATGACCTAAATGTTCTACCAATGACAGAAAATCACGTATTGGATGCACAAGATTGGTTAAAAACCCTAAATGGATTAGAATATGTTGAAGGAGGACGAAAATGACCTGAATGTTTAACCAATGACACAAAATCACTTATTGGATTCACAAGATTGGTTAAAAACCCTAATTGGATTAGAATAAGCCTAGGGAGGACGAAAATGACCTAAATGTTCAACCAATGACACAAAATCACTTATTGGATGCACACGATTGGTTAAAAGCCCTAATTGGATTAGAATAAGCCTAGGGAGGACGAAAATGACCTAAATCTTCAACCAAATACACAAAATCACTTATTGGATGCACAAGATTGGTTAAAACCCCTAATTGGATTAGAATAAGCCTAGGGACGACGAAAATGACCTAAATGTTCAACCAAATACACAAAATCACTTATTGGATGCACAAACTTGGTTAAAAACCCAAATTGGATTAGAATAAGCCTAGAGACGACGAAAATGACCAAAATATTCAACCAATGACACAAAATCACTTATTTGATGCACAAGATTTGTTAAAAACCCTAATTCGATTAGAATAAGCCTAGGAAGGACGGAAAATGACCTAAATGTTCAACCAATGATACAAAATCACTTATTGGATGCACAAGATAGGTTAAAAACCTTAATTCGATTAGAATAAGCCTAAAAAAGACGAAAATGACCCAAATGTTAATCCAATGACACAAACGATCTTATTGGATGCACAAGATTGGTTAAAAACCCTAATTGGATTAGAATAAGCCTAGGGACGACGAAAATGACCAAAGTATTCAATCAATGACACAAAATCACTTATTGGATGCACAAGATTGGTTAAAAACCCTAATTGGATTAGAATAAGCCTAGGAAAGACGAAAATGACTAAAATGTTCAACCAAACACACAAAATCAACAATTGGATGCACAAACTTGGTTAAAAACCCTAATTGGGTTAGTATAAGCCTAGGGGCGACGAAAATGACCAAAATATTCAACCAATGACACAAAATCACTTATTGGATGCACAAAATTAGTTAAAAACGCTAATTCGATTAGAATAAGCCTAGGAAGGACGAAAAATGACCTAAATGTTCAACCAATGATACAAAGTCACTTATTGGATGCACAAGATTGGTTAAAAACCCTAATTGGATTAGAATAAGCCTAGGGAGGACGAAAATGACCTAAATGTTCAACCAATGACACAAAATCACTTGTTGGATGCACATGATTGGTTAAAAACCCTAATTGGATTAGAATAAGCCTAGGGAGGACAAAAATGACCTAAATGTTCAACCAAATACACAAAATCACTTATTGGATGCACAAACTTGGTTAAAAACCCTAATTGGATTAGAATAAACCTAGGGACGACGAAAATGACTAAAATGTTCAACCAAATACACAAAATCAACAATTGGATGCACAAAGTTCGTTAAAAACCCTAATTGGGTTAGAATAAGCCTAGGGACGACGAAAATGACCAAAATATTCAACCAATGACACAAAATCACTTATTGGATGCACAAGATTAGTTAAAAACCCTAATTCGATTAGAATAAGCCTAGGGAGGACGGAAAATGACCTAAATGTTCAACCAATGATACGAAATCACTTATTGGATGCACAAGATTAGTTAAAAACCCTAATTGGATTAGAATAAGCCTAGGGAGGACGAAAATGACCTAAATGTTCAACCAATGACACAAACGCCCTTATTGGATGCATAGGATTTGTTACAAACCCCAATTGGATTAGAATAAGCCTAGGGAGGACGAAAATGACCTAAATGTTAATCCAATGACACAAACGCTCTTATTAGATGCACAAGATTGGTTAAAAACCCTAATTGGATTAGAATAAGCCAAGGGACGACGAAAATGACCAAAATATTCAACCAATGACACAAAATCACTTATTGGATGCACAAGATTGGTTAAAAACCCAAATTGGATAAGAATACGCCTAGGGAGGACGAAAATGACCAAAATATTCAACCGATGACACAAAATCACTTATTGGATGCAGAAGATTGGTTAAAAACCCTAATTGGATTAGAATAAGCCTAGGGAGGACGAAAATGACTAAAATGTTCAACCAAATACACAAAATCAACAATTGGATGCACAAACTTGGTTAAAAACCCTAATTGGGTTAGAATAAGCCTAGGGACGACGAAAATGACCAAAATATTCAACCAATGACCCAAAATCACTTATTGGATGCACAAGATTAGTTAAAAACCCTAATTCGATTAGAATAAGCCTAGGAAGGACGAAAAAAAACCTAAATGTTCAACCAATGATACAAAATCACTTATTGGATGCACAAGATTGGTTACAAACCCTAATTGGATTAGAATTAGCCTACGGAGGACCAAAATGACCTAAATGTTCAACCAATGACACAAAATCACTTATTGGATGCTCAAGATTGGTTAAAAACCCTAATTGGATTAGAATAAGCCTAGGGAGGACGAAAATGACCTAAATGTTCAAACAACGACACAAAATCACTTATTGGATGCACACGATTGGTTAAAAGCCCTAATTGGATTAGAATAAGCCTAGGGAGGACGAAAATGACCTAAATCTTCAACCAAATACACAAAATCAATTATTGGATGCACAAGATTGGTTAAAAACCCTAATTGGATTAGAATAAGCCTAGGGACGACGAAAATGACCTAAATGTTCAACCAAATACACAAAATCACTTATTGGATGCACAAACTTGGTTAAAAACCCTAATTGGATTAGAATAAGCCTAGGGACGACGAAAATGACCAAAATATTCAACCAATGACACAAAATCACTTATTTGATGCACAAGATTAGTTAAAAACCCTAATTCGATTAGAATAAGCCTAGGAAGGACGGAAAATGACCTAAATGTTCTACCAATGATACAAAATCACTTATTGGATGCACAAGATTAGTTAAAAACCCTAATTGGATTAGAATAAGCCTAGGGAGGACGAAAATGACCTAAATGTTAATCCAATGACACAAACACCCTTATTGGATGCATACGATTGGTTACAAACCCTAATTGGATTAGAATAAGCCTAGGGAGGACGAAAATGACCTAAATGTTCAACCAATGACACAAAATCACTTATTGGATGCACAAGATTGGTTAAAAACCCTAATAAAATTAGAATAAGCATAGGGAGGACGAAAATGACCTAAATGTTCAACCAATGACACAAAATCACTTATTGGATGCACACGATTGGTTAAAAACCGTAATTGGATGAGAAAAAGCCTAGGGAGGACGAAAATGACCTAAATGTTCAACCAAATACACAAAATCACTTATTGGATGCACAAACATGGTTAAAAACCCTAATTGGATTAGAATAAGTCTAGGGACGACGAAAATGACCAAAATATTCAACCAATGACACAAAATCACTTATTTGATGCACAAGATTAGTTAAAAACCCTAATTCGATTAGAATAAGCCTAGGAAGGACCGAAAATGACCTAAAAATTCAAACAATGTTACAAAATCACTTATTGGATGCACAAGATAGGTTAAAAACCTTAATTGGATTAGAATAAGCCTAGAAAGGACGAAAATGACCCAAATGTTAATCCAATGACACAAACGCTCTTATTGGATGCACAAGATTGGTTAAAAAACCGTAATTGGAATAGAATAAGCCTAGGGTCGATGAAAATGACCAAAATATTCAACCAATGACACCAAATCACTTATTGGATGCACAAGATTAGTTAAAAACTTTAATTCGATTAGAATAAGCCTAGGGAGGACGAAAATGACCTAAATGTTCAACCAATGATACAAAATCACTTATTGGATGCATACGATTGGTTAAAAACCCTAATTGGATTAGAATAAGTCTAGGGACGACGAAAATGACCTAAATGTTCAACCAATGACACAAAATCACTTATTTGATGCACAAGATTAGTTAAAAACCCTATTTCGATTAGAATAAGCCTAGGAAGGACGGAAAATGACCTAAATGTTCAAACAATGTTACAAAATCACTTATTGGATGCACAAGATAGGTTAAAAACCTTAATTGGATTAGAATAAGCCTAGAAAGGACGAAAATGACCCAAATGTTAATCCAATGACACAAACGCTCTTATTGGATGCACAAGATTGGTTAAAAAACCGTAATTGGAATAGAATAAGCCTAGGGACGATGAAAATGACCAAAATATTCAACCAATGACACCAAATCACTTATTGGATGCACAAGATTAGTTAAAAACCCTAATTCGATTAGAATAAGCCTAGGGAGGACGAAAATGACCTAAATGTTAATCCAATGACACAAACGCCCTTATTGGATGCATACAATTGGTTACAAACCCTAATTGGATTAGAATAAGCCTAGGGAGGACGAAAATGACCTAAATGTTCAACCAATGACACAAAATCACTTATTGGATGCACAAGATTGGTTAAAAAGTTTAATTGGATTAGAATAAGCCTAGGGACGACGAAAATGACCAAAGTATTCAATCAATGACACAAAATCACTTATTGGATGCACAAGATTGGTTAAAAACCCTAATTGGATTAGAATAAGCCTAGGAAAGACGAAAATGACTAAAATGTTCAACCAAACACACAAAATCAACAATTGGATGCACAAACTTGGTTAAAAACCCTAATTGGGTTAGTATAAGCCTAGGGGCGACGAAAATGACCAAAATATTCAACCAATGACACAAAATCACTTATTGGATGCACAAAATTAGTTAAAAACCCTAATTCGATTAGAATAAGCCTAGGAAGGACGAAAAATGACCTAAATGTTCAACCAATGATACAAAGTCACTTATTGGATGCACAAGATTGGTTAAAAACCCTAATTGGATTAGAATAAGCCTAGGGAGGACGAAAATGACCTAAATGTTCAACCAATGACACAAAATCACTTGTTGGATGCACATGATTGGTTAAAAACCCTAATTGGATTAGAATAAGCCTAGGGAGGACAAAAATGACCTAAATGTTCAACCAAATACACAAAATCACTTATTGGATGCACAAACTTGGTTAAAAACCCTAATTGGATTAGAATAAACCTAGGGACGACGAAAATGACTAAAATGTTCAACCAAATACACAAAATCAACAATTGGATGCACAAAGTTCGTTAAAAACCCTAATTGGGTTAGAATAAGCCTAGGGACGACGAAAATGACCAAAATATTCAACCAATGACACAAAATCACTTATTGGATGCACAAGATTAGTTAAAAACCCTAATTCGATTAGAATAAGCCTAGGGAGGACGGAAAATGACCTAAATGTTCAACCAATGATACGAAATCACTTATTGGATGCACAAGATTAGTTAAAAACCCTAATTGGATTAGAATAAGCCTAGGGAGGACGAAAATGACCTAAATGTTCAACCAATGACACAAACGCCCTTATTGGATGCATAGGATTTGTTACAAACCCCAATTGGATTAGAATAAGCCTAGGGAGGACGAAAATGACCTAAATGTTAATCCAATGACACAAACGCTCTTATTAGATGCACAAGATTGGTTAAAAACCCTAATTGGATTAGAATAAGCCAAGGGACGACGAAAATGACCAAAATATTCAACCAATGACACAAAATCACTTATTGGATGCACAAGATTGGTTAAAAACCCAAATTGGATAAGAATACGCCTAGGGAGGACGAAAATGACCAAAATATTCAACCGATGACACAAAATCACTTATTGGATGCAGAAGATTGGTTAAAAACCCTAATTGGATTAGAATAAGCCTAGGGAGGACGAAAATGACTAAAATGTTCAACCAAATACACAAAATCAACAATTGGATGCACAAACTTGGTTAAAAACCCTAATTGGGTTAGAATAAGCCTAGGGACGACGAAAATGACCAAAATATTCAACCAATGACCCAAAATCACTTATTGGATGCACAAGATTAGTTAAAAACCCTAATTCGATTAGAATAAGCCTAGGAAGGACGAAAAAAAACCTAAATGTTCAACCAATGATACAAAATCACTTATTGGATGCACAAGATTGGTTACAAACCCTAATTGGATTAGAATTAGCCTACGGAGGACCAAAATGACCTAAATGTTCAACCAATGACACAAAATCACTTATTGGATGCTCAAGATTGGTTAAAAACCCTAATTGGATTAGAATAAGCCTAGGGAGGACGAAAATGACCTAAATGTTCAAACAACGACACAAAATCACTTATTGGATGCACACGATTGGTTAAAAGCCCTAATTGGATTAGAATAAGCCTAGGGAGGACGAAAATGACCTAAATCTTCAACCAAATACACAAAATCAATTATTGGATGCACAAGATTGGTTAAAAACCCTAATTGGATTAGAATAAGCCTAGGGACGACGAAAATGACCTAAATGTTCAACCAAATACACAAAATCACTTATTGGATGCACAAACTTGGTTAAAAACCCTAATTGGATTAGAATAAGCCTAGGGACGACGAAAATGACCAAAATATTCAACCAATGACACAAAATCACTTATTTGATGCACAAGATTAGTTAAAAACCCTTATTCGATTAGAATAAGCCTAGGAAGGACGGAAAATGACCTAAATGTTCAACCAATGATACAAAATCACTTATTGGATGCACAAGATAGGTTAAAAACCTTAATTCAATTAGAATAAGCCTAGAAAGGACGAAAATGACCCAAATGTTAATCCAATGACACAAACGATCATATTGGATGCACAAGATTGGTTAAAAACCCTAATTGGATTAGAATAAGCCTAGGGACGACGAAAATGACCAAAATATTCAACCAATGACCCAAAATCACTTATTGGATGCACAAGATTAGTTAAAAACCCTAATTCGATTAGAATAAGCCTAGGAAGGACGAAAAAAAACCTAAATGTTCAACCAATGATACAAAATCACTTATTGGATGCACAAGATTGGTTACAAACCCTAATTGGATTAGAATTAGCCTACGGAGGACCAAAATGACCTAAATGTTCAACCAATGACACAAAATCACTTATTGGATGCTCAAGATTGGTTAAAAACCCTAATTGGATTAGAATAAGCCTAGGGAGGACGAAAATGACCTAATTGTTCAACCAATGACACAAAATCACTTATTGGATGCACACGATTGGTTAAAAGCCCTAATTGGATTAGAATAAGCCTAGGGAGGACGAAAATGACCTAAATCTTCAACCAAATACACAAAATCACTTATTGGATGCACAAGATTGGTTAAAAACCCTAATTGGATTAGAATAAGCCTAGGGACGACGAAAATGACCTAAATGTTCAACCAAATACACAAAATCACTTATTGGATGCACAAACTTGGTTAAAAACCCTAATTGGATTAGAATAAGCCTAGGGACGACGAAAATGACCAAAATATTCAACCAATGACACAAAATCACTTATTTGCTGCACAAGATTAGTTAAAAACCCTAATTCGATTAGAATAAGCCTAGGAAGGACGGAAAATGATCTAAATGTTCAACCAATGATACAAAATCACTTATTCGATGCACAAGTAGGTTAAAAACCTTAATTCAATTAGAATAAGCCTAGAAAGGACGAAAATGACCCAAATGTTAATCCAATGACACAAACGATCATATTGGATGCACAAGATTGGTTAAAAACCCTAATTGGATTAGAATAAGCCTAGGGACGACGAAAATGACCAAAATATTCAATCAATGACACAAAATCACTTATTGGATGCACAAGATTGGTTAAAAACCCAAATTGGATAAGAATACGCCTAGGGAGGACGAAAATGACCAAAATATTCAACTGATGACACAAAATCACTTATTGGATGCAGAAGATTGGTTAAAAACCCTAATTGGATTAGAATAAGCCTAGGAAGGACGAAAATGACTAAAATGTTCAACCAAACACACAAAATCAACAATTGGATGCACAAACTTGGTTAAAAACCCTAATTGGGTTAGTATAAGCCTAGGGACGACGAAAATGACCAAAATATTCAACCAATGACACAAAATCACTTATTGGATGCACAAAATTAGTTAAAAACCCTAATTCGATTAGAATAAGCCTAGGAAGGACGAAAAATGACCTAAATGTTCAACCAATGATACAAAGTCACTTATTGGATGCACAAGATTGGTTAAAAACCCTAATTGGATTAGAATAAGCCTAGGGAGTACGAAAATGACCTAAATGTTCAACCAATGACACAAAATCACTTATTGGAGGCACAAACATGGTTAAAAACCCTAATTGGATTAGAATAAGCCTAGGGAGGACCTAAATGACCTAAATGTTCAACCAATGACACAAAATCACTTATTGGATGCACAAGATTGGTTAAAAACCCTAATATGATTAGAAAAAGCCTAGGAAGGACGGAAATGACTAAAATGTTCAACCAAATACACAAAATCAACAATTGGATGCACAAACTTGGTTAAAAACCCTAATTGGGTTAGAATAAGCCTAGGGACGACGAAAATGACAAAAATATTCAACAATTGACACAAAATCACTTATTGGATGCACATGATTAGTTAAAAACCCTAATTCGATAAGAATAAGCCTAGGAAGGACGAAAAATGACCTAAATGTTCAACCAATGATACAAAGTCACTTATTGGATGCACAAGATTGGTTAAAAACCCTAATTGGATTAGAATAAGCCTAGGGAGGACGAAAATGACCTAAATGTTCAACCAATGACACAAAATCACTTATTGGATGCACAAGATTAGTTAAAAACCCTAATTCGATTAGAATAAGCTAAGGGAGGACCAAAATAACCTAAATGTTAATCCAATGACACAAACGCTCTTATTAGATGCACAAACTTGGTTAAAATCCCTAATTAGATTAGAATAACCCTAGGGAGGACGAAAATGACCTAAATGTTCAACCAATGACACAAAATCACTTATTGGATGCACAAGATTGGTTAAAAACCTAATTGGGTTAGCATAAGCCAAGGGAGGACGAAAATGACCTAAATGTTCAACCAATGAACCAAAATCACTTATTGGATGCACAAGATTGGTTAAAAACCCTAATTGGATTAGCATAAGCCAAGGGAGGACGAAAATGACCTAAATGTTCAACCAATGACACAAAATCACTTATTGGATGCACAAGATTGGTTAAAAACCCTAATTGGATTAGAATAAGCCTATGGAGGACGAAAATGACCGAAATGTTAAATCAACGACACAAACGCACTTATTGGATGCACAAGATTGGTTAAAAACCCTAATTTGATTAGAATAAGCCTAAGGAGGACGAAAATGACCTAAATGTTCAACCAATGACACAAAATCACATATTGGATGCACAAGATTGGTTAAAAACCCTAATTGGATTAGAATAAGCCTAGGGAGGACGAAAATGACGTAAATGTTCAATTAATGACACAAAATCACATATTGGATGCACAAGATTGGTTAAAAACCCTAATTAGATTAGAATAAGCCTAGGGAGGACGAAAATGACCTAAATGTTCAATCAATGACACAAAATCATATATTGGATGCACAAGATTGGTTAAAAACCCTAATTGGATTAGAATAAGCCTAGGGAGGACGAAAATGACCTAAATGTTCAACCAATGACACAAAATCACATATTGGATGCACAAGATTGATTAAAAACCCTAATTGGATTAGAATAAGCCTAGGGAGGACGAAAATGACCTAAATGTTCAACCAATTACACAAAATGACACAAAAGCACATATTGGATGCACAAGATTGGTTAAAAACCCTAATTGGATTACAATAAGCCTAGGGAGGACGAAAATCACCTAAATGTTCAACCAATGACACAAAATGACACAAAATCACATATTGGATGCACAAGATTGGTTAAAAACCCTAATTGGATTAGAATAAGCCTAGGGAGGACGAAAATGTCCTAAATGTGCAACCAATGACACAAAATCACATATTGGATGCACAAGATTGGTTAAAAACCCTAATTGGATTAGAATAAGCCTAGGGAGGACGAAAATGACCTAAATGTTCAACCAATGACACAAAATCACTTATTGGATGCACAAGATTGGTTAAAAACCCTAATTGGATTAGAATAAGCCTAGGGAGGACGAAAATGACCTAAATGTTAATCCAATGACACAAACGCTCTTATTGGATGCACAAGATTGGTTAAAAACCCTAATTGGATTAAAATAAGCCTAGGGACGACGAAAATGACCAAAATATTCAACCAATGACACAAAATCACTTATTGGATGCACAAGATTAGTTAAAAACCCTAATTCGATTAGAATAAGCCTAGGAAGGACGGAAAATGACCTAAATGTTCTACCAATGATACAAAATCACTTATTGGATGCACAAGATTAGTTAAAAACCCTAATTGGATTAGAATAAGCCTAGGGAGGACAAAAATGCCATAAATGTTAATCCAATGACACAAACGCTCTAATTGGATGCACAAGATTGGTTAAAAACCCTAATTGGATTAGAATAAGCCTAGGGACGACGAAAATGACCAAAATATTCAACCAATGACACAAAATCACTATTCGATGCACAAGATTAGTTAAAAACCCTAATTTGATTAGAATAAGCCTAGGAAGGAAGGAAAATGACCTAAATGTTCAAGCAATGATACAAAATCACTTATTGGATGCACAAGATTGGTTAAAAACCCAAATTGGATAAGAATACGCCTAGGGAGGACGAAAATGACCAAAATATTCAACTGATGCCACAAAATCACTTATTGGATGCAGAAGATTGGTTAAAAACCCTAATTGGATTAGAATAAGCCTAGGGAGGACGAAAATGACTAAAATGTTCAACCAAATACACAAAATCAACAATTGGATGCACAAACTTGGTTAAAAACCCTAATTGGGTTAGAATAAGCCTAGGGACGACGAAAATGACCAAAATATTCAACCAATGACCCAAAATCACTTATTGGATGCACAAGATTAGTTAAAAACCCTAATTCGATTAGAATAAGCCTAGGAAGGACGAAAAAAAACCTAAATGTTCAACCAATGATACAAAATCACTTATTGGATGCACAAGATTGGTTACAAACCCTAATTGGATTAGAATTAGCCTACGGAGGACCAAAATGACCTAAATGTTCAACCAATGACACAAAATCACTTATTGGATGCTCAAGATTGGTTAAAAACCCTAATTGGATTAGAATAAGCCTAGGGAGGACGAAAATGACCTAATTGTTCAACCAATGACACAAAATCACTTATTGGATGCACACGATTGGTTAAAAGCCCTAATTGGATTAGAATAAGCCTAGGGAGGACGAAAATGACCTAAATCTTCAACCAAATACACAAAATCACTTATTGGATGCACAAGATTGGTTAAAAACCCTAATTGGATTAGAATAAGCCTAGGGACGACGAAAATGACCTAAATGTTCAACCAAATACACAAAATCACTTATTGGATGCACAAACTTGGTTAAAAACCCTAATTGGATTAGAATAAGCCTAGGGACGACGAAAATGACCAAAATATTCAACCAATGACACAAAATCACTTATTTGATGCACAAGATTAGTTAAAAACCCTAATTCGATTAGAATAAGCCTAGGAAGGACGGAAAATGACCTAAATGTTCAACCAATGATACAAAATCACTTATTGGATGCACAAGATAGGTTAAAAACCTTAATTGGATTAGAATAAGCCTAGAAAGGACGAAAATGACCTAAATGTTAATCCAATGACACAAACGCTCTTATTGGATGGACAAGATTGGTTAAAAACCCTAATTGGATTAGAATAAGCCTAGGGACGACGAAAATGACCAAAATATTCAACCAATGACACAAAATCACTTATTGGATGCACAAGATTGGTTAAAAACCCAAATTGGATAAGAATACGCCTAGGAAGGACGAAAATGACCAAAATATTCAACTGATGACACAAAATCACTTATTGGATACACAAGATTGGTTAAAAACCCTAATTGGATTAGAATAAGCCTAGGGAGGACCAAAATGACCTAAATATTCAACCAATGACACAAAATCACTTATTGGATGCACACGATTAGTTAAAAACCCTAATTGGATTAGAAAAAGCCTAGGGAGGACGAAAATGACCTAAATGTTCAAACAAATACACAAAATCACTTATTGGATGCACAAACTTGGTTAAAAACCCTAATTGGATTAGAATAAGCCTAGGGACGACGAAAATGACCAAAATATTCAACCAATGACACAAAATCACTTATTTGATGCACAAGATTAGTTAAAAACCCT
>JBBPBQ010000004.1:24011468-24046790 GCA_037974755.1 Cicer yamashitae | reverse complement strand
TATTGGATGCACACGATTGTTTAAAAACCGTAATTGGATTAGAAAAAGCCTACGGAGGACGAAAATGACCTAAATGTTCAACCAAATACACAAAATCACTTATTGGATGCACAAACATGGTTAAAAACCCTAATTGGATTAGAATAAGTCTAGGGACGACGAAAATGACCTAAATGTTCAACCAATGACACAAAATCACTTATTGGATGCACAAGATTGGTTAAAAACCCTAATAAAATTAGAATAAGCATAGGGAGGACGAAAATGACCTAAATGTTCTACCAATGATACAAAATCACTTATTGGATGCACAAGATTAGTTAAAAACCCTAATTGGATTAGAATAAGCTTAGGGAGGACGAAAATGACCTAAATGTTAATCCAATGACACAAACACCCTTATTGGATGCATACGATTGGTTACAAACCCTAATTGGATTAGAATAAGCCTAGGGAGGACGAAAATGACCTAAATGTTCAACCAATGACACAAAATCACTTATTGGATGCACAAGATTGGTTAAAAACCCTAATAAAATTAGAATAAGCATAGGGAGGACGAAAATGACCTAAATGTTCAACCAATGACACAAAATCACTTATTGGATGCACACGATTGGTTAAAAACCGTAATTGGATGAGAAAAAGCCTAGGGAGGACGAAAATGACCTAAATGTTCAACCAAATACACAAAATCACTTATTGGATGCACAAACATGGTTAAAAACCCTAATTGGATTAGAATAAGTCTAGGGACGACGAAAATGACCAAAATATTCAACCAATGACACAAAATCACTTATTTGATGCACAAGATTAGTTAAAAACCCAAATTTGATTAGAATAAGCCTAGGAAGGACGGAAAATGACCTAAATGTTGAAACAATGTTACAAAATCACTTATTGGATGCACAAGATAGGTTAAAAACCTTAATTGGATTAGAATAAGCCTAGAAAGGACGAAAATGACCCAAATGTTAATCCAATGACACAAACGCTCTTATTGGATGCACAAGATTGGTTAAAAAACCGTAATTGGAATAGAATAAACCTAGGGACGATGAAAATGACCAAAATATTCAACCAATGACACCAAATCACTTATTGGATGCACAAGATTAGTTAAAAACCCTAATTCGATTAGAATAAGCCTAGGAAGGACGGAAAATGACCTAACTGTTCTACCAATGATACAAAATCACTTATTGGATGCACAAGATTAGTTAAAAACCCTAATTGGATTAGAATAAGCCTAGGGAGGACGAAAATGACCTAAATGTTAATCCAATGACACAAACGCCCTTATTGGATGCATACGATTGGTTACAAACCCTAATTGGATTAGAATAAGCCTAGGGAGGACGAAAATGACCTAAATGTTCAACCAATGACACAAAATCACTTATTGGATGCACAAGATTGGTTAAAAACCCTAATTGGATTAGAATAAGCCTAGGGAGGACCAAAATGACCTAAATGTTAAACCAATGACACAAAATCACTTATTGGATGCACACGATTGGTTAAAAACCCTAATTGGATTAGAAAAAGCCTAGGGAGGACGAAAATGACCAAAATATTCAACTGATGCCACCAAATCACTTATTGGATGTAGAAGATTGGTTAAAAACCCTAATTGGATTAGAATAAGCCTAGGGAGGACGAAAATGACTAAAATGTTCAACCAATAACACAAAATCACTTATTGGATGCACAAGATTAGTTAAAAACCCTAATTCGATTAGAATAAGCCTAGGAAGGACGGAAAATGAACTAAATGTTCAACCAATGATACAAAATCACTTATTGGTTGCACAAGATTTGTTAAAAACCCTAATTGGATTAGAATAAGCCTAGGGAGGACAAAAATGCCATAAATGTTAATCCAATGACACAAACGCTCTAATTGGATGCACAAGATTGGTTAAAAACCCTAATTGGATTAGAATAAGCCTAGGGACGACGAAAATGACCAAAATATTCAACCAATGACACAAAATCACTTATTCGATGCACAAGATTAGTTAAAAACCCTAATTTGATTAGAATAAGCCTAGGAAGGAAGGAAAATGACCTAAATGTTCAACCAATGATACAAAATCACTTATTGGATGCACAAGATTGGTTAAAAACCCAAATTGGATAAGAATACGCCTAGGGAGGACGAAAATGACCAAAATATTCAACTGATGCCACAAAATCACTTATTGGACGCAGAAGATTGGTTAAAAACCCTAATTCGAATAGAATAATCCTATGGAGGACGAAAATGACTAAAATGTTCAACCAAATACACAAAATCAACAATTGGATGCACAAACTTGGTTAAAAACCCTAATTGGGTTAGAATAAGCCTAGGGACGACGAAAATGACTAAAATATTCAACCAATGACACAAAATCACTTATTGGATGCACAAGATTAGTTAAAAACCCTAATTCGATTAGAATAAGCCTAGGAAGGACGGAAAATGACCTAAATGTTCAACCAATGATACAAAATCACTTATTGGATGCACAAGATTGGTTAAAAACCCTAATTGGATTAGAATAAGCCTAGGGAGGACCAAAATGACCTAAATGTTAATCCAATGACACAAACGCTCTTATTGGATGCACATGATTGGTTAAAAACCCGAATTGTATTAAAATAAGCCTAGGGACGACGAAAATGACCAAAATATTCAACCAATGACACAAAATCACTTATTGGATGCACAAGATTAGTTAAAAACCCTAATTCGATTAGAATAAGCCTAGGAAGGACGGAAAATGACCTAAATGTTCTACCAATGATACAAAATCACTTATTGGATGCACAAGATTAGTTAAAAACCCTAATTGGATTAGAATAAGCCTAGGGAGGACGAAAATGACCTAAATGTTAATCCAATGACACAAACACCCTTATTGGATGCATACGATTGGTTACAAACCCTAATTGGATTAGAATAAGCCTAGGGAGGACGAAAATGACCTAAATGTTCAACCAATGACACAAAATCACTTATTGGATGCACAAGATTGGTTAAAAACCCTAATAAAATTAGAATAAGCATAGGGAGGACGAAAATGACCTAAATGTTCAACCAATGACACAAAATCACTTATTGGATGCACACGATTGGTTAAAAACCGTAATTGGATGAGAAAAAGCCTAGGGAGGACGAAAATGACCTAAATGTTCAACCAAATACACAAAATCACTTATTGGATGCACAAACATGGTTAAAAACCCTAATTGGATTAGAATAAGTCTAGGGACGACGAAAATGACCAAAATATTCAACCTATGACACAAAATCACTTATTTGATGCACAAGATTAGTTAAAAACCCAAATTTGATTAGAATAAGCCTAGGAAGGACGGAAAATGACCTAAATGTTGAAACAATGTTACAAAATCACTTATTGGATGCACAAGATAGGTTAAAAACCTTAATTGGATTAGAATAAGCCTAGAAAGGACGAAAATGACCCAAATGTTAATCCAATGACACAAACGCTCTTATTGGATGCACAAGATTGGTTAAAAAACCGTAATTGGAATAGAATAAACCTAGGGACGATGAAAATGACCAAAATATTCAACCAATGACACCAAATCACTTATTGGATGCACAAGATTAGTTAAAAAACCGTAATTGGAATAGAATAAGCCTAGGGACGATGAAAATGACCAAAATATTCAACCAATGACACCAAATCACTTATTGGATGCACAAGATTAGTTAAAAACCCTAATTCGATTAGAATAAGCCTAGGGAGGACGAAAATGACCTAAATGTTAATCCAATGACACAAACGCCCTTATTGGATGCATACAATTGGTTACAAACCCTAATTGGATTAGAATAAGCCTAGGGAGGACGAAAATGACCTAAATGTTCAACCAATGACACAAAATCACTTATTGGATGCACAAGATTGGTTAAAAAGTTTAATTGGATTAGAATAAGCCTAGGGAGGACGAAAATGACCTAAATGTTCAACAAAATACACAAAATCACTTATTGAATGCACAAACTTGGTTAAAAATCCTAATTGGATTAGAATAAGCCTAGGGACGACGAAAATGACAAAAATATTCAACCAATGACACAAAATCACTTATTCGATGCACAAGATTAGTTAAAAACCCTAATTCGATTAGAATAAGCCTAGGAAGGACGGAAAATGACCTAAATGTTCTACCAATGATACAAAATCACTTATTGGATGCACAAGATTAGTTAAAAACCCTAATTGGATTAGAATAAGCTTAGGGAGGACGAAAATGACCTAAATGTTAATCCAATGACACAAACACCCTTATTGGATGCATACGATTGGTTACAAACCCTAATTGGATTAGAATAAGCCTAGGGAGGACGAAAATGACCTAAATGTTCAACCAATGACACAAAATCACTTATTGGATGCACAAGATTGGTTAAAAACCCTAATTGGATTAGAATAAGCCTAGGGAGGACGAAAATGACACAATTGTTCAACCAATCACACAAAATCACATATTGGATGCACAATATTGGTTATAAACCCTAATTAGATTAGAATAAGCCTAGAGAGGACGAAAATGACCTAAATGTTCAACCAATGACACAAAATCACATATTGGATGCACAAGATTGGTTAAAAACCCTAATTGGATTAGAATAAGCCTAGGGAGGACGAAAATGACACAAATGTTCAACCAATGACACAAAATCACATATTGGATGCACAATATTGGTTAAAAACCCTAATTGGATTAGAATAAGCCTAGGGAGGACGAAAATGACCTAAATGTTCAACCAATGACACAAAATCACTTATTGGATGCACAAGATTGGTTAAAAACCCTAATTGGATTAGAATAAGCCTAGGGAGGACGAAAATGACCTAAATGTCCAACCAATGACAGAAAATCACTTATGGGATGCACAAGATTGGCTAAAAACCCTAATTGGATTAGAATAAGCCTAGGGAGGACGAAAATGACTTAAATGTTCAACCAATGACACAAAATCACTTATGGGATGCACAAGATTGGTTAAAAACCCTAATTGGATTAGAATAAGCCTAGGGAGGACGAAAATGACCTAAATGTTCAACCAATGACACAAAATCACTTATTGGATGCACAAGATTGGTTAAAAACCCTAATTAAATTAGAATATGTCTAGGGAGGACGAAAATGACCTAAATGTTCAACCAATGACACAAAATCACTTATTGGATGCACAAGATTGGTTAACAACCCTAATTGGATTAGAATTAGCATAGGGAGGACGAAAATGACCTAAATGCTCAACCAATGACATAAAATCACTTATTGGATGCACAACACTGTTTAAAAATCCTAATTTGATTAGAATAAGCCTAGGGAGGACGAAAATGACCTAAATGTTCAACCAATGACACAAAATCACTTATTGGATGCACAAGATTGGTTAAAAACCCTAATTGGATTAGAATAAGCCTAGGGAGGACGAAAATGACCTAAATGTTCAACCAATGACACAAAATCACTTATTGGATGTACAAGATTGGTTAAAAACCCTAATTGGATTAGAATAAGCCTAGGGAGGACGAAAATGACCTAAATGTTCAACAAATGACACAAAATCACTTATTGGATGCACACGATTGGTTAAAAACCCTAATTGGATTAGAATAAGCCTAGGGAGGACGAAAATGACCTAAATGTTCAACCAAATACACAAAATCACTTATTGGATGCACAAACTTGGTTTAAAACCCTAATTGGATTAGAATAAGCCTAGGGAGGACGAAAATGACCTAAATGTTCAACCAAATATACAAAATCACTTATTGAATGCACAAACATGGTTAAAAATCCTAATTGGATTAGAATAAGCCTAGGGACGACGAAAATGACAAAAATATTCAACCAATGACACAAAATCACTTATTCGATGCACAAGATTAGTTAAAAACCCTAATTCGATTAGAATAAGCCTAGGAAGGACGGAAAATGACCTAAATGTTCTACCAATGATACAAAATCACTTATTGGATGCACAAGATTAGTTAAAAACCCTAATTGGATTAGAATAAGCTTAGGGAGGACGAAAATGACCTAAATGTTAATCCAATGACACAAACACCCTTATTGGATGCATACGATTGGTTACAAACCCTAATTGGATTAGAATAAGCCTAGGGAGGACGAAAATGACCTAAATGTTCAACCAATGACACAAAATCACTTATTGGATGCACAAGATTGGTTAAAAACCCTAATAAAATTAGAATAAGCATAGGGAGGACGAAAATGACCTAAATGTTCAACCAATGACACAAAATCACTTATTGGATGCACACGATTGGTTAAAAACCGTAATTGGATGAGAAAAAGCCTAGGGAGGACGAAAATGACCTAAATGTTCAACCAAATACACAAAATCACTTATTGGATGCACAAACATGGTTAAAAACCCTAATTGGATTAGAATAAGTCTAGGGACGACGAAAATGACCAAAATATTCAACCAATGACACAAAATCACTTATTTGATGCACAAGATTAGTTAAAAACCCAAATTTGATTAGAATAAGCCTAGGAAGGACGGAAAATGACCTAAATGTTGAAACAATGTTACAAAATCACTTATTGGATGCACAAGATAGGTTAAAAACCTTAATTGGATTAGAATAAGCCTAGAAAGGACGAAAATGACCCAAATGTTAATCCAATGACACAAACGCTCTTATTGGATGCACAAGATTGGTTAAAAAACCGTAATTGGAATAGAATAAACCTAGGGACGATGAAAATGACCAAAATATTCAACCAATGACACCAAATCACTTATTGGATGCACAAGATTAGTTAAAAAACCGTAATTGGAATAGAATAAGCCTAGGGACGATGAAAATGACCAAAATATTCAACCAATGACACCAAATCACTTATTGGATGCACAAGATTAGTTAAAAACCCTAATTCGATTAGAATAAGCCTAGGGAGGACGAAAATGACCTAAATGTTAATCCAATGACACAAACGCCCTTATTGGATGCATACAATTGGTTACAAACCCTAATTGGATTAGAATAAGCCTAGGGAGGACGAAAATGACCTAAATGTTCAACCAATGACACAAAATCACTTATTGGATGCACAAGATTGGTTAAAAAGTTTAATTGGATTAGAATAAGCCTAGGGAGGACGAAAATGACCTAAATGTTCAACAAAATACACAAAATCACTTATTGAATGCACAAACTTGGTTAAAAATCCTAATTGGATTAGAATAAGCCTAGGGACGACGAAAATGACAAAAATATTCAACCAATGACACAAAATCACTTATTCGATGCACAAGATTAGTTAAAAACCCTAATTCGATTAGAATAAGCCTAGGAAGGACGGAAAATGACCTAAATGTTCTACCAATGATACAAAATCACTTATTGGATGCACAAGATTAGTTAAAAACCCTAATTGGATTAGAATAAGCTTAGGGAGGACGAAAATGACCTAAATGTTAATCCAATGACACAAACACCCTTATTGGATGCATACGATTGGTTACAAACCCTAATTGGATTAGAATAAGCCTAGGGAGGACGAAAATGACCTAAATGTTCAACCAATGACACAAAATCACTTATTGGATGCACAAGATTGGTTAAAAACCCTAATAAAATTAGAATAAGCATAGGGAGGACGAAAATGACCTAAATGTTCAACCAATGACACAAAATCACTTATTGGATGCACACGATTGGTTAAAAACCGTAATTGGATGAGAAAAAGCCTAGGGAGGACGAAAATGACCTAAATGTTCAACCAAATACACAAAATCACTTATTGGATGCACAAACATGGTTAAAAACCCTAATTGGATTAGAATAAGTCTAGGGACGACGAAAATGACCAAAATATTCAACCAATGACACAAAATCACTTATTTGATGCACAAGATTAGTTAAAAACCCAAATTTGATTAGAATAAGCCTAGGAAGGACGGAAAATGACCTAAATGTTGAAACAATGTTACAAAATCACTTATTGGATGCACAAGATAGGTTAAAAACCTTAATTGGATTAGAATAAGCCTAGAAAGGACGAAAATGACCCAAATGTTAATCCAATGACACAAACGCTCTTATTGGATGCACAAGATTGGTTAAAAAACCGTAATTGGAATAGAATAAACCTAGGGACGATGAAAATGACCAAAATATTCAACCAATGACACCAAATCACTTATTGGATGCACAAGATTAGTTAAAAACCCTAATTCGATTAGAATAAGCCTAGGAAGGACGGAAAATGACCTAACTGTTCTACCAATGATACAAAATCACTTATTGGATGCACAAGATTAGTTAAAAACCCTAATTGGATTAGAATAAGCCTAGGGAGGACGAAAATGACCTAAATGTTAATCCAATGACACAAACGCCCTTATTGGATGCATACGATTGGTTACAAACCCTAATTGGATTAGAATAAGCCTAGGGAGGACGAAAATGACCTAAATGTTCAACCAATGACACAAAATCACTTATTGGATGCACAAGATTGGTTAAAAACCCTAATTGGATTAGAATAAGCCTAGGGAGGACGAAAATGACACAATTGTTCAACCAATCACACAAAATCACATATTGGATGCACAATATTGGTTATAAACCCTAATTAGATTAGAATAAGCCTAGAGAGGACGAAAATGACCTAAATGTTCAACCAATGACACAAAATCACATATTGGATGCACAAGATTGGTTAAAAACCCTAATTGGATTAGAATAAGCCTAGGGAGGACGAAAATGACCTAAATGTTCAACCAATGACACAAAATCACTTATTGGATGCACAAGATTGGTTAAAAACCCTAATTGGATTAGAATAAGCCTAGGGAGGACGAAAATGACACAATTGTTCAACCAATCACACAAAATCACATATTGGAAGCACAATATTGGTTAAAAACCCTAATTGGATTAGAATAAGCCTAGGGAGGACGAAAATGACACAAATGTTCAACCAATCACACAAAATCATATATTGGATGCACAATATTGGTTATAAACCCTAATTAGATTAGAATAAGCCTAGAGAGGACGAAAATGACCTAAATGTTCAACCAATGACACAAAATCACATATTGGATGCACAAGATTGGTTAAAAACCCTAATTGGATTAGAATAAGCCTAGGGAGGACGAAAATGACCTAAATGTTCAACCAATGACACAAAATCACTTATTGGATGCACAAGATTAGTTAAAAACCCTAATTCGATTAGAATAAGCCTAGGAAGGACGGAAAATGACCTAAATGTTCTACCAATGATACAAAATCACTTATTGGATGCACAAGATTAGTTAAAAACCCTAATTGGATTAGAATAAGCCTAGGGAGGACAAAAATGCCATAAATGTTAATCCAATGACACAAACGCTCTAATTGGATGCACAAGATTGGTTAAAAACCCTAATTGGATTAGAATAAGCCTAGGGACGACGAAAATGACCAAAATATTCAACCAATGACACAAAATCACTATTCGATGCACAAGATTAGTTAAAAACCCTAATTTGATTAGAATAAGCCTAGGAAGGAAGGAAAATGACCTAAATGTTCAAGCAATGATACAAAATCACTTATTGGATGCACAAGATTGGTTAAAAACCCAAATTGGATAAGAATACGCCTAGGGAGGACGAAAATGACCAAAATATTCAACTGATGCCACAAAATCACTTATTGGATGCAGAAGATTGGTTAAAAACCCTAATTGGATTAGAATAAGCCTAGGGAGGACGAAAATGACTAAAATGTTCAACCAAATACACAAAATCAACAATTGGATGCACAAACATGGTTAAAAACCCTAATTGGGTTAGAATAAGCCTAGGGACGACGAAAATGACCAAAATATTCAACCAATGACACAAAATCACTTATTGGATGCACAAGATTAGTTAAAAACCCTAATTCGATTAGAATAAGCCTAGAAAGAACGGAAAATGACCTAAGTGTTCAACCAATGATACAAAATCACTTATTGGATGCACAACATTGGTTAAAAACCCTAATTGGATTAGAATAAGCCTTGGGACGACGAAAATGACCAAAATATTCAACCAATGACACAAAATCACTTATTAGATGCACAAGATTAGTTAAAAACCCTAATTCGATTAGAATAAGCCTAGGAAGGACGGAAAATGACCTAAATGTTCTACCAATGATACAAAATCACTTATTGGATGCACAAGATTAGTTAAAAACCCTAATTGGATTAGAATAAGCCTAGGGAGGACGAAAATGACCTAAATGTTAATCCAATGACACAAACACCCTTATTGGATGCATACGATTGGTTACAAACCCTAATAGGATGAGAATAAGCCTAGGGAGGACGAAAATGACCTAAATGTTCAACCAATGACACAAAATCACTTATTGGATGCACAAGATTGGTTAAAAACCCTAATAAAATTAGAATAAGCATAGGGAGGACAAAAATGATCTAAATGTTCAACCAATGACACAAAATCACTTATTGGATGCACACAATTGGTTAAAAACCGTAATTGGATTAGAAAAAGCGTAGGGAGGACGAAAATGACCTAAATGTTCAACCAAATACACAAAATCACTTATTGGATGCACAAACATGGTTAAAAACCCTAATTGGATTAGAATAAGTCTAGGGACGACGAAAATGACCAAAATATTCAACCAATGACACAAAATCACTTATTTGATGCACAAGATTAGTTAAAAACCCTAATTCGATTAGAATAAGCCTAGGAAGGACCGAAAATGACCTAAAAATTCAAACAATGTTACAAAATCACTTATTGGATGCACAAGATAGGTTAAAAACCTTAATTGGATTAGAATAAGCCTAGAAAGGACGAAAATGACCCAAATGTTAATCCAATGACACAAACGCTCTTATTGGATGCACAAGATTGGTTAAAAAACCGTAATTGGAATAGAATAAGCCTAGGGTCGATGAAAATGACCAAAATATTCAACCAATGACACCAAATCACTTATTGGATGCACAAGATTAGTTAAAAACTTTAATTCGATTAGAATAAGCCTAGGGAGGACGAAAATGACCTAAATGTTCAACCAATGATACAAAATCACTTATTGGATGCATACGATTGGTTAAAAACCCTAATTGGATTAGAATAAGTCTAGGGACGACGAAAATGACCTAAATGTTCAACCAATGACACAAAATCACTTATTTGATGCACAAGATTAGTTAAAAACCCTATTTCGATTAGAATAAGCCTAGGAAGGACGGAAAATGACCTAAATGTTCAAACAATGTTACAAAATCACTTATTGGATGCACAAGATAGGTTAAAAACCATAATTGGATTAGAATAAGCCTAGAAAGGACGAAAATGACCCAAATGTTAATCCAATGACACAAACGCTCTTATTGGATGCACAAGATTGGTTAAAAAACCGTAATTGGAATAGAATAAGCCTAGGGACGATGAAAATGACCAAAATATTCAACCAATGACACCAAATCACTTATTGGATGCACAAGATTAGTTAAAAACCCTAATTCGATTAGAATAAGCCTAGGGAGGACGAAAATGACCTAAATGTTAATCCAATGACACAAACGCCCTTATTGGATGCATACAATTGGTTACAAACCCTAATTGGATTAGAATAAGCCTAGGGAGGACGAAAATGACCTAAATGTTCAACCAATGACACAAAATCACTTATTGGATGCACAAGATTGGTTAAAAAGTTTAATTGGATTAGAATAAGCCTAGGGACGACGAAAATGACCAAAGTATTCAATCAATGACACAAAATCACTTATTGGATGCACAAGATTGGTTAAAAACCCTAATTGGATTAGAATAAGCCTAGGAAAGACGAAAATGACTAAAATGTTCAACCAAACACACAAAATCAACAATTGGATGCACAAACTTGGTTAAAAACCCTAATTGGGTTAGTATAAGCCTAGGGACGACGAAAATGACCAAAATATTCAACCAATGACACAAAATCACTTATTGGATGCACAAAATTAGTTAAAAACCCTAATTCGATTAGAATAAGCCTAGGAAGGACGAAAAATGACCTAAATGTTCAACCAATGATACAAAGTCACTTATTGGATGCACAAGATTGGTTAAAAACCCTAATTGGATTAGAATAAGCCTAGGGAGGACGAAAATGACCTAAATGTTCAACCAATGACACAAAATCACTTGTTGGATGCACATGATTGGTTAAAAACCCTAATTGGATTAGAATAAGCCTAGGGAGGACAAAAATGACCTAAATGTTCAACCAAATACACAAAATCACTTATTGGATGCACAAACTTGGTTAAAAACCCTAATTGGATTAGAATAAACCTAGGGACGACGAAAATGACTAAAATGTTCAACCAAATACACAAAATCAACAATTGGATGCACAAAGTTCGTTAAAAACCCTAATTGGGTTAGAATAAGCCTAGGGACGACGAAAATGACCAAAATATTCAACCAATGAGACAAAATCACTTATTGGATGCACAAGATTAGTTAAAAACCCTAATTCGATTAGAATAAGCCTAGGGAGGACGGAAAATGACCTAAATGTTCAACCAATGATACGAAATCACTTATTGGATGCACAAGATTAGTTAAAAACCCTAATTGGATTAGAATAAGCCTAGGGAGGACGAAAATGACCTAAATGTTCAACCAATGACACAAACGCCCTTATTGGATGCATAGGATTTGTTACAAACCCCAATTGGATTAGAATAAGCCTAGGGAGGACGAAAATGACCTAAATGTTCAACCAATGACACAAAATCACTTATTGGATGCACACGATTGGTTAAAAGCCCTAATTGGATTAGAATAAGCCTAGGGAGGACGAAAATGACCTAAATCTTCAACCAAATACACAAAATCACTTATTGGATGCACAAGATTGGTTAAAAACCCTAATTGGATTAGAATAAGCCTAGGGACGACGAAAATGACCTAAATGTTCAACCAAATACACAAAATCACTTATTGGATGCACAAACTTGGTTAAAAACCCTAATTGGATTAGAATAAGCCTAGGGACGACGAAAATGACCAAAATATTCAACCAATGACACAAAATCACTTATTTGATGCACAAGATTAGTTAAAAACCCTAATTCGATTAGAATAAGCCTAGGAAGGACGGAAAATGACCTAAATGTTCTACCAATGATACAAAATCACTTATTGGATGCACAAGATTAGTTAAAAACCCTAATTGGATTAGAATAAGCCTAGGGAGGACGAAAATGACCTAAATGTTAATCCAATGACACAAACACCCTTATTGGATGCATACGATTGGTTACAAACCCTAATTGGATTAGAATAAGCCTAGGGAGGACGAAAATGACCTAAATGTTCAACCAATGACACAAAATCACTTATTGGATGCACAAGATTGGTTAAAAACCCTAATAAAATTAGAATAAGCATAGGGAGGACGAAAATGACCTAAATGTTCAACCAATGACACAAAATCACTTATTGGATGCACACGATTGGTTAAAAACCGTAATTGGATGAGAAAAAGCCTAGGGAGGACGAAAATGACCTAAATGTTCAACCAAATACACAAAATCACTTATTGGATGCACAAACATGGTTAAAAACCCTAATTGGATTAGAATAAGTCTAGGGACGACGAAAATGACCAAAATATTCAACCAATGACACAAAATCACTTATTTGATGCACAAGATTAGTTAAAAACCCTAATTCGATTAGAATAAGCCTAGGAAGGACCGAAAATGACCTAAAAATTCAAACAATGTTACAAAATCACTTATTGGATGCACAAGATAGGTTAAAAACCTTAATTGGATTAGAATAAGCCTAGAAAGGACGAAAATGACCCAAATGTTAATCCAATGACACAAACGCTCTTATTGGATGCACAAGATTGGTTAAAAAACCGTAATTGGAATAGAATAAGCCTAGGGTCGATGAAAATGACCAAAATATTCAACCAATGACACCAAATCACTTATTGGATGCACAAGATTAGTTAAAAACTTTAATTCGATTAGAATAAGCCTAGGGAGGACGAAAATGACCTAAATGTTCAACCAATGATACAAAATCACTTATTGGATGCATACGATTGGTTAAAAACCCTAATTGGATTAGAATAAGTCTAGGGACGACGAAAATGACCTAAATGTTCAACCAATGACACAAAATCACTTATTTGATGCACAAGATTAGTTAAAAACCCTATTTCGATTAGAATAAGCCTAGGAAGGACGGAAAATGACCTAAATGTTCAAACAATGTTACAAAATCACTTATTGGATGCACAAGATAGGTTAAAAACCTTAATTGGATTAGAATAAGCCTAGAAAGGACGAAAATGACCCAAATGTTAATCCAATGACACAAACGCTCTTATTGGATGCACAAGATTGGTTAAAAAACCGTAATTGGAATAGAATAAGCCTAGGGACGATGAAAATGACCAAAATATTCAACCAATGACACCAAATCACTTATTGGATGCACAAGATTAGTTAAAAACCCTAATTCGATTAGAATAAGCCTAGGGAGGACGAAAATGACCTAAATGTTAATCCAATGACACAAACGCCCTTATTGGATGCATACAATTGGTTACAAACCCTAATTGGATTAGAATAAGCCTAGGGAGGACGAAAATGACCTAAATGTTCAACCAATGACACAAAATCACTTATTGGATGCACAAGATTGGTTAAAAAGTTTAATTGGATTAGAATAAGCCTAGGGACGACGAAAATGACCAAAGTATTCAATCAATGACACAAAATCACTTATTGGATGCACAAGATTGGTTAAAAACCCTAATTGGATTAGAATAAGCCTAGGAAAGACGAAAATGACTAAAATGTTCAACCAAACACACAAAATCAACAATTGGATGCACAAACTTGGTTAAAAACCCTAATTGGGTTAGTATAAGCCTAGGGGCGACGAAAATGACCAAAATATTCAACCAATGACACAAAATCACTTATTGGATGCACAAAATTAGTTAAAAACCCTAATTCGATTAGAATAAGCCTAGGAAGGACGAAAAATGACCTAAATGTTCAACCAATGATACAAAGTCACTTATTGGATGCACAAGATTGGTTAAAAACCCTAATTGGATTAGAATAAGCCTAGGGAGGACGAAAATGACCTAAATGTTCAACCAATGACACAAAATCACTTGTTGGATGCACATGATTGGTTAAAAACCCTAATTGGATTAGAATAAGCCTAGGGAGGACAAAAATGACCTAAATGTTCAACCAAATACACAAAATCACTTATTGGATGCACAAACTTGGTTAAAAACCCTAATTGGATTAGAATAAACCTAGGGACGACGAAAATGACTAAAATGTTCAACCAAATACACAAAATCAACAATTGGATGCACAAAGTTCGTTAAAAACCCTAATTGGGTTAGAATAAGCCTAGGGACGACGAAAATGACCAAAATATTCAACCAATGAGACAAAATCACTTATTGGATGCACAAGATTAGTTAAAAACCCTAATTCGATTAGAATAAGCCTAGGGAGGACGGAAAATGACCTAAATGTTCAACCAATGATACGAAATCACTTATTGGATGCACAAGATTAGTTAAAAACCCTAATTGGATTAGAATAAGCCTAGGGAGGACGAAAATGACCTAAATGTTCAACCAATGACACAAACGCCCTTATTGGATGCATAGGATTTGTTACAAACCCCAATTGGATTAGAATAAGCCTAGGGAGGACGAAAATGACCTAAATGTTAATCCAATGACACAAACGCTCTTATTAGATGCACAAGATTGGTTAAAAACCCTAATTGGATTAGAATAAGCCAAGGGACGACGAAAATGACCAAAATATTCAACCAATGACACAAAATCACTTATTGGATGCACAAGATTGGTTAAAAACCCAAATTGGATAAGAATACGCCTAGGGAGGACGAAAATGACCAAAATATTCAACCGATGACACAAAATCACTTATTGGATGCAGAAGATTGGTTAAAAACCCTAATTGGATTAGAATAAGCCTAGGGAGGACGAAAATGACTAAAATGTTCAACCAAATACACAAAATCAACAATTGGATGCACAAACTTGGTTAAAAACCCTAATTGGGTTAGAATAAGCCTAGGGACGACGAAAATGACCAAAATATTCAACCAATGACCCAAAATCACTTATTGGATGCACAAGATTAGTTAAAAACCCTAATTCGATTAGAATAAGCCTAGGAAGGACGAAAAAAAACCTAAATGTTCAACCAATGATACAAAATCACTTATTGGATGCACAAGATTGGTTACAAACCCTAATTGGATTAGAATTAGCCTACGGAGGACCAAAATGACCTAAATGTTCAACCAATGACACAAAATCACTTATTGGATGCTCAAGATTGGTTAAAAACCCTAATTGGATTAGAATAAGCCTAGGGAGGACGAAAATGACCTAAATGTTCAAACAACGACACAAAATCACTTATTGGATGCACACGATTGGTTAAAAGCCCTAATTGGATTAGAATAAGCCTAGGGAGGACGAAAATGACCTAAATCTTCAACCAAATACACAAAATCAATTATTGGATGCACAAGATTGGTTAAAAACCCTAATTGGATTAGAATAAGCCTAGGGACGACGAAAATGACCTAAATGTTCAACCAAATACACAAAATCACTTATTGGATGCACAAACTTGGTTAAAAACCCTAATTGGATTAGAATAAGCCTAGGGACGACGAAAATGACCAAAATATTCAACCAATGACACAAAATCACTTATTTGATGCACAAGATTAGTTAAAAACCCTTATTCGATTAGAATAAGCCTAGGAAGGACGGAAAATGACCTAAATGTTCAACCAATGATACAAAATCACTTATTGGATGCACAAGATAGGTTAAAAACCTTAATTCAATTAGAATAAGCCTAGAAAGGACGAAAATGACCCAAATGTTAATCCAATGACACAAACGATCATATTGGATGCACAAGATTGGTTAAAAACCCTAATTGGATTAGAATAAGCCTAGGGACGACGAAAATGACCAAAATATTCAATCAATGACACAAAATCACTTATTGGATGCACAAGATTGGTTAAAAACCCAAATTGGATAAGAATACGCCTAGGGAGGACGAAAATGACCAAAATATTCAACTGATGACACAAAATCACTTATTGGATGCAGAAGATTGGTTAAAAACCCTAATTGGATTAGAATAAGCCTAGGAAGGACGAAAATGACTAAAATGTTCAACCAAACACACAAAATCAACAATTGGATGCACAAACTTGGTTAAAAACCCTAATTGGGTTAGTATAAGCCTAGGGACGACGAAAATGACCAAAATATTCAACCAATGACACAAAATCACTTATTGGATGCACAAAATTAGTTAAAAACCCTAATTCGATTAGAATAAGCCTAGGAAGGACGAAAAATGACCTAAATGTTCAACCAATGATACAAAGTCACTTATTGGATGCACAAGATTGGTTAAAAACCCTAATTGGATTAGAATAAGCCTAGGGAGTACGAAAATGACCTAAATGTTCAACCAATGACACAAAATCACTTATTGGAGGCACAAACATGGTTAAAAACCCTAATTGGATTAGAATAAGCCTAGGGAGGACCTAAATGACCTAAATGTTCAACCAATGACACAAAATCACTTATTGGATGCACAAGATTGGTTAAAAACCCTAATATGATTAGAAAAAGCCTAGGAAGGACGGAAATGACTAAAATGTTCAACCAAATACACAAAATCAACAATTGGATGCACAAACTTGGTTAAAAACCCTAATTGGGTTAGAATAAGCCTAGGGACGACGAAAATGACAAAAATATTCAACAATTGACACAAAATCACTTATTGGATGCACATGATTAGTTAAAAACCCTAATTCGATAAGAATAAGCCTAGGAAGGACGAAAAATGACCTAAATGTTCAACCAATGATACAAAGTCACTTATTGGATGCACAAGATTGGTTAAAAACCCTAATTGGATTAGAATAAGCCTAGGGAGGACGAAAATGACCTAAATGTTCAACCAATGACACAAAATCACTTATTGGATGTACAAGATTGGTTAAAAACCCTAATAAAATTAGAATAAGCCTAGGGAGGACGAAAATGACCTAAATGTTCAACAAATGACACAAAATCACTTATTGGATGCACACGATTGGTTAAAAACCCTAATTGGATTAGAATAAGCCTAGGGAGGACGAAAATGACCTAAATGTTCAACCAAATACACAAAATCACTTATTGGATGCACAAACTTGGTTTAAAACCCTAATTGGATTAGAATAAGCCTAGGGAGGACGAAAATGACCTAAATGTTCAACCAAATATACAAAATCACTTATTGAATGCACAAACATGGTTAAAAATCCTAATTGGATTAGAATAAGCCTAGGGACGACGAAAATGACAAAAATATTCAACCAATGACACAAAATCACTTATTCGATGCACAAGATTAGTTAAAAACCCTAATTCGATTAGAATAAGCCTAGGAAGGACGGAAAATGACCTAAATGTTCTACCAATGATACAAAATCACTTATTGGATGCACAAGATTAGTTAAAAACCCTAATTGGATTAGAATAAGCTTAGGGAGGACGAAAATGACCTAAATGTTAATCCAATGACACAAACACCCTTATTGGATGCATACGATTGGTTACAAACCCTAATTGGATTAGAATAAGCCTAGGGAGGACGAAAATGACCTAAATGTTCAACCAATGACACAAAATCACTTATTGGATGCACAAGATTGGTTAAAAACCCTAATTGGATTAGAATAAGCCTAGGGAAGACGAAAATGACCTAAATGTTCAACCAATGACACAAAATCAATTATTGGATGCACAAGATTGGTTAAAAACTCTAATTGGATTAGAATAAGCCGATGGAGGATGAAAATAACCTAAATGTTAATCGAATGACACAAACGCATTTATTGGATGCACAAGATTCGTTAAAAGCCCTAATTATATTAGAATAAGCCTAGGGAGGACGAAAATGACCTAAATGTGCAACCAATGACACAAAATAACATATTGGATGCACAAGATTGGTTAAAAACCCCAATTGGATTAGAATAAGCCTAAGGAGGACTAAAATGACCTTAATGTTCAACCAATGACACAAAATCACTTATCGGATGCACAAGATTGGTTAAAAACCCTATTTGGATTAGAATAATTCTGGGGAGGACGAAAGTGACCCAAATGTGCAACCAATGACACAAAATAACATATCGGATGCCCAAGATTGGTTAACAACCCCAATTGGATTACAATAAGCCTAAGGAGGACGAAAATGACCTTAATGTTCAACCAATGACACAAAATCACTTATCGGATGCACAAGATTGGTTAAAAACCCTATTTGGAATAGAATAATTCTAGGGAGGACGAAAGTGACCCAAATGTGCAACCAATGACACAAAATAACATATCGGATGCCCAAGATTGGTTAACAACCCCAATTGGATTACAATAAGCCTAAGGAGGACGAAAATGACCTTAATGTTCAACCAATGACACAAAATCACTTATCGGATGCACAAGATTGGTTAAAAACCCTATTTGGATTAGAATAATTCTAGGGAGGACGAAAGTGACCCAATCGTGCAACCAATGACACAAAATAACATATCGGATGCCCAAGATTGGTTAACAACCCCAATTGGATTAGAATAAGCCTAAGGGAACGAAAATAACCTAATTGTTCAACCAATGACACAAAATCACTTATTGGATGCACAAGACTGGTTAAAAACCCTAATTGGATTAGAATATGCCTAGGGGGGAAGAAAATGACCTAAATGTTCAACCAATGACACAAAATCACTTAATGGATGCACAAGATTGGTTAAAAACCCTAATTGGATTAGAATAAGCCTAGGGAGGACGAAAATGACCTAAATGTTCAACCAATGACACAAAATCACTTATTGGATGCACAAGATTGGTTAAAAACCCTAATTGGATTAGAATAATCCTAGGGAGGACGAAAATGACCTAAATGTTCAACCAATGACACAAAATAACATATTGGATGCACAAGACTGGTTAAAAACCCTAACTGGATTAGAATAAGCCTAGGGATGTCGAAAATGACCTAAATGTTCAACCAATGACACAAAATCACTTATTGGATGCACAAGATTGGTTAAAAACCCTAATTGGATTAGAATAAGCCTAGGGAGGACGAAAATGACCTAAATGTTCAACCAATGACACAAAATCACGTATTGGATGCACAAGATTGGTTAAAAACCCTAATTGGATTAGAATAAGCCTAGGGAGGACGAAAATGACCTAAATGTTCAACCAATGACACAAAATCACTTATTGGATGCACAAGATTGGTTAAAAACCCTAATTGAATTAGAATAAGCCTAGGGAGGACGAAAATGACCTAAATGTTCAACCAATGACACAAAATCACATTTTGGATGCACAAGATTGGTTAAAAACCCTAATTGGATTAGAATAAGCCTAGGGAGGACGAAAATGACCTAAATGTTCAACCAATGACACAATATCACTTATTGGATGCACAAGATTGGTTAAAAACCCTAATTCGATTATAATAAGCATAGCGAGGACGAAAATGACCTAAATGTGCAACCAAGAACACAAAATCACATATTGGATGCACAAGATTGGTTAAAAACCCTAATTGGATTAGAATAAGCCTAGGGAGGACGAAAATGACCTAAATGTTCAACCAATGACACAAAATGACACAAAATCACATATTGGATGCACAAGATTGGTTAAAAACCCTAATTGGATTAGAACAAGCCTAGGGAGGACAAAAATGACCTAAATGTTCAACCAATGACACAAAATGACACAAATTCACATATTGGATGCACAAGATTGGTTAAAAACCCTAATTGGATTAGAATAAGCCTAGGGAGGACGAAAATGACCTAAATGAGCAACCAATGACACAAAATCACATATTGGATGCACAAGATTGGTTAAAAACCCTAATTGGATTAGAAGAAGCCTAGGGAGGACGAAAATGACCTAAATGTTCAACCAATGACACAAATTCACATATTGGATGCACAAGATTGGTTAAAAACCCTAATTGGATTAGAATAAGCCTAGGAGGATGAAAATGACCTAAATGTTAATCCAATGACACAAACGCCCTTATTGGATGCACAGGATTGGTTACAAACCCTAATTGGATTAGAATAAGCCTAGGGAGGACGAAAATGACCTAAATGTTCAACCAAATACACAAAATCACTTATTGGATGCAAAACTTGGTTTATAACCCTAATTGGATTAGAATAATCCTAGGGACGACGAAAATGACCAAAATATTCAACCAATGACACAAAATCACTTATTGGATGCACAAGATTAGTTAAAAACCCTAATTCGATTAGAATAAGCCTAGGAAGGACGGAAAATGACCTAAATGTTCTACCAATGATACAAAATCACTTATTGGATGCACAAGATTAGTTAAAAACCCTAATTGGATTAGAATAAGCTTAGGGAGGACGAAAATGACCTAAATGTTAATCCAATGACACAAACACCCTTATTGGATGCATACGATTGGTTACAAACCCTAATTGGATTAGAATAAGCCTAGGGAGGACGAAAATGACCTTAATGTTCAACCAACGACACAAAATCACTTATTGGATGCACAAGATTGGTTAAAAACCCTAATAAAATTAGAATAAGCATTGGGAGGACGAAAATGACCTAAATGTTCAACCAATGACACAAAATCACTTATTGGATGCACACGATTGGTTAAAAACCGTAATTGGATTAGAAAAAGCCTAGGGAGGACGAAAATGACCTAAATGTTCAACCAAATACACAAAATCACTTATTGGATGCACAAACATGGTTAAAAACCCTAATTGGATTAGAATAAGTCTAGGGACGACGAAAATGACCAAAATATTCAACCAATGACACAAAATCACTTATTTGATGCACAAGATTAGTTAAAAACCCAAATTTGATTAGAATAAGCCTAGGAAGGACGGAAAATGACCTAAATGTTGAAACAATGTTACAAAATCACTTATTGGATGCACAAGATAGGTTAAAAACCTTAATTGGATTAGAATAAGCCTAGAAAGGACGAAAATGACCCAAATGTTAATCCAATGACACAAACGCTCTTATTGGATGCACAAGATTGGTTAAAAAACCGTAATTGGAATAGAATAAACCTAGGGACGATGAAAATGACCAAAATATTCAACCAATGACACCAAATCACTTATTGGATGCATAAGATTAGTTAAAAACCCTAATTCGATTAGAATAAGCCTAGGAAGGACGGAAAATGACCTAACTGTTCTACCAATGATACAAAATCACTTATTGGATGCACAAGATTAGTTAAAAACCCTAATTGGATTAGAATAAGCCTAGGGAGGACGAAAATGACCTAAATGTTAATCCAATGACACAAACGCCCTTATTGGATGCATACGATTGGTTACAAACCCTAATTGGATTAGAATAAGCCTAGGGAGGACGAAAATGACCTAAATGTTCAACCAATGACACAAAATCACTTATTGGATGCACAAGATTGGTTAAAAACCCTAATTGGATTAGAATAAGCCTAGGGAGGACGAAAATGACCAAAATGTTCAACCAAATACACAAAATCACTTATTGGATGCACAAACTTGGTTAAAAACCCTAATTGGATTAGAATAAGCCTAGGGAGGACGAAAATGACCTAAATGTTCAACCAAATACACAAAATCACTTATTGAATGCACAAACTTGGTTAAAAATCCTAATTGGATTAGAATAAGCCTAGGGACGACGAAAATGATAAAAATATTCAACCAATGACACAAAATCACTTATTCGATGCACAAGATTAGTTAAAAACCCTAATTTGATTAGAATAAGCCTAGGAAGGACGGAAAATGACCTAAATGTTTAACCAATGATACAAAATCACTTATTGGATGCACAAGATTGGTTAAAAACCCTAATTGGAATAGAATAAGCCTAGGCACGATGAAAATGACCAAAATATTCAACCAATGACACCAAATCACTTATTGGATGCACAAGATTAGTTAAAAACCCTAATTCGATTAGAATAAGCCTAGGAAGGACGGAAAATGACCTAAATGTTCTACCAATGATACAAAATCACTTATTGGATGCACAAGATTAGTTAAAAACCCTAATTGGATTAGAATAAGCCTAGGGAGGACGAAAATGACCTAAATGTTAATCCAATGACACAAACACCCTTATTGGATGCATACGATTGGTTACAAACCCTAATTGGATGAGAATAAGCCTAGGGAGGACGAAAATGACCTAAATGTTCAACCAATGACACAAAATCACTTATTGGATGCACAAGATTGGTTAAAAACCCTAATAAAACTAGAATAAGCATAAGGAGGACGAAAATGACCTAAATGTTCAACCAATGACACAAAATCACCTATTGGATGCACACGATTGTTTAAAAACCGTAATTGGATTAGAAAAAGCCTACGGAGGACGAAAATGACCTAAATGTTCAACCAAATACACAAAATCACTTATTGGATGCACAAACATGGTTAAAAACCCTAATTGGATTAGAATAAGTCTAGGGACGACGAAAATGACCTAAATGTTCAACCAATGACACAAAATCACTTATTTGATGCACAAGATTAGTTAAAAACCCTATTTCGATTAGAATAAGCCTAGGAAGGACGGAAAATGACCTAAATGTTCAAACAATGTTACAAAATCACTTATTGGATGCACAAGATAGGTTAAAAACCTTAATTGGATTAGAATAAGCCTAGAAAGGACGAAAATGACCCAAATGTTAATCCAATGACACAAACGCTCTTATTGGATGCACAAGATTGGTTAAAAAACCGTAATTGGAATAGAATAAGCCTAGGGACGATGAAAATGACCAAAATATTCAACCAATGACACCAAATCACTTATTGGATGCACAAGATTAGTTAAAAACCCTAATTCGATTAGAATAAGCCTAGGGAGGACGAAAATGACCTAAATGTTAATCCAATGACACAAACGCCCTTATTGGATGCATACAATTGGTTACAAACCCTAATTGGATTAGAATAAGCCTAGGGAGGACGAAAATGACCTAAATGTTCAACCAATGACACAAAATCACTTATTGGATGCACAAGATTGGTTAAAAAGTTTAATTGGATTAGAATAAGCCTAGGGAGGACGAAAATGACCTAAATGTTCAACAAAATACACAAAATCACTTATTGAATGCACAAACTTGGTTAAAAATCCTAATTGGATTAGAATAAGCCTAGGGACGACGAAAATGACAAAAATATTCAACCAATGACACAAAATCACTTATTCGATGCACAAGATTAGTTAAAAACCCTAATTTGATTAGAATAAGCCTAGGAAGGACGGAAAATGACCTAAATGTTTAACCAATGATACAAAATCACTTATTGGATGCACAAGATTGGTTAAAAACCCTAATTGGAATAGAAAAAGCCTAGGGACGATGAAAATGACCAAAATATTCAACCAATGACACCAAATCACTTATTGGATGCACAAGATTAGTTAAAAACCCTAATTCGATTAGAATAAGGCTAGGAAGGACAGAAAATGACCTAAATGTTCTACCAATGATACAAAATCACTTATTGGATGCACAAGATTAGTTAAAAACCCTAATTGGATTAGAATAAGCCTAGGGAGGACGAAAATGACCTAAATGTTAATCCAATGACACAAACACCCTTATTGGATGCATACGATTGGTTACAAACCCTAATAGGATGAGAATAAGCCTAGGGAGGACGAAAATGACCTAAATGTTCAACCAATGACACAAAATCACTTATTGGATGCACAAGATTGGTTAAAAACCCTAATAAAATTAGAATAAGCATAGGGAGGACAAAAATGATCTAAATGTTCAACCAATGACACAAAATCACTTATTGGATGCACACAATTGGTTAAAAACCGTAATTGGATTAGAAAAAGCCTAGGGAGGACGAAAATGACCTAAATGTTCAACCAAATACACAAAATCACTTATTGGATGCACAAACATGGTTAAAAACCCTAATTGGATTAGAATAAGTCTAGGGACGACGAAAATGACCAAAATATTCAACCAATGACACAAAATCACTTATTTGATGCACAAGATTAGTTAAAAACCCTAATTCGATTAGAATAAGCCTAGGAAGGACCGAAAATGACCTAAAAATTCAAACAATGTTACAAAATCACTTATTGGATGCACAAGATAGGTTAAAAACCTTAATTGGATTAGAATAAGCCTAGAAAGGACGAAAATGACCCAAATGTTAATCCAATGACACAAACGCTCTTATTGGATGCACAAGATTGGTTAAAAAACCGTAATTGGAATAAAATAAGCCTAGGGTCGATGAAAATGACCAAAATATTCAACCAATGACACCAAATCACTTATTGGATGCACAAGATTAGTTAAAAACTTTAATTCGATTAGAATAAGCCTAGGGAGGACGAAAATGACCTAAATGTTCAACCAATGATACAAAATCACTTATTGGATGCATACGATTGGTTAAAAACCCTAATTGGATTAGAATAAGTCTAGGGACGACGAAAATGACCTAAATGTTCAACCAATGACACAAAATCACTTATTTGATGCACAAGATTAGTTAAAAACCCTATTTCGATTAGAATAAGCCTAGGAAGGACGGAAAATGACCTAAATGTTCAAACAATGTTACAAAATCACTTATTGGATGCACAAGATAGGTTAAAAACCTTAATTGGATTAGAATAAGCCTAGAAAGGACGAAAATGACCCAAATGTTAATCCAATGACACAAACGCTCTTATTGGATGCACAAGATTGGTTAAAAAACCGTAATTGGAATAGAATAAGCCTAGGGACGATGAAAATGACCAAAATATTCAACCAATGACACCAAATCACTTATTGGATGCACAAGATTAGTTAAAAACCCTAATTCGATTAGAATAAGCCTAGGGAGGACGAAAATGACCTAAATGTTAATCCAATGACACAAACGCCCTTATTGGATGCATACAATTGGTTACAAACCCTAATTGGCTTAGAATAAGCCTAGGGAGGACGAAAATGACCTAAATGTTCAACCAATGACACAAAATCACTTATTGGATGCACAAGATTGGTTAAAAACCCTAATTGGAATAGAAAAAGCCTAGGGACGATGAAAATGACCAAAATATTCAACCAATGACACCAAATCACTTATTGGATGCACAAGATTAGTTAAAAACCCTAATTCGATTAGAATAAGGCTAGGAAGGACAGAAAATGACCTAAATGTTCTACCAATGATACAAAATCACTTATTGGATGCACAAGATTAGTTAAAAACCCTAATTGGATTAGAATAAGCCTAGAGAGGACGAAAATGACCTAAATGTTAATCCAATGACACAAACACCCTTATTGGATGCATACGATTGGTTACAAACCCTAATAGGATGAGAATAAGCCTAGGGAGGACGAAAATGACCTAAATGTTCAACCAATGACACAAAATCACTTATTGGATGCACAAGATTGGTTAAAAACCCTAATAAAATTAGAATAAGCATAGGGAGGACAAAAATGATCTAAATGTTCAACCAATGACACAAAATCACTTATTGGATGCACACAATTGGTTAAAAACCGTAATTGGATTAGAAAAAGCGTAGGGAGGACGAAAATGACCTAAATGTTCAACCAAATACACAAAATCACTTATTGGATGCACAAACATGGTTAAAAACCCTAATTGGATTAGAATAAGTCTAGGGACGACGAAAATGACCAAAATATTCAACCAATGACACAAAATCACTTATTTGATGCACAAGATTAGTTAAAAACCCTAATTCGATTAGAATAAGCCTAGGAAGGACCGAAAATGACCTAAAAATTCAAACAATGTTACAAAATCACTTATTGGATGCACAAGATAGGTTAAAAACCTTAATTGGATTAGAATAAGCCTAGAAAGGACGAAAATGACCCAAATGTTAATCCAATGACACAAACGCTCTTATTGGATGCACAAGATTGGTTAAAAAACCGTAATTGGAATAGAATAAGCCTAGGGTCGATGAAAATGACCAAAATATTCAACCAATGACACCAAATCACTTATTGGATGCACAAGATTAGTTAAAAACTTTAATTCGATTAGAATAAGCCTAGGGAGGACGAAAATGACCTAAATGTTCAACCAATGATACAAAATCACTTATTGGATGCATACGATTGGTTAAAAACCCTAATTGGATTAGAATAAGTCTAGGGACGACGAAAATGACCTAAATGTTCAACCAATGACACAAAATCACTTATTTGATGCACAAGATTAGTTAAAAACCCTATTTCGATTAGAATAAGCCTAGGAAGGACGGAAAATGACCTAAATGTTCAAACAATGTTACAAAATCACTTATTGGATGCACAAGATAGGTTAAAAACCTTAATTGGATTAGAATAAGCCTAGAAAGGACGAAAATGACCCAAATGTTAATCCAATGACACAAACGCTCTTATTGGATGCACAAGATTGGTTAAAAAACCGTAATTGGAATAGAATAAGCCTAGGGACGATGAAAATGACCAAAATATTCAACCAATGACACCAAATCACTTATTGGATGCACAAGATTAGTTAAAAACCCTAATTCGATTAGAATAAGCCTAGGGAGGACGAAAATGACCTAAATGTTAATCCAATGACACAAACGCCCTTATTGGATGCATACAATTGGTTACAAACCCTAATTGGCTTAGAATAAGCCTAGGGAGGACGAAAATGACCTAAATGTTCAACCAATGACACAAAATCACTTATTGGATGCACAAGATTGGTTAAAAAGTTTAATTGGATTAGAATAAGCCTAGGGAGGACGAAAATGACCTAAATGTTCAACAAAATACACAAAATCACTTATTGAATGCACAAACTTAGTTAAAAATCCTAATTGGATTAGAATAAGCCTAGGGACGACGAAAATGACAAAAATATTCAACCAATGACACAAAATCACTTATTCGATGCACAAGATTAGTTAAAAACCCTAATTTGATTAGAATAAGCCTAGGAAGGACGGAAAATGACCTAAATGTTTAACCAATGATACAAAATCACTTATTGGATGCACAAGATTGGTTAAAAACCCTAATTGGAATAGAATAAGCCTAGGGACGATGAAAATGACCAAAATATTCAACCAATGACACCAAATCACTTATTGGATGCACAAGATTAGTTAAAAACCCTAATTCGATTAGAATAAGGCTAGGAAGGACGGAAAATGACCTAAATGTTCTACCAATGATACAAAATCACTTATTGGATGCACAAGATTAGTTAAAAACCCTAATTGGATTAGAATAAGCCTAGGGAGGACGAAAATGACCTAAATGTTAATCCAATGACACAAACACCCTTATTGGATGCATACGATTGTTTACAAACCCTAATTGGATGAGAATAAGCCTAGGGAGAACGAAAATGACCTAAATGTTCAACCAATGACACAAAATCACTTATTGGATGCACAAGATTGGTTAAAAACCCTAATAAAATTAGAATAAGCATAGGGAGGACAAAAATGATCTAAATGTTCAACCAATGACACAAAATCAATTATTGGATGCACACGATTGGTTAAAAACCGTAATTGGATTAGAAAAAGCCTAGGGAGGACGAAAATGACCTAAATGTTCAACCAAATACACAAAATCACTTATTGGATGCACAAACATGGTTAAAAACCCTAATTGGATTAGAATAAGTCTAGGGACGACGAAAATGACCAAAATATTCAACCAATGACACAAAATCACTTATTGGATGCACAAGATGGGTTAAAAACCCAAATTGGATAAGAATACGCCTAGGGAGGAGGAAAATGACCAAAATATTCAACTAATGACACAAAATCACTTATTCGATGCAGAAGATTGGTTAAAAACCCTAATTGGATTAGAATAAGCCTAGGGAGGACGAAAATGACTAAAATGTTCAACCAAATACACAAAATCAACAATTGGATGCACAAACATGGTTAAAAACCGTAATTGGGTTAGAATAAGCCTAGGGACGACGAAAATGACCAAAATATTCAACCAATGACACAAAATCACTTATTGGATGCACAAGATTAGTTAAAAACCCTAATTCGATTAGAATAAGCCTAGGAAGGACGAAAAATGACCTAAATGTTCAACCAATGATACAAAATCACTTATTGGATGCATAAGATTGGTTAAAAACCCTGATTGGATTAGAATAAGCCTAGGGAGGACGAAAATGACCTAAATGTTCAACCAATGACACAAAATCACTTATTGGATGCACAAGATTGGTTAAAAACCCTAATTGGATTAGAATAAGCCTAGGGAGGACGAAAATGACCTAAATGTTCAACCAATGACACAAAATGACACAAAATAACATATTGGATGCACAAGATTGGTTAAAAACCTAATTGGATTAGAATAAGATTAGGGAGGACGTAAATGACCTAAATTTTCAACCAATGACACAAAAGTACACAAAATCACATATTGGATGCACAAGATTGGTTAAAAACCCTAATTGGATTAGAATAAGCCTAGGGAGGACGAAAATGACCTAAATGTTCAACCAATGACACAAAATGACACAAAATCACATATTGGATGCTCAAGATTGGTTAAAAACCCTAATTGGATTAGAATAAGGCTAGGAAGGACGAAAATGACCTAAATGTTCAACCAATGACACAAAATCACATATTGGATGCACAAGATTGGTTAAAAACCCTAATTGGATTAGAATAAGCCTAGGGAGGACGAAAATGACCTAAATGTTCAACCAATGACACAAAATCACTTATTGGATGCACAAGATTGGTTAAAAACCCTAATTGGATTAGAATAAGCCTAGGGAGGACGAAAATGACCTAAATGTTCAACCAATGACATAAAATGACAAAAAATCACATATTGGATGCATAATATTGGTTAAAAACCCTAATTGGTTAGAATAAGCCTAGGGAGGACGAAAATGACCTAAATGTTCAACCAATGACACAAAATGACACAAAATCACATATTGGATGCACAAGATTGGTTAAAAAACCCTAATTGGATTAGAAAAAGCCTAGGGATGATGAAAACGACCTAAATGTTCAACCAATGACACAAAATCACATATTGGATGCACAAGATTGGTGAAAAACCCTAATTGGATTCGAATAAGCCTAGGGAGGACGAAAATGACCTAAATGTTCAACCAATGACACAAAATGACACAAAATCACATATTGGATGCACAAGATTGGTTAAAAACCGTAATTGGATTATAATAAGCTTAGGGAGGACGAAAATGACCTAAATGTTCAACCAACGAGACAAAAATGACACAAAATCACATATTGGATGCACAAGATTGGTTAAAAACCCTAATTGGATTAGAATAAGCCTAGGGAGGACGAAAATGACCTAAATGTTCAACCAATGACACAAAATGACACAAAATCAAATATTGGATGCACAAGATTGGTTAAAACCCCTAATTGGATTAGAATAAGCCTAGGGAGGACGAAGATGACCTAAACGTTCAACCAATGACACAAAATCACATATTTGATGCACAAGATTGCTTAAAAACAGTAATTAAATTAGAATAAGCCTAGGGAGGACGAAAATGACCTAAATGTTCAACCAATGACACAAAATGACACAAAATCACATATTTGATGCACAAGATTGGTTAAAAACCCTAATTGGATTAGAATAAGCCTAGGGAGGACGAAAATGACCTAAATGTTCAACCAATGACACAAAAAGACACAAAATTAAATATTGGATGCACAAGATATGTTAAAAACTCTAATTGGATTAGAATAAGCTTAGGGAGGACGAAAATGACCTAATGTTCAACCAATGACACAAAATGACACAAAATCACATATTGGATGCACAAGATTGGTTAAAAACCCTAATTGGATTAGAATAAGCCTAGGGAGGACGAAAATGACCTAAATGTTCAACCAATGACACAAAATGACACAAAATCACATATTGGATGCACAAGATTGGTTAAAAACCCTAATTGGATTAGAATAAGCCTAGGGAGGACGAAAATGACCTAAATGTTCAACCGATGACACAAAATGACACAAAATCACATATTGGATGCACAAGAATGGTTAAAAACCCTAATTGGATTAGAATAAGCCTAGGGAGGACGAAAATGACCTAAATGTTCAACCAATGACACAAAATCACATATTGGATGCACAAGATTGGTTAAAAACCCTAATTGGATTAGAATAAGCCTTGGGAGGACGAAAATGACCTAAATTTTCAACCAATGACACAAAATCCCTTATTCGATGCACATGATTGGTTAAAAACCCTAATGGGATTAGAATAGGTCTAGGGAGGACGAAAATGACCTAAATGTGCAACCAATTACACAAAATCACATATTGGATGCATAAGATTGGTTAAAAACCCTAATTGGATAAGAATAAGCCTAGGGAGGACGAAAATGACCTAAATGTTCAACCAATGACACAAAATCACTTATGGGATGCACAAGATTGGTTAAAAACCTTAATTGGATTAGAATAAGCCAAGGGAGGACGAAAATGACCTAAATGTTCAACCAATGACACAAAATCACTTATTGGATGCACAAGATTGGTTAAAAACCCTAATTGGATTAGAATAAGCCTAGGGAGGACGAAAATGACCTAAATGTTCAACCAATGACACAAAATCACTTATAGGATGCACAAGATTGGTTAAAAACCCTAATTAAATTTGAATATGCCTAGGGAGGACGAAAATGACCTAAATGCTCAACCAATGACACAAAATCACTTATTGGATGCACAAGATTGTTTAAAAATCCTAATTTGATTAGAATAAGTCTAGGGAGGAAGAAAATGACATAAGTGTTCATTCAATGACACAAAATCGCTTATTGGATGCACAAGATTGGTTAAAAACCCTAATTTGATTAGAATAAGTCTAGGGAGGACGAAAATGACGTAAATGTTCAACCAATGACACAAAATCACTTATTGGATGCACAACATTGTTTAAAAACCCTAATTTGATTAGAATAAGCCTAGGGAGGACGAAAATGACCTAAATGTTCAACCAATGACACAAAATCACTTATTGGATGCACAAGATTGGTTAAAAATCCTAATTTGATTAGAATAAGTCTAGGGAGTAAGAAAATGACACAAGTGTTCATTCAATGACACAAAATCACTTATTGGATCACAAGATTGGTTAAAAACCCTAATTGGATTAGAATAAGCCTATGGAGGACGAAAATGACATTAATGTTCAACCAATGACACAAAATCACTTATTGGATGCAAAAGATTGGTTAAAAACCCAAATTGGATTAGAATAAGCCTATGGAGGACGAAAATGACATTAATGTTCAACCAATGACACAAAATCACTTATTGGATGCACAAGATTGGTTAAAAACCCTAACTGGATTAGAATAATCCTATGGAGGACGAAAATGACATAGATGTTCAACCAATGACACAAAATCACTTATTGGATGCACAAGATTGGTTAAAAACCCTAATTAAAATAGAATATGCCTAGGGAGGATGAAAATGACCTAAATGTTCAACCAATGACACAAAATCACTTATTTGATGCACAAGATTGGTTAAAAACCCTAATTAAATTAGAATAAGCCCAGGGAGGACGAAAATGACCTAAATGTTCAACCAATGACACAAAATCACTTATTGGATGCACAAGATTGGTTAAAAACCCTAATTGGATTAGAATAAGCCTAGGGAGGACGAAAATGACCTAAATGTTCAACCAATGACACAAAATCACTTATTGGATGCACAAGATTGTTTAAAAACCCTAATTTGATTAGAATAAGTCTTGGGAGGAAGAAAATGACATAAATGTTCATTCAATGACACAAAATCCCTTATTGGATGCACAAGATTGGTTAAAAATCCTAATTTGATTAGAATAAATTCAGGGAGGATGAAAATGACGTAAATGTTCAACCAAGGACACAAAATCACTTATTGGATGCACAACATTGTTTAAAAATCCTAATTTGATTAGGATAAGCCTAGGGAGGACGAAAATGACCTAAATGTTCAACCAATGACACAAAATCACTTATTGGATGCACAAGATTGGTTAAAAACCCTAATTGGATTAGAATAAGCCTAGGGAGGACGAAAATGACCTAAATGTTCAACCAATGACACAAAATCACTTATTGGATGCACACGATTGGTTAAAACCCCTAATTGTATTAGAATAAGCCTAGGGAGGACGAAAATGACCTAAATGTTAATCCAATGACACAAACGCCCTGATTGGATGCATAGAATTGGTTACAAACCCTAATTGGATTAGAATAAGCCTAGGGAGGACGAAAATGACCTAAATATTCAACCAATGACACAAAATCACTTATTGGATGCACAAGATTGGTTAAAAACCCTAATTGGATTAGAATAAGCCTACGGAGGACCAAAATGACCTAAATGTTCAACCAATGACACAAAATCACTTATTGGATGCACACGATTGGTTAAAAACCCTAATTGGATTAGAAAAAGCCTAGGGAGGACGAAAATGACCTAAATGTTCAACCAATGATACAAAATCACTTATTGGATGCACAAACTTGGTTAAAAACCCTAATTGGATTAGAATAAGTCTAGGGACGACGAAAATGACCAAAATATTCAACCAATGACACAAAATCACTTATTTGATGCATAAGATTAGTTAAAAACCCTAATTCGATTAGAATAAGCCTAGGAAGGACGGAAAATGACCTAAATGTTCAACCAATGATACAAAATCACTTATTGGATGCACAAGATAGGTTAAAAACCTTAATTGGATTAGAATAAGCCTAGAAAGGACGAAAATGACCTAAATGTTAATCCAATGACACAAACGCTCTTATTGGATGAACAAACTTGGTTAAAAACCCTAATTGGATTAGAATAAGCCTAGGGACTACGAAAATGACCAAAATATTCAACCAATGACACAAAATCACTTATTTGATGCACAAGATTAGTTAAAAACCCTAATTCGATTAGAATAAGACTAGGAAGGACGGAAAATGACCTAAATGTTCAACCAATGTTACAAAATCACTTATTGGATGCACAAGATTGGTTAAAAACCTTAATTGGATTAGAATAAGCCTAGAAAGGACGAAAATGACCCAAATGTTAATCCAATGACACAAACGCTCTTATTGGATGCACAAGATTGGTTAAAAACCCTAATTGGATTAGAATAAGCCTAGGGACGACGAAAATGACCAAAATATTCAACCAATGACACAAAATCACTTATTGGATGCACAAGATTGGTTAAAAACCCAAATTGGATAAGAATACGCCTAGGGAGGAAGAAAATGACCAAAATATTCAACTGATGACACAAAATCACTTATGGGATGCAGAAGATTGGTTAAAAACCCTAATTGGATTAGAATAAGCCTAGGGAGGACGAAAATGACCTAAATGTTCAACCAATGACACAAAATCACTTTTTTGGATGCACAAGATTGGTTAAAAACCCTAATTGGATTAGAATAAGCCTAGGGAGGACCAAAATGACCTAAATGTTCAACCAATGACACAAAATCACTTATTGGATGCACACGATTGGTTAAAAACTGTAATTGGATTAGAAAAAGCCTAGGGAGGACGAAAATGACCTAAATAATCAACCAAATACACAAAATCACTTATTGGATGCACAAACTTGGTTAAAAACCCTAATTGCATTAGAATAAGTCTAGGGACGACGAAAATTACCAAAATATTCAACCAATGACACAAAATCACTTATTTGATGCATAAGATTAGCTAAAAACCCTAATTCGATTAGAATAATCCTAGGAAGGACGGAAAATGACCTAAATGTTCAACCAATGATACAAAATCACTTATTGGATGCACAAGATAGGTTAAAAACCTTAATTGGATTAGAATAAGCCTAGAAAGGACGAAAATGACCCAAATGTTAATCCGATGACACAAACGCTCTTATTGGATGCACAAGATTGGTTAAAAATCCTAATTGGATTAGAATAAGCCTAGGGACGACGAAAATGACCAAAATATTCAACCAATGACACAAAATCACTTATTTGATGCA
>JBBPBQ010000004.1:23990684-24002488 GCA_037974755.1 Cicer yamashitae | reverse complement strand
ACTTATTGGATGCACAAACTTGGTTAAAAATCCTAATTGGATTAGAAAAAGCCTGGTGAGCACGAAATTGACCTAAATGTTAATCCAATGACACAAACGCACTTATTGGATGCACAAGATTGGTTAAAAACCCAAATTGGATAAGAATACGCCTAGGGAGGACGAAAATGACCAAAATATTCAACTGATGCCACAAAATCACTTATTGGATGCAGAAGATTGGTTAAAAACCCTAATTGGATTAGAATAAGCCTAGGGAGGACGAAAATGACTAAAATGTTCAACCAAATACACAAAATCAACAATTGGATGCACAAACTTGGTTAAAAACCCTAATTGGGTTAGAATAAGCCTAGGGACGACGAAAATGACCAAAATATTCAACCAATGACACAAAATCACATATTGGACGCACAAGATTAGTTAAAAACCCTAATTCGATTAGAATAAGCCTAGGAAGGACGGAAAATAACCTAAATGTTCAACCAATGATACAAAATCACTTATTGGATGCACAAGATTGGTTAAAAACCCTAATTGGATTAGAATAAGCCTAGGGAGGACGAAAATGACCTAAATGTTAATCCAATGACACAAACGCTCTTATTGGATGCACAAGATTGGTTAAAAACCCAAATTGGATAAGAATACGCCTAAGGAGGATGAAAATGACCAAAATATTCAACTGATGACACAAAATCACTTATTGGATGCACACGATTGGTTAAAAACTGTAATTGGATTAGAAAAAGCCTAGGGAGGACGAAAATGACCTAAATGTTCAACCAAATAGACAAAATCACTTATTGGATGCACAAACTTGGTTAAAAACCCTAATTGGATTAGAATAAGTCTAGGGACGACGAAAATGACCAAAATATTCAACCAATGACACAAAATCACTTATTTGATGCATAAGATTTGTTAAAAACCCTAATTCGATTATAATAAGCCTAGGAAGGACGGAAAATGACCTAAATGTACAACCAATGATACAAAATCACTTATTGGATGCACAAGATAGGTTAAAAACCTTAATTGGATTAGAATAAGCCTAGAAAGGACGAAAATGACCCAATTGTTAATCCAATGACACAAACGCTCTTATTGGATGCTCAAGATTGGTTAAAAACCCTAATTGGATAAGAATAAGCCTAGGGACGACGAAAATGACCAAAATATTCAACCAATGACACAAAATCACTTATTTGATGCACAAGATTAGTTAAAAACCCAAATTCGATTAGAATAAGCCTAGGAAGGACGGAAAATGACCTAAATGTTCAACCAATGTTACAAAATCACTTATTGGATGCACAAGATAGGTTAAAAACCTTAATTGGATTAGAATAAGCCTAGATAGGACGAAAATGACCAAAATGTTAATCCAATGACACAAACGCTCTTATTGGATGCACAAGATTGGTTAAAAACCCTAATTGGATTAGAATAAGCCTAGGGACGACGAAAATCACCAAAATATTCAACCAATGACACAAAATCACTTATTGGATGCACACGATTGGTTAAAAACCCTAATTGGATTAGAACAAGCCTAGGGAGGACTAAAATGACCTAAATATTCAACCAAATACACAAAATCAACAATTGGATGCACAAACTTGGTTAAAAACCCTAATTGGGTTAGAATAGGCCTAGGGACGACGAAAATGACCAAAATATTCAACCAATGACACAAAATCACTTATTGGATGCACAAGATTAGTTAAAAACCCTAATTCGATTAGAATAAGCCTAGGAAGCACGAAAAATGACCTAAATGTTCAACCAATGATACCAAGTCACTTATTGGATGCACAAGATTGGTTAAAAACCCTAATTGGATTAGAATAAGCCTAGGGAGGACGAAAATGACCTAAATGTTCAACCAATGACACAAAATCACTTGTTGGATGTACACGATTGGTTAAAAACCCTAATTGGATTAGAATAAGCCTAGGGAGGACGAAAAAGACCTAAATGTTCAACTAATGACACAAAATCACTTATTGGATGCATAGGATTGGTTAAAAACCCTAATTGTATTAGAATAAGCCTAGGGAGGACGAAAATGACCTAAATGTTCAACCAAATACACAAAATCACTTATTGGATGCACAAACTTGGTTAAAAATCCTAATTGGATTAGAAAAAGCCTGGTGAGCACGAAATTGACCTAAATGTTAATCCAATGACACAAACGCAGTTATTGGATGCACAAGATTGGTTAAAAACCCAAATTGGATAAGAATACGCCTAGGGAGGACGAAAATGACCAAAATATTCAACTGATGCCACAAAATCACTTATTGGATGCAGAAGATTGGGTAAAAACCCTAATTGGATTAGAATAAGCCTAGGGAGGACGAAAATGACTAAAATGTTCAACCAAATACACAAAATCAACAATCGGATGCACAAACTTGGTTAAAAACCCTAATTGGGTTAGAATAAGCCTAGGGACGACGAAAATGACCAAAATATTCAACCAATGACACAAAATCACATATTGGACGCACAAGATTAGTTAAAAACCCTAATTCGATTAGAATAAGCCTAGGAAGGACGGAAAATAACCTAAATGTTCAACCAATGATACAAAATCACTTATTGGATGCACAAGATTGGTTAAAAACCCTAATTGGATTAGAATAAGCCTAGGGAGGACGAAAATGTGCTAAATGTTAATCCAATGACACAAACGCTCTTATTGGATGCACAAGATTGGTTAAAAACCCTAATTGGATTAGAATAAGCCTAGGGACGACGAAAATGACAAAAATTTTCAACCAATGACACCAAATCACTTATTGGATGCACAAGATTAGTTAAAAACCCTAATTCGATTAGAATAAGCCTAGGAAGGACGGAAAATGACCTAAATGTTCTACCAATGATACCAAATCACTTATTGGATGCAGAAGATTAGTTAAAAACCCTAATTGGATTAGAATAAGCCTAGGGAGGACGAAAATGACCTAAATGTTCAACCAAATACACAAAATAACTTATTGGATGCACAAACTTGGTTAAAAATCCTAATTGGATTAGAAAAAGCCTGGTGAGCACGAAATTGACCTAAATGTTAATCCAATGACACAAACGCACTTATTGGATGCACAAGATTGGTTAAAAACCCAAATTGGATAAGAATACGCCTAGGGAGGACGAAAATGACCAAAATATTCAACTGATGCCACAAAATCACTTATTGGATGCAGAAGATTGGTTAAAAACCCTAATTGGATTAGAATAAGCCTAGGGAGGACGAAAATGACTAAAATGTTCAACCAAATACACAAAATCAACAATTGGATGCACAAACTTGGTTAAAAACCCTAATTGGGTTAGAATAAGCCTAGGGACGACGAAAATGACCAAAATATTCAACCAATGACACAAAATCACATATTGGACGCACAAGATTAGTTAAAAACCCTAATTCGATTAGAATAAGCCTAGGAAGGACGGAAAATAACCTAAATGTTCAACCAATGATACAAAATCACTTATTGGATGCACAAGATTGGTTAAAAACCCTAATTGGATTAGAATAAGCCTAGGGAGGACGAAAATGACCTAAATGTTAATCCAATGACACAAACGCTCTTATTGGATGCACAAGATTGGTTAAAAACCCAAATTGGATAAGAATACGCCTAAGGAGGATGAAAATGACCAAAATATTCAACTGATGACACAAAATCACTTATTGGATGCACACGATTGGTTAAAAACTGTAATTGGATTAGAAAAAGCCTAGGGAGGACGAAAATGACCTAAATGTTCAACCAAATAGACAAAATCACTTATTGGATGCACAAACTTGGTTAAAAACCCTAATTGGATTAGAATAAGTCTAGGGACGACGAAAATGACCAAAATATTCAACCAATGACACAAAATCACTTATTTGATGCATAAGATTTGTTAAAAACCCTAATTCGATTATAATAAGCCTAGGAAGGACGGAAAATGACCTAAATGTACAACCAATGATACAAAATCACTTATTGGATGCACAAGATAGGTTAAAAACCTTAATTGGATTAGAATAAGCCTAGAAAGGACGAAAATGACCCAATTGTTAATCCAATGACACAAACGCTCTTATTGGATGCTCAAGATTGGTTAAAAACCCTAATTGGATAAGAATAAGCCTAGGGACGACGAAAATGACCAAAATATTCAACCAATGACACAAAATCACTTATTTGATGCACAAGATTAGTTAAAAACCCAAATTCGATTAGAATAAGCCTAGGAAGGACGGAAAATGACCTAAATGTTCAACCAATGTTACAAAATCACTTATTGGATGCACAAGATAGGTTAAAAACCTTAATTGGATTAGAATAAGCCTAGATAGGACGAAAATGACCAAAATGTTAATCCAATGACACAAACGCTCTTATTGGATGCACAAGATTGGTTAAAAACCCTAATTGGATTAGAATAAGCCTAGGGACGACGAAAATCACCAAAATATTCAACCAATGACACAAAATCACTTATTGGATGCACACGATTGGTTAAAAACCCTAATTGGATTAGAACAAGCCTAGGGAGGACTAAAATGACCTAAATATTCAACCAAATACACAAAATCAACAATTGGATGCACAAACTTGGTTAAAAACCCTAATTGGGTTAGAATAGGCCTAGGGACGACGAAAATGACCAAAATATTCAACCAATGACACAAAATCACTTATTGGATGCACAAGATTAGTTAAAAACCCTAATTCGATTAGAATAAGCCTAGGAAGCACGAAAAATGACCTAAATGTTCAACCAATGATACCAAGTCACTTATTGGATGCACAAGATTGGTTAAAAACCCTAATTGGATTAGAATAAGCCTAGGGAGGACGAAAATGACCTAAATGTTCAACCAATGACACAAAATCACTTGTTGGATGTACACGATTGGTTAAAAACCCTAATTGGATTAGAATAAGCCTAGGGAGGACGAAAAAGACCTAAATGTTCAACCAATGACACAAAATCACTTATTGGATGCATAGGATTGGTTAAAAACCCTAATTGTATTAGAATAAGCCTAGGGAGGACGAAAATGACCTAAATGTTCAACCAAATACACAAAATCACTTATTGGATGCACAAACTTGGTTAAAAATCCTAATTGGATTAGAAAAAGCCTGGTGAGCACGAAATTGACCTAAATGTTAATCCAATGACACAAACGCACTTATTGGATGCACAAGATTGGTTAAAAACCCAAATTGGATAAGAATACGCCTAGGGAGGACGAAAATGACCAAAATATTCAACTGATGCCACAAAATCACTTATTGGATGCAGAAGATTGGTTAAAAACCCTAATTGGATTAGAATAAGCCTAGGGAGGACGAAAATGACTAAAATGTTCAACCAAATACACAAAATCAACAATTGGATGCACAAACTTGGTTAAAAACCCTAATTGGGTTAGAATAAGCCTAGGGACGACGAAAATGACCAAAATATTCAACCAATGACACAAAATCACATATTGGACGCACAAGATTAGTTAAAAACCCTAAATCGATTAGAATAAGCCTAGGAAGGACGGAAAATGACCTAAATGTTCAACCAATGATACAAAATCACTTATTGGATGCACAAGATTGGTTAAAAACCCTAATTGGATTAGAATAAGCCTAGGGAGGACGAAAATGACCTAAATGTTCAACCAATGACACAAAATCACATATTGGATGCACAAGATTGGTTAAAAACCTTAATTGGATTTGAATAAGGCTAGGGAGGACGAAAATGACCTAAATGTGCAACCAATGACACAAATTCACATATTGGATGCACAAGATTGGTTAAAAACCCTAATTGGATTAGAATAAGCCTAGGGAGGACGAAAATGACCTAAATGTTCAACCAATGACACAAAATCACATATTGGATGCACAAGATTGGTTAAAAACCGTAATTGGATAAGAATAAGCCTAGGGAGGATGAAAATGACCTAAATGTTCAACCAATGACACAAAATTACATATTGGATGCACAAGATTGGTTAAAAACCCTAATTGGATTAGAATAAGCCTAGGGAGGACGAAAATTACCTAAATGTTCAACCAATGACACAAAATGACACAAAATCACATGTTGGATGCACAAGATTGGTTAAAAACCCTAATTGGATTAGAATAAGCCTAGGAAGGACGAAAATGACCTAAATGTTCAACCAATGACACAAAATCACATATTGGATGCACAAGATTGGTTAAAAACCCTAATTGGATTAGAATAAGCCTAGGGAGGACGAAAATGACCTAAATGTTCAACCAATGACACAAAATCATAAATTGGATGCACAAGATTGGTTAAAAACCCTAATTGGATTAGAATAAGCCTAGGAAGGACGAAAATGACCTAAATGTTCAACCAATGACACAAAATCACATATTGGATGCACAAGATTGGTTAAAAACCCTAATTGGATTAGAATAAGCCTAGGAAGGACGAAAATGATCTAAATGTTCAACCAACGACACAAAATGACACAAAATCACATATTGGATGCACAAGATTGGTTAAAAACCCTAATTGGATTAGAATAAGCCTAGGAAGGACGAAAATGACCTAAATGTTCAACCAATGACACAAAATCACATATTGGATGCACAAGATTGGTTAAAAACCCTAATTGGATTAGAATAAGCCTAGGGAGGACGAAAATGACCTAAATGTTCAACCAATGACACAAAATCACTTATTGGATGCACAAGATTAGTTAAAAACCCTAATTGGATTAGAATAAGCCTAGGGAGGACGAAAATGACCTAAATGTTCAACCAATGACACAAAATCACTTATTGGATGCACAAGATTGGTTAAAAACCCTAATTGGATTAGAATAAGCCTAGGGAGGACCAAAATGACCTAAATGTTCAACCAATGACACAAAATCACTTATTGGATGCACACGATTGGTTAAAAACCCTAATTGCATTAGAAAAAGCCTAGGGAGGACGAAAGTGACCTAAATGTTCAATCAAATACACAAAATCACTTATTGGATGCACAAACTTGGTTAAAAACCCAAATTGGATTAGAATAAGCCTAGGGACGACGAAAATGACCAAAATAATCAACCAATGACACAAAATCACTTATTTGATGCACAAGATTAGTTAAAAACCCTAATTCGATTAGAATAAGCCTAGGAAGGACGGAAAATGACCTAAATGTTCAACCAATGATACAAAATCACTTATTGGATGCACAAGATAGGTTAAAAACCTTAATTGGATTAGAATAAGCCTAGAAAGGACAAAAATGACCTAAATGTTAATCCAATGACACAAACACTCTTATTGGATGGACAAGATTGGTTAAAAACCCTAATTGGATTAGAATAAGCCTAGGGCCGACGAAAATGACCAAAATATTCAACCAATGACACAAAATCACTTATTGGATGCACAAGATTGGTTAAAAACCCTAATTGGATTAGAAGAAGCCTAGGGAGGACGATAATGACTAAAATGTTCAACCAAATACACAAAATCAACAATTGGATGCACAAACTTGGTTAAAAACCCTAATTGGGTTAGAATAAGCCTAGGGACGACGAAAATGAGCAAAATATTCAACCAATGACACAAAATCACTTATTGGATGCACAAGATTAGTTAAAAACCCTAATTCGATTAGAATAAGCCTAGGAAGGACGGAAAATGACCTAAATGTTCAACCAATGATACAAAATCACTTATTGGATGCACAAGATTGGTTAAAAACCCTAATTGGATTAGAATAAGCCTAGGGAGGACGAAAATGACCTAAATGTTAATCCAATGACACAAACGCTCTTATTGGATGCACAAGATTGGTTAAAAACCCTAATTGGATTAGAATAAGCCTAGGGACGACGAAAATGACAAAAATTTTCAACCAATGACACCAAATCACTTATTGGATGCACAAGATTAGTTAAAAACCCTAATTCGATTAGAATAAGCCTAGGAAGGACGGAAAATGACCTAAATGTTCTACCAATGATACCAAATCACTTATTGGATGCAGAAGATTAGTTAAAAACCCTAATTGGATTAGAATAAGCCTAGGGAGGACGAAAATGACCTAAATGTTCAACCAAATACACAAAATAACTTATTGGATGCACAAACTTGGTTAAAAATCCTAATTGGATTAGAAAAAGCCTGGTGAGCACGAAATTGACCTAAATGTTAATCCAATGACACAAACGCACTTATTGGATGCACAAGATTGGTTAAAAACCCAAATTGGATAAGAATACGCCTAGGGAGGACGAAAATGACCAAAATATTCAACTGATGCCACAAAATCACTTATTGGATGCAGAAGATTGGTTAAAAACCCTAATTGGATTAGAATAAGCCTAGGGAGGACGAAAATGACTAAAATGTTCAACCAAATACACAAAATCAACAATTGGATGCACAAACTTGGTTAAAAACCCTAATTGGGTTAGAATAAGCCTAGGGACGACGAAAATGACCAAAATATTCAACCAATGACACAAAATCACATATTGGACGCACAAGATTAGTTAAAAACCCTAAATCGATTAGAATAAGCCTAGGAAGGACGGAAAATGACCTAAATGTTCAACCAATGATACAAAATCACTTATTGGATGCACAAGATTGGTTAAAAACCCTAATTGGATTAGAATAAGCCTAGGGAGGACGAAAATGACCTAAATGTTAATCCAATGACACAAACGCTCTTATTGGATGCACAAGATTGGTTAAAAACCCTAATTGGATTAGAATAAGCCTAGGGACGACGAAAATGACAAAAATTTTCAACCAATGACACCAAATCACTTATTGGATGCACAAGATTAGTTAAAAACCCTAATTCGATTAGAATAAGCCTAGGAAGGACGGAAAATGACCTAAATGTTCTACCAATGATACCAAATCACTTATTGGATGCAGAAGATTAGTTAAAAACCCTAATTGGATTAGAATAAGCCTAGGGAGGACGAAAATGACCTAAATGTTCAACCAATGACACAAAATCACTTATTGGATGCACAAGATTGGTTAAAAACCCTAATTGGATTAGAATAAGCCTAGGGAGGACCAAAATGACCTAAATGTTCAACCAATGACACAAAATCACTTATTGGATGCACACGATTGGTTAAAAACCCTAATTGCATTAGAAAAAGCCTAGGGAGGACGAAAGTGACCTAAATGTTCAATCAAATACACAAAATCACTTATTGGATGCACAAACTTGGTTAAAAACCCAAATTGGATTAGAATAAGCCTAGGGACGACGAAAATGACCAAAATAATCAACCAATGACACAAAATCACTTATTTGATGCACAAGATTAGTTAAAAACCCTAATTCGATTAGAATAAGCCTAGGAAGGACGGAAAATGACCTAAATGTTCAACCAATGATACAAAATCACTTATTGGATGCACAAGATAGGTTAAAAACCTTAATTGGATTAGAATAAGCCTAGAAAGGACAAAAATGACCTAAATGTTAATCCAATGACACAAACACTCTTATTGGATGGACAAGATTGGTTAAAAACCCTAATTGGATTAGAATAAGCCTAGGGCCGACGAAAATGACCAAAATATTCCACCAATGACACAAAATCACTTATTGGATGCACAAGATTGGTTAAAAACCCAAATTGGATAAGAATACGCCTAGGGAGGAGGAAAATGACCAAAATATTCAACAAATGACACAAAATCACTTATTGGATGCAGAAGATTGGTTAAAAACCCTAATTGGATTAGAAGAAGCCTAGGGAGGACGATAATGACTAAAATGTTCAACCAAATACACAAAATCAACAATTGGATGCACAAACTTGGTTAAAAACCCTAATTGGGTTAGAATAAGCCTAGGGACGACGAAAATGAGCAAAATATTCAACCAATGACACAAAATCACTTATTGGATGCACAAGATTAGTTAAAAACCCTAATTCGATTAGAATAAGCCTAGGAAGGACGGAAAATGACCTAAATGTTCAACCAATGATACAAAATCACTTATTGGATGCACAAGATTGGTTAAAAACCCTAATTGGATTAGAATAAGCCTAGGGAGGACGAAAATGACCTAAATGTTAATCCAATGACACAAACGCTCTTATTGGATGCACAAGATTGGTTAAAAACCCTAATTGGATTAGAATAAGCCTAGGGACGACGAAAATGACCTAAATTTTCAACCAATGACACAAAATCACTTATTGGATGCACAAGATTGGTTAAAAACCCTAATTCGATTAGAATAAGCCTAGGAAGGACGGAAAATGACCTAAATGTTCAACCAATGACACAAAATCACTTATTGGATGCACACGATTGGTTAAAAACCGTAATCGAATTAGAATAAGCCTAGGGAGGACCAAAATGACCTAAATGTTCAACCAATGACACAAAATCACTTATTGGATGCACACGATTGGTTAAAAACCGTAATTGGATTAGAAAAAGGCTAGGGAGGACGAAAATGACCTAAATGTTCAACCAAATACACAAAATCACATATTGGATGCACAAACTTGGTTAAAAACCCTAATTGGATTAGAATAAGCCTAAGGACGACGAAAATGACTAAAATATTCAACCAAGGACACCAAATCACTTATTGGATGCACAAGATTAGTTAAAAACACAAATTGGATAAGAATACGCCTAGGGAGGACGAAAATGACCAAAATATTCAACTGATGACACAAAATCACTTATTGGATGCACAAGATTGGTTAAAAACCCTAATTGGATTAGAATAAGCCTAGGGAGGACCAAAATGACCTAAATATTCAACCAATGACACAAAATCACTTATTGGATGCACAAGATTGGTTAAAAACCCTGATTGGATTAGAATAAGCCTAGGGAGGACGAAAATGACCTAAATGTTCAACCAATGACACAAAATCACTTATTGGATGCACAAGATTGGTTAAAAACCCTAATTGGATTAGAGTAAGCCTAGGGGGGACCAAAATGACCAAAATGTTCAACCAATGACACAAAATCACTTATTGGATGCACACGATTGGTTAAAAACCGTAATTGGATTAGAAAAAGCCTAGGGAGGACGAAAATGACCTAAATGTTCAACAAAATACACAAAATCACTTATTGGATGCACAAACTTAGTTAAAAACCCTAATTGGATTAGAATAAGCCTAGGGACGACGAAAATGACCAAAATATTCAACCAATGACACAAAATCACTTATTTGATGCACAAGATTAGTTAAAAACCCTAATTCGATTAGAATAAGCCTAGGAAGGACGGAAAATAACCTAAATGTTCAACCAATGATACAAAATCACTTATTGGATGCACAAGATAGGTTAAAAACCTTAATTGGATTAGAATAAGCCTAGAAAGGACGAAAATGACCTAAATGTTAATCCAATGACACAAACGCTCTTATTGGATGGACAAGATTGGTTAAAAACCCTAATTGGATTAGAATAAGCCTAGGGACGACGAAAATGACCAAAATATTCAACCAATGACACAAAATCACTTATTGGATGCACACGATTGGTTAAAAACCCTAATTGGATTAGAATAAGCCTAGGGAGGACGAAAATGACTAAAATGTTCAACCAAATACACAAAATCAACAATTGGATGCACAAACCTGGTTAAAAACCCTAATTGGGTTAGAATAAGCCTAGGGACGACGAAAATGACCAAAATATTCAACCAATGACACAAAATCACTTATTGGATTCACAAGATTAGTTAAAAACCCTAATTCGATTAGAATAAGCCTAGGAAGGACG
>JBBPBQ010000004.1:23966122-23979057 GCA_037974755.1 Cicer yamashitae | reverse complement strand
ATTGGATGCACAAACTTGGTTAAAAACCCTAATTGGATTAGAATAAGCCTAGGGACGACGAAAATGACTAAAATATTCAACCAATGACACAAAATCACTTATTTGATGCACAAGATTAGTTAAAAACACTAATTCGATTAGAATAAACCTAGGAAGGACGGAAAATGACCTAAATGTTCAACCAATGATACAAAATCACTTATTGGATGCACAAGATAGGTTAAAAACCTTAATTGGATTAGAATAAGCCTATAAAGTACGAAAATGACCTAAATGTTAATCCAATGACACAAACACTGTTATTGGATGGACAAGATTGGTTAAAAACCCTAATTGGATTAGAATAAGCCTAGGGACGACAAAAATGACCAAAATATTCAACCAATGACACAAAATCACTTATTGGATGCACAAGATTGGTTAAAAACCCAAATTGGATAAGAATACGCCTATGGAGGACGAAAATGACCAAAATATTCAACTGATGACACAAAATCATTTATTGGATGCAGAAGATTAGTTAAAAACCCTAATTGGATTAGAATAAGCCTAGGGAGGACAAAAATGAATAAATTGTTCAACCAAATACACAAAATCAACAATTGGATGACAAAACTTGGTTAAAAACCCTAATTGGGTTAGAATAAGTCTAGGGACGACGAAAATGACCAAAATATTCAACCAATGACACAAAATCACTTATTGGATGCACAAGATTAGTTAAAAACCCTAATTCGATTAGAATAAGCCTAGGAAGGACGAAAAATGACCTAAATGATCAACCAATGATACAAAATCACTTATTGGATGCCCAAGATTGGTTAAAAACCCTAATTGGATTAGAATAAGCCTAGGGAGGACGAAAATGACCTAAATGTTCAACCAATGACACAAAATCACTTATTGGATGCACACGATTGGTTAAAAACCGTAATTGGATTAGAAAAAGCCTAGGGAGGACAAAAATGACCTAAATGTTCAACCAAATACACAAAATCACTTATTGGATGCACAAACTTGGTTAAAAACCCTAATTGGATTAGAATAAGCCTAGGGACGACGAAAATGACTAAAATATTCAACCAACGACACAAAATCACTTCTTTGATGCACAAGATTAGTTAAAAACACTAATTCGATTAGAATAAGCCTAGGAAGGACGGAAAATGACCTAAATGTTCAACCAATGATACAAAATCACTTATTGGATGCACAAGATTGGTTAAAAACCCAAATTGGATAAGAATACGCCTAAGGAGGATGAAAATGACCAAAATATTCAACTGATGACACCAAATCACTTATTGGATGCACACGATTGGTTAAAAACTGTAATTGGATTAGAAAAAGCCTAGGGAGGACGAAAATGACCTAAATGTTCAACCAAATAGACAAAATCACTTATTGGATGCACAAACTTGGTTAAAAACCCTAATTGGATTAGAATAAGTCTAGGGACGACGAAAATGACATAAATGTTAATCCAATGACACAAAATCACTTATTGGATGCACAAGATTGGTTAAAAACCCTAATTGGATTAGAATAAGCCTAGGGACGACGAAAATGACCAAAATTTTCAACCAATGACACCAAATCACTTATTGGATGCACAAGATTAGTTAAAAACCCTAATTCGATTAGAATAAGCCTAGGAAGGACGGAAAATGACCTAACTGTTCAACCAATGATACAAAATCACTTATTGGATGCACAAGATTGGTTAAAAACCCTAATTGGATTAGAATAAGCCTAGGGAGGACGAAAATGACCTAAATGTTCAACCAATGATACAAAATCACTTATTGGATGCACAAGATAGGTTAAAAACCTTAATTGGATTAGAATAAGCCTAGAAAGGACGAAAATGTCCTAAATGTTAATCCAATGACACAAACGCTCTTATTGGATGGACAAGATTGGTTAAAAACCCTAATTGGATTAGAATAAGCCTAGGGACGACGAAAATGACCAACATATTCAACCAAGGACACAAAATCACTTATTGGATGCACAAGATTGGTTAAAAACCCAAATTGGATAAGAATACGCCTAGGGAGGACGAAAATGACCAAAATATTCAACTGATGACACAAAATCATTTATTGGATGCAGAAGATTGGTTAAAAACCCTAATTGGATTAGAATAAGCTTAGGGAGGACGAAAATGAATACATTGTTCAACCAAATACACAAAATCAATAATTGGATGCACAAACTTGGTTAAAAACCCTAATTGGGTTAGAATAAGCCTAGGGACGACGAAAATGACCAAAATATTCAACCAATGACACAAAATCACTTATTGGATGCACAAGATTAGTTAAAAACCCTAATTCGATTAGAATAAGCCTAGGAAGGACGGAAAATGACCTAAATGTTCAACCAATGACACAAAATCACTTATTGGATGCAAAAGATTGGTTAAAAACCCTAATTGGATTAGAATAAGCCTAGGGAGGACGTAAATGACCTAAATGTTAATCCAATGACACAAACGCCCTTATTGGATGCATAGGATTGGTTACAAACCCTAACTGGATTAGAATAAGCCTAGGGAGGACCAAAATGACCTAAATGTTCAACCAATGATACAATATCACTTATTGGATGCACAAGATTGGTTAAAAACCCTAATTGGATTAGAATAAGCCTAGGGAGGACGAAAATGACCTAAATGTTCAACCAATGATACAAAATCACTTATTGGTTGCACAAGATAGGTTAAAAACCTTAATTGGATTAGAATAAGCCTAGAAAGCACGAAAATGACCTAAATGTTAATCCAATGACACAAACGCTCTTATTGGATGGACAAGATTGGTTAAAAACCCTAATTGTATTAGAATAAGCCTAGGGACGAAGAAAATGACCAAAATATTCAACCAATGACACAAAATCACTTATTGGATGCAGAAGATTGGTTAAAAACCCTAATTGGATTAGAATAAGCCTAGGGAGGACGAAAATGACAAAAATGTTCAACCAAATACACAAAATCAACAATTGAATGCACAAACCTGGTTAAAAACCCTAATTGGGTTAGAATAAGCCTAGGGACGACGAAAATGACCAAAATATTCAACCAAGGACACAAAATCACTTATTGGATGCACAAGATTGGTTAAAAACCCAAATTGGATAAGAATACGCCTAGGGAGGACGAAAATGACCAAAATATTCAACTGATGACACAAAATCATTTATTGGATGCAGAAGATTGGGTAAAAACCCTAATTGGATTAGAATAAGCCTAGGGAGGACGAAAATGAATAAATTGTTCAACCAAATACACAAAATCAACAATTGGATGCACAAACTTGGTTAAAAACCCTAATTGGGTTAGAATAAGCCTAGGGACGACGAAAATGACCAAAATATTCAACCAATGACACAAAATCACTTATCGGATGCACAAGATTAGTTAAAAACCCTTACTCGATTAGAATAAGCCTAGGAAGGACGGAAAATGACCTAAATGTTCAACCAATGACACAAAATCACTTATTGGATGCAAAAGATTGGTTAAAAACCCTAATTGGATTAGATTAAGCCTAGGGAGGACGTAAATGACCTAAATGTTAATCCAATGACACAAACGCTCTTATTGGATGCATTGGATTGGTTACAAACCCTAATTGGAATAGAATAAGCCTAGGGAGGACGAAAATGACCTAAATGTTCAACCAATGATACAAAATCACTTATTGGATGCACAAGATTGGTTAAAAACCCTGATTGGATTAGAATAAGCCTAGGGAGGACGAAAATGACCTAAATGTTCAACCAATGACACAAAATCACTTATTGGATGCACAAGATTGGTTAAAAACCCTAATTGGATTAGAATAAGCCTAGGGAGGACGAAAACGACCTAAATGTTCAACCAATGACACAAAATCACTTATTGGATGCACAAGATTGGTTAAAAACCCTAATTGGATTAGAATAAGCCTAGGGAGGACGAAAATGACCTAAATGTTCAACCAATGACACAAAATGACAAAAAATCACATATTGGATGCATAATATTGGTTAAAATCCCTAATTGGTTAGAATAAGCCTAGGGAGGACGAAAATGACCTAAATGTTCAACCAATGACACAAAATCACGTATTGGATGCACAAGATTGGTTAAAAACCCTAATTGGATTAGAATAAGTCTAGGGAGGACGAAAATGACCTAAATGTTCAACCAATGACACAAAATCACATATTGGATGCACAAGATTGGTTAAAAACCCTAATTGGATTAGAATAAGCCTAGGGAGGACGAAAATGACCTAAATGTTCAACCAATGACACAAAATCACATATTGGATGCACAAGATTGGTTAAAAACCCTAATTGGATTAGAATAAGCCTAGGGAGGACGAAAATGACCTAAATGTTCACCCAATGACACAAAATCACATGTTGGATGCACAAGATTGGTTAAAAACCCTAATTGGATTAGCATAAGCCTAGGGAGGACGAAATAGACCTTAATGTTCAACCAATGACACAAAATGACACAAAATCACATATTGGTTGCACAAGATTGGTTAAAAACCCTAATTGGATTAGGATAAGCCTAGGGAGGACGAAAATGACCTAAATGTTCAACCAATGACACAAAATCACATATTGGATGCACAAGATTGGTTAAAAACCCTAATTGGATTAGAATAAGCCTAGGGAGGACGAAAATGACCTAAATGTTCAACCAATGACACAAAATAACACAAAATCACATATTGGTTGCACAAGATTGGTTAAAAACCCTAATTGGATTAGAATAAGCCTAGGGAGGACGAAAATGACCTAAATGTTCAACCAATGACACAAAATCGCATATTGGATGCACAAGATTGGTTAAAAACCCTAATTGGATTAGAATAAGCCTAGGGAGGACGAAAATGACCTAAATGGTTAGCCAATGACACAAAATCACATATTGGATGCACATGATTGGTTAAAAACCCTAATTGAATTAGAGTAAGCCTAGGGAGGACGAAAATGACCTAAATGTTCAACCAATGACACAAAATCACATATTGGATGCACAAGATTGGTTAAAAACCCTAATTGGATTAGAATAAGCCTAGGGAGGACGAAAATGACCTAAATGTTCAACCAATGACACAAAATCACATATTGGATGCACAAGATTGGTTAAAAACCCTCATTGGATTAGAATAAGCCTAGGGAGGACGAAAATGACCTAAATGTTCAACCAATGACACAAAATCACATATTGGATGCACAAGATTGGTTAAAAACCCTAATTGGATTAGAATAAGCCTAGGGAGGACGAAAATGACCTAAATGTTCAACCAATGACACAAAATGACACAAAATCACATATTGGATGCACAAGATTGGTTAAAAACCCTAGTTGGATTATAATAAGCCTAGGGAGGACGAAAATGACCTAAATGTTCAACCAATGACACAAAATCACATATTGGATGCACAAGATTGGTTAAAAACCCTAATTGGATTAGAATAAGCCTAGGGAGGACGAAAATGACCTAAATGTTCAACCAATGACACAAAATGACACAAAATCACATATTGGATGCACAAGATTGGTTAAAAACCCTAATTGGATTAGAATAAGCCTAGGGAGGACGAAAATAACCTAAATGTTTAACCGATGACACAAAATGACACAAAATCACATATTGGATGCACAAGATTGGTTAAAAACCCTAGTTGGATTAGAATAAGCCTAAGGGGGACGAAAATGACCTAAATGTTTAACCAATGACACAAAATCACATATTGGATGCACAAGATTGGTTAAAAACCCTAATTGGATTAGAATAAGCCTAGGGAGGACGAAAATGACCTAAATGTTCAACCAATGACACAAAATCACTTATTGGATGCACAAGATTGGTTAAAAATCCTAATTGGATTAGAATAAGCCTAGGGAGGACGAAAATGACCTAAATGTTCAACCAATGACACAAAATCACTTATTGGATGCACACGATTGGTTAAAACCCCTAATTGGATTAGAATAAGCATAGGGAGGACGAAAATGACCTAAATGTTAATCCAATGACACAAACGCCCTTATTGGATGCATAGGATTGGTTACAAACCCTAATTGGATAAGAATAAGCCTAGGGAGGACGAAAATGACCTAAATGTTGAACCAATGACACAAAATCACTTATTGGATGCACAAGATTGGTTAAAAACCCTAATTGGATTAGAATAAGCCTAGGGAGGACCAAAATGACCTAAATGTTCAACCAATGACACAAAATCACTTATTGGATGCACACGATTGGTTAAAAACCGTAATTGGATTAGAAAAAGCCTAGGGAGGACGAAAATGACCTAAATGTTCAACAAAATATACAAAATCACTTATTGGATGCACAAACTTAGTTAAAAACCCTAATTGGATTAGAATAAGCCTAGGGACGACGAAAATGACCAAAATATTCAACCAATGACACAAAATCACTTATTTGATGCACAAGATTAGTTAAAAATCCTAATTCGATTAGAATAAGCATAGGAAGGACGGAAAATGACCTAAATGTTCAACCAATGATACAAAATCACTTATTGGATGCACAAGATAGGTTAAAAACCTTAATTGGATTAGAATAAGCCTAGAAAGGACGAAAATGACCTAAATGTTAATCCAATGACACAAACGCTCTTATTGGATGGACAAGATTGGTTAAAAACCCTAATTGGATTAGAATAAGCCTAGGGACGACGAAAATGACCAAAATATTCAACCAATGACACAAAATCACTTATTGGATGCACAAGATTGGTTAAAAACCCAAATTGGATAAGAATACGCCTAGGAAGGACGAAAATGACCAAAATATTCAACTGATGACACAAAATCACTTATTGGATACACAAGATTGGTTAAAAACCCTAATTGGATTAGAATAAGCCTAGGGAGGACCAAAATGACCTAAATATTCAACCAATGACACAAAATCACTTATTGGATGCACACGATTAGTTAAAAACCCTAATTGGATTAGAAAAAGCCTAGGGAGGACGAAAATGACCTAAATGTTCAAACAAATACACAAAATCACTTATTGGATGCACAAACTTGGTTAAAAACCCTAATTGGATTAGAATAAGCCTAGGGACGACGAAAATGACCAAAATATTCAACCAATGACACAAAATCACTTATTTGATGCACAAGATTAGTTAAAAACCCTAATTCGATAAGAATAAGCCTAGGAAGGACGGAAAATGACCTAAATGTTCAACCAATGATACAAAATCACTTATTGGATGCACAAGATAGGTTAAAAACCTTAATTGGATTAGAATAAGCCTAGTAAGGAAGAAAATGACCTAAATGTTAATCCAATGACACAAACGCTCTTATTGGATGGACAAGATTGGTTAAAAACCCTAATTGGATTAGAATAAGCCTAGGGACGACGCAAATGATCAAAATATTCAACCAATGACACAAAATCACTTATTGGATGCACAAGATTGGTTAAAAACCCAAATTGGATAAGAATACGCCTAGGGAGGAGGAAAATGACCAAAATATTCAACTGATGACACAAAATCACTTATTGGATGTAGAATATTGGTTAAAAACCCTAATTGGATTAGAATAAGCCTAGGGAGGACGAAAATGACTAAAATGTTCAACCAAATACACAAAATCAACAATTGGATGCACAAACCTGGTTAAAAACCCTAATTGGGTTAGAATAAGCCTAGGGACGACGAAAATGACCAAAATATTCAACCAATGACACAAAATCACTTATTGGATTCACAAGATTAGTTAAAAACCCTAATTCGATTAGAATAAGCCTAGGAAGGACGAAAAATAACCTAAATGTTCAACCAATGATACAAAATCACTTATTGGATGCACAAGATTGGTTAAAAACCCTGATTGGATTAGAATAAGCCTAGGGAGGACGAAAATGACCTAAATGTTCAACCAATGACACAAAATCACTTATTGGATGCACAAGATTGGTTAAAAACCCTAATTGGATTAGAATAAGCCTAGGGGGGACCAAAATGACCTAAATGTTCAACCAATGACACAAAATCACTTATTGGATGCACACGATTGGTTAAAAACCGTAATTGGATTAGGAAAAGCCTAGGGAGGACGAAAATGACCTAAATGTTCAACCAAATACACAGAATCACTTATTGGATGCACAAACTTGGTTAAAAACCCTAATTGGATTAGAATAAGCCTAGGGACGACGAAAATGACAAAATATTCAACCAATGACACAAAATCACTTATTTGATGCACAAGATTAGTTAAAAACCCTAATTCAATTAGAATAAGCCTAGGAAGGACGGAAAATGACCTAAATGTTCAACCAATGATACTAAATCACTTATTGGATGCACAAGATAGGTTAAAAACTTTAATTGGATTAGAATAAGCCTAGAAAGGACGAAAATGTCCTAAATGTTAATCCAATGACACAAACGCTCTTATTGGATGGACAACATTGGTTAAAAACCCTAATTGGATTAGAATAAGCCTAGGGACGACGAAAATGACCAAAATATTCAACCAAGGACACAAAATCACTTATTGGATGCACAAGATTGGTTAAAAACCCAAATTGGATAAGAATACGCCTAGGGAGGACGAAAATGACCAAAATATTCAACTGATGACACAAAATCATTTATTGGATGCAGAAGATTGGTTAAAAACCCTAATTGGATTAGAATAAGCCTAGGGAGGACGAAAATGAATAAATTGTTCAACCAAATACACAAAATCAACAATTGGATGCACAAACTTGGTTAAAAACCCTAATTGGGATAGAATAAGCCTAGGGACGACGAAAATGACTAAAATATTCAACCAATGACACAAAATCACTTATTGGATGCACAAGATTAGTTAAAAACCCTTATTCGATTAGAATAAGCCTAGGAAGGACGGAAAATGACCTAAATGTTCAACCAATAACACAAAATCACTTATTGGATGCAAAAGATTGGTTAAAAACCCTAATTGGATTAGAATAAGCCTAGGGAGGACGTAAATGACCTAAATGTTAATCCAATGACACAAACGCCCTTATTGGATGCATAGGATTGGTTACAAACCCTAATTGGATTAGAAAAAGCCTAGGGATGACGAAAATGACCTAAATGTTCAACAAATGATACAAAATCACTTATTGGATGCACAAGATTGGTTAAAAACCCTAATTGGATTAGAATAACCCTAGGGAGGACGAAAATGACCTAAATGTTCCACCAATGACACAAAATCAATTATTGGATGCACACGATTGGTTAAAAACCCTAATTGGATTAGAATAAGCATAGGAAGGATGAAAATGAGCTAAATGTTCAACCAAATACACAAAACCACTTATTGGATTTCACAAACTTGGTTAAAAACCCTAATTGGATTGGAATAAGCCTAGGGACGACGAAAATGAACAAAATATTCAACCAATGACACAAAATCACTTATTGGATGTACAAGATTAGTTAAAAACCATAATTTGATTAGAATAAGCCTAGGAAGGACGGAAAATGACCTAAATGTTCAACCAATGATACAAAATCACTAATTGGATGCACAAGATTAGTTAAAAACCCTAATTGGATTAGAATAAGCCTGGGGAGGACGAAAAATCCTTAAATGTTCAACCAATGACACAAAATCACTTATTGGATTAGAATAAGCCTAGGGAGGACGAAAATGACCTAAATGTTCAACCAAATACACAAAATCACTTATTGAATGCACAAACTTGGTTAAAAACCCAAATTGGATTAGAATAAGCCTAGGGACGACGAAAATGACCAAAATATTCAACCAATGACACAAAATCACTTATTCGATGCACAAGATTAGTTAAAAACCTAATTTGATTAGAATAAGCCTAGGAAGGACGGAAAATAACCTAAATGTTCGACCAATGATACAAAATCACTTATTGGATACACATGATTGGTTAAAAACCCAAATTGGATAAGAATACGCCTAGGGAGGACGAAAATGACCAAAATATTCAACTGATGACACAAAATCACTTATTGGATGCAGAAGATTGGTTAAAAACCCTAATTGGATTAGAATAAGCCTAGGGAGGAAGAAAATGACCAAAATATTCAACCAATGACACAAAATCAATTATTGGATGCACACGATTGGTTAAAAACCCTAATTGGATTAGAATAACCCTAAGGACGACTAAAATGACCAAAATATTCAACCAATGACACAAAATCACTTATTGGATGCACAATATTAGTTAAAAACCCTAATTCGATTAGAATAAGCCTAGGAAGGACGGAAAATGGCCTAAATGTTCAACCAATGACAAAAAATCACTTATTGGATGCAAAAGATTGGTTAAAAACCCTAATTGGATTAGAATAAGCCTAGGGAGGACGTAAATGACATAAATGTTAATCCAATGACACAAACGCCCTTATTAGATGCATAGGATTGGTTACAAACCCTAATTGGATTAGAATAAGCCTAGGGAGGACGAAAATGACGTAAATGTTCAACCAATGATACAAAATCACTTATTGGATGCACAAGATTGGTTAAAAACCCTAATTGGATTAGAATAAGCCTTGGGAGGACGAAAATGACCTAAATGTTCAACCAATGACACAAAATCACTTATTGGATGCACACGATTGGTTAAAAACCCTAATTGGATTAGAATAAGCCTAGGGAGGACGAAAATGAGCTAAATGTTCAACCAAATACACAAAATCACTTATTGGATTTCACAAACTTGGTTAAAAACCCTAATTGGATTAGAATAAGCCTAGGGACGACGAAAATGACCAAAATATTCAACCAATGACACAAAATCACTTATTGGATGTACAAGATTAGTTAAAAACCCTAATTCGATTAGAATAAGCCTAGGAAGGACGGAAAATGACCTAAATGTTCAACCAATGATACAAAATCACTTATTGGATGCACAAGATTTGTTAAAAACCCTAATTGGATTAGAATAAGCCTTGGGAGGACGAAAATGACCTAAATGTTCAACCAATGACACAAAATCACTTATTGGATTAGAATAAGCCTAGGGAGGACGAAAATGACCTAAATGTTCAACAAAATACACAAAATCACTTATTGAATACACAAAATTGGTTAAAAACCATAATTGGATTAGAATACGCCTAGGGACGACGAAAATGACAAAAATATTCAACCATTGACACAAAATCACTTATTCGATGCACAAGATTAGTTAAAAACCTAATTTGATTAGAATAAGCCTAGGAAGGACGGAAAATGACCTAAATGTTCAACCAATGATACAAAATCACTTATTGGATGCACAAGATTGGTTAAAAACCCAAATTGGATAAGAATACGCCTAGGGAGGACGAAAATGACCAAAATATTCAACCAATGACACAAAATCACTTATTTGATGCACAAGATTAGTTAAAAATCCTAATTCGATTAGAATAAGCATAGGAAGGACGGAAAATGACCTAAATGTTCAACCAATGATACAAAATCACTTATTGGATGCACAAGATAGGTTAAAAACCTTAATTGGATTAGAATAAGCCTAGAAAGGACGAAAATGACCTAAATGTTAATCCAATGACACAAACGCTCTTATTGGATGGACAAGATTGGTTAAAAACCCTAATTGGATTAGAATAAGCCTAGGGACGACGAAAATGACCAAAATATTCAACCAATGACACAAAATCACTTATTGGATGCACAAGATTGGTTAAAAACCCAAATTGGATAAGAATACGCCTAGGAAGGAAGAAAATGACCAAAATATTCAACTGATGACACAAAATCACTTATTGGATACACAAGATTGGTTAAAAACCCTAATTGGATTAGAATAAGCCTAGGGAGGACCAAAATGACCTAAATATTCAACCAATGACACAAAATCACTTATTGGATGCACACGATTAGTTAAAAACCCTAATTGGATTAGAAAAAGCCTAGGGAGGACGAAAATGACCTAAATGTTCAAACAAATACACAAAATCACTTATTGGATGCACAAACTTGGTTAAAAACCCTAATTGGATTAGAATAAGCCTAGGGACGACGAAAATGACCAAAATATTCAACCAATGACACAAAATCACTTATTTGATGCACAAGATTAGTTAGAAACCCTAATTCGATAAGAATAAGCGTAGGAAGGACGGAAAATGACCTAAATGTTCAACCAATGATACAAAATCACTTATTGGATGCACAAGATAGGTTAAAAACCTTAATTGGATTAGAATAAGCCTAGTAAGGACGAAAATGACCTAAATGTTAATCCAATGACACAAACGCTCTTATTGGATGGACAAGATTGGTTAAAAACCCTAATTGGATTAGAATAAGCCTAGGGACGACGCAAATGACCAAAATATTCAACCAATGACACAAAATCACTTATTGGATGCACAAGATTGGTTAAAAACCCAAATTGGATAAGAATCCGCCTAGGGAGGAGGAAAATGACCAAAATATTCAACTGATGACACAAAATCACTTATTGGATGTAGAATATTGGTTAAAAACCCTAATTGGATTAGAATAAGCCTAGGGAGGACGAAAATGACTAAAATGTTCAACCAAATACACAAAATCAACAATTGGATGCACAAACCTGGTTAAAAACCCTAATTGGGTTAGAATAAGCCTAGGGACGACGAAAATGACCAAAATATTCAACCAATGACACAAAATCACTTATTGGATTCACAAGATTAGTTAAAAACCCTAATTCGATTAGAATAATCCTAGGAAGGACGAAAAATAACCTAAATGTTCAACCAATGATACAAAATCACTTATTGGATGCACAAGATTGGTTAAAAACCCTGATTGGATTAGAATAAGCCTAGGGAGGACGAAAATGACCTAAATGTTCAACCAATGACACAAAATCACTTATTGGATGCACAAGATTGGT
>JBBPBQ010000004.1:23939243-23966112 GCA_037974755.1 Cicer yamashitae | reverse complement strand
GTTAAAAACCCTAATTCGATTAGAATAAGCCTAGGAAGGACGGAAAATGACCTAAATGTTCAACCAATGATACAAAATCACTTATTGGATGCACAAGATTTGTTAAAAACCCTAATTGGATTAGAATAAGCCTTGGGAGGACGAAAATGACCTAAATGTTCAACCAATGACACAAAATCACTTATTGGATTAGAATAAGCCTAGGGAGGACGAAAATGACCTAAATGTTCAACAAAATACACAAAATCACTTATTGAATACACAAAATTGGTTAAAAACCATAATTGGATTAGAATACGCCTAGGGACGACGAAAATGACAAAAATATTCAACCATTGACACAAAATCACTTATTCGATGCACAAGATTAGTTAAAAACCTAATTTGATTAGAATAAGCCTAGGAAGGACGGAAAATGACCTAAATGTTCAACCAATGATACAAAATCACTTATTGGATGCACAAGATTGGTTAAAAACCCAAATTGGATAAGAATACGCCTAGGGAGGACGAAAATGACCAAAATATTCAACCAATGACACAAAATCACTTATTTGATGCACAAGATTAGTTAAAAATCCTAATTCGATTAGAATAAGCATAGGAAGGACGGAAAATGACCTAAATGTTCAACCAATGATACAAAATCACTTATTGGATGCACAAGATAGGTTAAAAACCTTAATTGGATTAGAATAAGCCTAGAAAGGACGAAAATGACCTAAATGTTAATCCAATGACACAAACGCTCTTATTGGATGGACAAGATTGGTTAAAAACCCTAATTGGATTAGAATAAGCCTAGGGACGACGAAAATGACCAAAATATTCAACCAATGACACAAAATCACTTATTGGATGCACAAGATTGGTTAAAAACCCAAATTGGATAAGAATACGCCTAGGAAGGACGAAAATGACCAAAATATTCAACTGATGACACAAAATCACTTATTGGATACACAAGATTGGTTAAAAACCCTAATTGGATTAGAATAAGCCTAGGGAGGACCAAAATGACCTAAATATTCAACCAATGACACAAAATCACTTATTGGATGCACACGATTAGTTAAAAACCCTAATTGGATTAGAAAAAGCCTAGGGAGGACGAAAATGACCTAAATGTTCAAACAAATACACAAAATCACTTATTGGATGCACAAACTTGGTTAAAAACCCTAATTGGATTAGAATAAGCCTAGGGACGACGAAAATGACCAAAATATTCAACCAATGACACAAAATCACTTATTTGATGCACAAGATTAGTTAGAAACCCTAATTCGATAAGAATAAGCGTAGGAAGGACGGAAAATGACCTAAATGTTCAACCAATGATACAAAATCACTTATTGGATGCACAAGATAGGTTAAAAACCTTAATTGGATTAGAATAAGCCTAGTAAGGACGAAAATGACCTAAATGTTAATCCAATGACACAAACGCTCTTATTGGATGGACAAGATTGGTTAAAAACCCTAATTGGATTAGAATAAGCCTAGGGACGACGCAAATGACCAAAATATTCAACCAATGACACAAAATCACTTATTGGATGCACAAGATTGGTTAAAAACCCAAATTGGATAAGAATACGCCTAGGGAGGAGGAAAATGACCAAAATATTCAACTGATGACACAAAATCACTTATTGGATGTAGAATATTGGTTAAAAACCCTAATTGGATTAGAATAAGCCTAGGGAGGACGAAAATGACTAAAATGTTCAACCAAATACACAAAATCAACAATTGGATGCACAAACCTGGTTAAAAACCCTAATTGGGTTAGAATAAGCCTAGGGACGACGAAAATGACCAAAATATTCAACCAATGACACAAAATCACTTATTGGATTCACAAGATTAGTTAAAAACCCTAATTCGATTAGAATAAGCCTAGGAAGGACGAAAAATAACCTAAATGTTCAACCAATGATACAAAATCACTTATTGGATGCACAAGATTGGTTAAAAACCCTGATTGGATTAGAATAAGCCTAGGGAGGACGAAAATGACCTAAATGTTCAACCAATGACACAAAATCACTTATTGGATGCACAAGATTGGTTAAAAACCCTAATTGGATTAGAATAAGCCTAGGGGGGACCAAAATGACCTAAATGTTCAACCAATGACACAAAATCACTTATTGGATGCACACGATTGGTTAAAAACCGTAATTGGATTAGGAAAAGCCTAGGGAGGACGAAAATGACCTAAATGTTCAACCAAATACACAAAATCACTTATTGGATGCACAAACTTGGTTAAAAACCCTAATTCGATTAGAATAAGCCTAGGAAGGACGGAAAATGACCTAAATGTTCAACCAATGATACAAAATCACTTATTGGATGCACAAGATTTGTTAAAAACCCTAATTGGATTAGAATAAGCCTTGGGAGGACGAAAATGACCTAAATGTTCAACCAATGACACAAAATCACTTATTGGATTAGAATAAGCCTAGGGAGGACGAAAATGACCTAAATGTTCAACAAAATACACAAAATCACTTATTGAATACACAAAATTGGTTAAAAACCATAATTGGATTAGAATACGCCTAGGGACGACGAAAATGACAAAAATATTCAACCATTGACACAAAATTACTTATTCGATGCACAAGATTAGTTAAAAACCTAATTTGATTAGAATAAGCCTAGGAAGGACGGAAAATGACCTAAATGTTCAACCAATGATACAAAATCACTTATTGGATGCACAAGATTGGTTAAAAACCCAAATTGGATAAGAATACGCCTAGGGAGGACGAAAATGACCAAAATATTCAACCAATGACACAAAATCACTTATTTGATGCACAAGATTAGTTAAAAATCCTAATTCGATTAGAATAAGCATAGGAAGGACGGAAAATGACCTAAATGTTCAACCAATGATACAAAGTCACTTATTGGATGCACAAGATAGGTTAAAAACCTTAATTGGATTAGAATAAGCCTAGAAAGGACGAAAATGACCTAAATGTTAATCCAATGACACAAACGCTCTTATTGGATGGACAAGATTGGTTAAAAACCCTAATTGGATTAGAATAAGCCTAGGGACGACGAAAATGACCAAAATATTCAACCAATGACACAAAATCACTTATTGGATGCACAAGATTGGTTAAAAACCCAAATTGGATAAGAATACGCCTAGGAAGGATGAAAATGACCAAAATATTCAACTGATGACACAAAATCACTTATTGGATACACAAGATTGGTTAAAAACCCTAATTGGATTAGAATAAGCCTAGGGAGGACCAAAATGACCTAAATATTCAACCAATGACACAAAATCACTTATTGGATGCACACGATTAGTTAAAAACCCTAATTGGATTAGAAAAAGCCTAGGGAGGACGAAAATGACCTAAATGTTCAAACAAATACACAAAATCACTTATTGGATGCACAAACTTGGTTAAAAACCCTAATTGGATTAGAATAAGCCTAGGGACGACGAAAATGACCAAAATATTCAACCAATGACACAAAATCACTTATTTGATGCACAAGATTAGTTAAAAACCCTAATTCGATAAGAATAAGCCTAGGAAGGACGGAAAATGACCTAAATGTTCAACCAATGATACAAAATCACTTATTGGATGCACAAGATAGGTTAAAAACCTTAATTGGATTAGAATAAGCCTAGTAAGGACGAAAATGACCTAAATGTTAATCCAATGACACAAACGCTCTTATTGGATGGACAAGATTGGTTAAAAACCCTAATTGGATTAGAATAAGCCTAGGGACGACGCAAATGACCAAAATATTCAACCAATGACACAAAATCACTTATTGGATGCACAAGATTGGTTAAAAACCCAAATTGGATAAGAATACGCCTAGGGAGGAGGAAAATGACCAAAATATTCAACTGATGACACAAAATCACTTATTGGATGTAGAATATTGGTTAAAAACCCTAATTGGATTAGAATAAGCCTAGGGAGGACGAAAATGACTAAAATGTTCAACCAAATACACAAAATCAACAATTGGATGCACAAACCTGGTTAAAAACCCTAATTGGGTTAGAATAAGCCTAGGGACGACGAAAATGACCAAAATATTCAACCAATGACACAAAATCACTTATTGGATTCACAAGATTAGTTAAAAACCCTAATTCGATTAGAATAAGCCTAGGAAGGACGAAAAATAACCTAAATGTTCAACCAATGATACAAAATCACTTATTGGATGCACAAGATTGGTTAAAAACCCTGATTGGATTAGAATAAGCCTAGGGAGGACGAAAATGACCTAAATGTTCAACCAATGACACAAAATCACTTATTGGATGCACAAGATTGGTAAAAAACCCTAATTGGATTAGAATAAGCCTAGGGGGGACCAAAATGACCTAAATGTTCAACCAATGACACAAAATCACTTATTGGATGCACACGATTGGTTAAAAACCGTAATTGGATTAGGAAAAGCCTAGGGAGGACGAAAATGACCTAAATGTTCAACCAAATACACAAAATCACTTATTGGATGCACAAACTTGGTTAAAAACCCTAATTGGATTAGAATAAGCCTAGGGACGACGAAAATGACAAAATATTCAACCAATGACACAAAATCACTTATTTGATGCACAAGATTAGTTAAAAACCCTAATTCAATTAGAATAAGCCTAGGAAGGACGGAAAATGACCTAAATGTTCAACCAATGATACTAAATCACTTATTGGATGCACAAGATAGGTTAAAAACTTTAATTGGATTAGAATAAGCCTAGAAAGGACGAAAATGTCCTAAATGTTAATCCAATGACACAAACGCTCTTATTGGATGGACAACATTGGTTAAAAACCCTAATTGGATTAGAATAAGCCTAGGGACGACGAAAATGACCAAAATATTCAACCAAGGACACAAAATCACTTATTGGATGCACAAGATTGGTTAAAAACCCAAATTGGATAAGAATACGCCTAGGGAGGACGAAAATGACCAAAATATTCAACTGATGACACAAAATCATTTATTGGATGCAGAAGATTGGTTAAAAACCCTAATTGGATTAGAATGAGCCTAGGGAGGACGAAAATGAATAAATTGTTCAACCAAATACACAAAATCAACAATTGGATGCACAAACTTGGTTAAAAACCCTAATTGGGATAGAATAAGCCTAGGGACGACGAAAATGACTAAAATATTCAACCAATGACACAAACGCCCTTATTGGATGCATAGGATTGGTTACAAACCCTAATTGGATTAGAAAAAGCCTAGGGAGGACGAAAATGACCTAAATGTTCAACAAATGATACAAAATCACTTATTGGATGCACAAGATTGGTTAAAAACCCTAATTGGATTAGAATAACCCTAGGGAGGACGAAAATGACCTAAATGTTCCACCAATGACACAAAATCAATTATTGGATGCACACGATTGGTTAAAAACCCTAATTGGATTAGAATAAGCCTAGGGAGGATGAAAATGAGCTAAATGTTCAACCAAATACACAAAACCACTTATTGGATTTCACAAACTTGGTTAAAAACCCTAATTGGATTAGAATAAGCCTAGGGACGACGAAAATGAACAAAATATTCAACCAATGACACAAAATCACTTATTGGATGTACAAGATTAGTTAAAAACCATAATTCGATTAGAATAAGCCTAGGAAGGACGGAAAATGACCTAAATGTTCAACCAATGATACAAAATCACTAATTGGATGCACAAGATTAGTTAAAAACCCTAATTGGATTAGAATAAGCCTGGGGAGGACGAAAATGCCTTAAATGTTCATACAATGACACAAAATCACTTATTGGATTAGAATAAGCCTAGGGAGGACGAAAATGACCTAAATGTTCAACCAAATACACAAAATCACTTATTGAATGCACAAACTTGGTTAAAAACCCAAATTGGATTAGAATAAGCCTAGGGACGACGAAAATGACTAAAATATTCAACCAATGACACAAAATCACTTATTCGATGCACAAGATTAGTTAAAAACCTAATTTGATTAGAATAAGCCTAGGAAGGACGGAAAATAACCTAAATGTTCGACCAATGATACAAAATCACTTATTGGATACACATGATTGGTTAAAAACCCAAATTGGATAAGAATACGCCTAGGGAGGACGAAAATGACCAAAATATTTAACTGATGACACAAAATCACTCATTCGATGCAGAAGATTGGTTAAAATCCCTAATTGGATTAGAATAAGCCTAGGGAGGACGAAAATGACCTAAATGTTCAACCAAATACACAAAATCACTTATTGGATTTCACAAACTTGGTTAAAAACCCTAATTTGATTAGAATAAGCCTAGGGAGGACGAAAATGACCAAAATATTCAACCAATGACACAAAATCACTTATTCGATGCACACGATTAGTTAAAAACCCTAAGTTGATTATAATAAGCCTAGGAAGGACGGAAAATGACATAAATGTTCAACCAATGATACAAAATCACTTATTGGATGCACAAGATTGGTTAAAAAGCCAAATTGGATAAGAATACGCCTATGGAAGACAAAAATGACCAAAATATTCAATTGATGCCACAAAATCACTTATTGGATGCAAGAGATATGTTAAAATCCCTAATTGGATTAGAATAAGCCTAGGGAGGACGAAAATGACTAAAATGTTCAACCAAATACACAAAATCAAAAAAATGGATGCACAAACTTGGTTAAAAACCCTAATTGGGTTAGAATAAGCCTAGGGACGACGAAAATGACCAAAATATTCAACCAATGACACCAAATCCCTTAATCGATGCACAAGATTAGTTAAAAACCCTAATTCGATTAGAATAAGCCTAGGAAGGACGGAAAATGACCTAAATGTTCTACCAATGATACATAATCACTTATTGGATGCACAAGATTTGTTAAAAACCCTAATTGGATTAGAATAAGCCTAGGGAGGACCAAAATGACCTAAATGTTAATCCAATGACACAAACGCCCTTATTGGATGCATAGGATTGGTTACAAACCCTAATTGGATTAGAATAAGCCTAGGGAGGACGAAAATGACCTAAATGTTGAACCAATGACACAAAATCACTTATTGGATGCACAAGATTGGTTAAAAACCCTAATTGGATTAGAATAAGCCTAGGGAGGACCAAATTGATCTAAATGTTCCAGCAATGACACAAAATCACTTATTGGATGCACACGATTGGTTAAAAACCGTAATTGGATTAGAAAAAGCCTAGGGAGGACGAAAATGACCTAAATGTTCAACCAAATACACAAAATCACTTATTTGATGCACAAACTTGGTGAAAAACACTAATTGGATTAGAATAAGCCTAGGGACGACGAAAATGACCAAAATATTCAACCAATGACAAAAAATCACTTATTTGATGCACAAGATTGGTTAAAAACCCTAATTGGATTAGAATAAGCCTAGGGAGGACGAAAATGACCTAAATTTTCAACCAATGACACAAAATCACTTATTGGATGCACAAGATTGGTTAAAAACCCTAATTGGATTAGAATAAGCCTAGGGAGGACCAAAATGACCTGAATGTTCCACCAATGACACAAAATCACTTATTGGATGCACACGATTGGTTAAAAACCCTAATTGCATTAGAAAAAGCCTCGGGAGGATGAAAATGACCTAAATGTTCAACCAAATACACAAAATAACTTATTGAATGCACAAACTTGGTTAAAAGCCCTAATTGGATTAGAATAAGCCTAGGGACGACGAAAATGACCAAAATATTCAACCAATGACACAAAATCACTTATTCGATGCACAAGATTAGTTAAAAACCTAATTTGATAAGAATAAGCCTAGGAAGGACGAAATATAACCTAAATGTTCAACCAATGATACAAAATCACTTATTGGATTCACAAGATTGGTTAAAAACCCAAATTGGATAAGAATACGCCTAGGGAGGACGAAAATGACCAAAATATTCAACTGATGACACAAAATCACTTATTGGATCCAGAAGATTGGTTAAAAACCCTAATTGGATTAGAATAAGCCTAGGGAGGATGAAAAAGACAAAAATGTTCAACCAATGACACAAAATCAATTATTGGATGCCCAAGATTGGTTAAAAACCCTAATTGGATTAGAATAAGCCTAGGGGGGACCAAAATGACCTAAATGTTCAACCAATGACAGAAAATCACTTATTGGTTGCACACGATTGGTTAAAAACCGTAATTGGATTAGAAAAAGCCTAGGGAGGACGAAAATGACCTAAATGTTCAACCAAATACACAAAATCACTTATTGGATGCACAAACTTGGTTAAAAACCCTAATTGGATTAGAATAAGCCTAAGGACGACGAAAATGACAAAATATTCAACCAATGACACAAAATCACTTATTTGATGCACAAGATTAGTTAAAAACCCTAATTCGATTAGAATAAGCCTAGGAATGACGGAAAATGACCTAAATGTTCAACCAATGATACAAAATCACTTATTGGATGCACAAGATAGGTTAAAAACCTTAATTGGATTAGAATAAGCCTAGAAAGGACGAAAATGTCCTAAATGTTAATCCAATGACACAAACGCTCTTATTGGATGCACAAGATTGGTTAAAAACCCAAATTGGATAAGAATACGCCTTGGGAGGACGAAAATTACCAAAATATTCAACTGATGACACAAAATCATTTATTGGATGCAGAAGATTAGTTAAAAACCCTAAATGGATTAGAATAAGCCTAGGGAGGACGAAAATGAATAAATTGTTCAACCAAATACACAAAATCAACAATTGGATGCACAAACTTGGTTAAAAACCCTAATTGGGTTAGAATAAGCCTAGGGACGACGAAAATGACCAAAATATTCAACCAATGACACAAAATCACTTATTGGATGTACAAGATTAGTTAAAAACCCTAATTGGATTAGAATAAGCCTGGGGAGGACGAAAATACCTTAAATGTTCAACCAATGACACAAAATCACTTATTGGATTAGAATAAGCCTAGGGAGGACGAAAATGACCTAAATGTTCAACCAAATACACAAAATCACTTATTGAATGCACAAACATGGTTAAAAACCCAAATTGGATTAGAATAAGCCTAGGGACGACGAAAATGACCAAAATATTCAACCAATGACACAAAATCACTTATTCGATGCACAAGATTAGTTAAAAACCTAATTTGATTAGAATAAGCCTAGGAAGGACGGAAAATAACCTAAATGTTCAACCAATGATAAAAAATCACTTATTGGATGCACATGATTGGTTAAAAACCCAAATTGGATAAGAATACGCCTAGGGAGGACGAAAATGACCAAAATATTCAACTGATGACACAAAATCACTTATTGGATGCAGAAGATTGGTTAAAAACCCTAATTGGATTAGAATAAGCCTAGGGAGGACGAAAATGACCAAAATATTCAACCAATGACACAAAATACTTATTGGATGCACACGATTGGTTAAAAACCCTAATTGGATTAGAATAAGCCTAGGGAGGACGAAAATGACCTAAATGTTCAACAAAATACACAAAATCACTTATTGGATGCACAAACTTATTTAAAAACCCTAATTGGATAAGAATAACCCTAGGGACGACGAAAATGACCAAAATATTCAACCAATGACACAAAATCACTTATTGGATGCACAAGATTAGTTAAAAACCCTAATTCGATTAGAATAAGCCTAGGAAGGACGGAAAATGACCTAAATGTTCAACCAATGACACAAAATCACTTATTGGATGCAAAAGATTGGTTAAAAACTTTAATTGGATTAGAATAAGCCTAGGGAGGACGTAAATGACATAAATGTTAATCCAATGACACAAACGCCCTTATTGGATGCATAGGATTGGTTACAAACCCTAATTTGATTAGAATAAGCCTAGGAAGGACGGAAAATAACCTAAATGTTCAACCAATGATACAAAATCACTTATTGGATGCACATGATTGGTTAAATACCCAAATTGGATAAGAATACGCCTAGGGAGGACGAAAATGACCAAAATATTCAACTGATGACACTAAATTACTTATTGGATGCAGAAGATTGGTTAAAAACCCTAATTGGATTAGAATAAGCTTAGGGAGGACGAAAATGACCAAAATATTCAACCAATGACACAAAATCACTTATTGGATGCACACGATTGGTTAAAAACCCTAATTGGATTAGAATAAGCCTAGGGAGGACGAAAATGACCTAAATGTTCAACAAAATACACAAAATCACTTATTGGATGCACAAACTTGGTTAAAACCCCTAATTGGATTAGAATAACCCTAGGGACGACGAAAATGACCAAAATATTCAACCAATGACACAAAATCACTTATTGGATGCACAAGATTAGTTAAAAACCCTAATTCGATAAGAATAAGCCTAGGAAGGACAGAAAATTACCTAAATGTTCGACCAATGACACAAAATCACTTATTGGATGCAAAAGATTGGTTAAAAACTTTAATTGGATTAGAATAAGCCTAGGGAGGACGTAAATGACATAAATGTTAATCCAATGACACAAACACCCTTATTGGATGCATAGGATTGGTTACAAACCCTAATTGGATTAGAACGAGCCTCGGGAGGACGAAAATGACCTAAATGTTCAACCAATGATACAAATTCACTTATTGGATGCACAAGATTGGTTAAAAACCCTAATTGGATTAGAATAAGCCTAGGGAGGACGAAAATGACCTAAATGTTCAACCAATGACACAAAATCACTTATTGGATGCACACGATTGGTTAAAAACCCTAATTGGATTAGAATAAGCCTAGGGAGGACGAAAATGAGCTAAATGTTCAACCAAATACACAAAATCACTTATTGGATTTCACAAACTTGGTTAAAAACCCTAATTGGATTAGAATAAGCCTAGGGACGACGAAAATGACCAAAATATTCAACCAATGACAAAAAATCACTTATTGGATGCATAAGATTAGTTAAAAACCCTAATTCGATTATAATAAGCCTAGGAAGGACGGAAAATGACCTAAATGTTCAACCAATGACACAAAATCACTTATTGGATGCAAAAGATTGGTTCAAAACCCTTATTGGATTAGAATAAGCCTAGGGAGGACGAAAATGACCTAAATGATAATCCAATGACACAAACGCTCTTATTGGATGCACAAGATTGGTTAAAAACCCTAATTGGATTAGAATAAGCTTAGGGACTACGAAAATGACCAAAATATTCAACAAATAACACAAAATCACTTATTCGATGCACAAGATTAGTTAAAAATCTAATTTGATTAGAATAAGCCTAGGAAGGACGGAATATAACCTAAATGTTCAACCAATGATACAAAATCACTTATTGGATGCACAAGATTGGTTAAAAACCCAAATTGGATAAGAATACGCCTAGGGAGGACGAAAATGACCAAAATATTCAACTGATGACACAAAATCACTTATTGGATCCAGAAGATTGGTTAAAAACCCTAATTGGATTAGAATAAGCCTAGGGAGGACGAAAATGACTAAAATGTTCAACCAAATACACAAAATCAACAATTGGATGCACAAACTTGGTTAAAAACCCTAATTGGGTTAGAATAAGCCTAGGGACGACGAAAATGACCAAAATATTCAACCAATGACACAAAATCACTTATTGGATGCACAAGATTAGTTAAAAACCCTAATTCGATTAGAATAAGCCTAGGAAGGACGGAAAATGACCTAAATGTTCAACCAATGACACAAAATCACTTATTGGATGCAAAAGATTGGTTCAAAACCCTTATTGGATTAGAATAAGCCTAGGGAAGACGAAAATGACCTAAATGTTAATCCAATGACACAAACGCTCTTATTGGATGCACAAGATTGGTTAAAAACCCTAATTGGATTAGAATAAGCTTAGGGACGACGAAAATGACCAAAATATTCAACCAATGACACAAAATCACTTATTCGATGCACAAGATTAGTTAAAAACCCTAAGTTGATTAGAATAAGCCTAGGAAGGACGGAAAATGACCTAAATGTTCAACCAATGATACAAAATCACTTATTGGATGCACAAGATTGGTTAAAAAGCCAAATTGGATAAGAATACGCCTAGGGAAGACAAAAATGACCAAAATATTCAACTGATGCCACAAAATCACTTATTGGATGCAAAAGATTGGTTAAAAACCCTAATTGGATTAGAATAAGCCTAGGGAGGACCAAAATGACCTAAATGTTCCACCAATGACACAAAATCACTTATTGGATGCACACGATTGGTTAAAAACCCTAATTGGATTAGAAAAAGCCTAGGGAGGACAAAAATGACCTAAATGTTCAACCAAATACACAAAATCACTTATTTGATGCACAAACTTGGTTAAAAACACTAATTGGATTAGAATAAGCCTAGGGACGACGAAAATGACAAAAATATTCAACCAATGACAAAAAATCACTTATTTGATGCACAAGATTGGTTAAAAACTCTAATTGGATTAGAATAAGCCTAGGGAGGACGAAAATGACCTAAATGTTCAACCAATGACACAAAATCACTTATTTGATGCACAAGATTGGTTAAAAACCCTAATTGGATTAGAATAAGCCTAGGGAGGACGAAAATGACCTAAATGTTCAACCAATGACACAAAATCACTTATTGGATGCATAAGATTGGTTAAAAACCCTAATTGGATTAGAATAACCCTTGGGAGGACGAAAATGACCTAAATGTTCAACCAATGACACAAAATCACTTATTTGATGCACAAGATTGGTTAAAAACCCTAATTGGATTTGAATAAGCCTAGGGAGGACGAAAAAGACCTAAATGTTCAACCAATGACACAAAATAACTTATTGGATGCACAAGAATGCTTAAAAACCCTAATTGGATTAGAATAAGCCTAGGGAGAACGAAAATGACCAAAATATTCAACCAATGACACAAAATCACTTATTTGATGCACAAGATTGGTTGAAAACCCTAATTGGATTAGAATAAGCCTAAGGAGGACGAAAACGACGTAAATGTTCAACCAATGACACAAAACCACTTATTAGATGCTCAAGATTGGTTAAAAACCCTTATTGGATTAGAATAAGCCTAGGGAGGACGAAAATGACCAAAATGTTCAACCAATGACACAAAATCAATTATTGGATGCGCAAGATTGGTTAAAAACCCTAATTGGATTAGAATAAGCCTAAGGAGGACGAAAATGACCTAAATGTTCAACCAAGTGCAAAAAATCACTTATTGGATGCACAAGATTGGTTAAAAACCCTAATTGAATTAGAATAAGCGTTAGGAGGACGAAAATGACCGAAATGTTAAACCAACGACACAAACGCACTTAATTTATGCACAAGAATGCTTAAAAACCCTAATTGGATTAGAATAAGCCTAGGGAGGACGAAAATGACCAAAATATTCAACCAATGACACAAAATCACTTATTTGATGCACAAGATTGGTTGAAAACCCTAATTGGATTAGAATAAGCCTAAGGAGGACGAAAACGACCTAAATGTTCAACCAATGACACAAAATCACTTATTGGATGCACAAGATTGGTTAAAAACCCTAATTGGATTAGAATAAGCCTAGGGAGGACGAAAATGACCTAAATGTTCAACCAATGACACAAAATCACATATTGGATGCACAAGATTGGTTAAAAACCCTATTTGGATTAGAATAAGCCTAGGGAGGACGAAAATGAATTAAATGTTCAACCAATGACACAAAATGAAACAAAATCAAATATTGGATGCACAAGATTGGTTAAAAACCCTAATTGGATTAGAATAAGCCTAGGGAGGACGAAAATGACCTAAATGTTCAACCAATGACACAAAATGACACAAAATCACATATTGGATGCACAAGATTGGTTAAAAACCCTAATTGGATTAGAATAAGCCTAGGGAGGACCAAAATTACCTAAACGTTCAACCAATGACACAAAATGACACAAAATCACATATTTGATGCACAAGATTGGTTAAAAACCCTAATTGGATTAGAATAAGCCTAGGGAGGACGAAAATGACCTAAATGTTCAACCAATGACACAAAATGACACAAAATCACATATTGGATGCACAAGATTGGTTAAAAACCCTAATTGGATTAGAATACGCCTAGGGATAACGAAAATGACCTAAATGTTCAACCAATGACACAAAATGACACAAAATCTCATATTGGATGCACAAGATTGGTTAAAAACCCTAATTGGATTAGAATAAGCCTAGGGAGGACGAAAATGACCTAAATGTTCAACCAATGACACAAAATGACACAAAATCACATATTGGATGCACAAGATTGGTTAAAAACCCTAATTAGATTAGAATAAGCCTAGGGACGACGGAAATGACCTAAATGTTCAACCAATGACACAAAATTACACAAAATATCATATTGGATGCACAAGATTGGTTAAAAACCCTAATTGGATTAGAATAAGCCTAGGGAGGACGAAAATGACCTAAATGTTCAACCAATGACACAAAATGACACAAAATCACATATTGGATGCACAAGATTGGTTAAAAACCCTAATTGGATTAGAATATGCCTAGGGAGGACCAAAATGACCTAAATGTTCAACCAATGACACATAATGACACAAAATCACATATTGGATGCACAAGATTGGTTAAAAACCCTAATTGGATTAGAATAAGCCTAGGGAGGACGAAAATGACCTAAATGTTCAACCAATGACACAAAATGACACAAAATCACATATTGGATGCACAAGATTGGTTAAAAACCCTAATTGGATTAGAATAAGCCTAGGGAGGACGAAAATAACCTAAATGTTTAACCGATGACACAAAATGACACAAAATCACATATTGGATGCACAAGATTGGTTAAAAACCCTAGTTGGATTAGAATAAGCCTAAGGGGGACGAAAATGACCTAAATGTTTAACCAATGACACAAAATCACATATTGGATGCACAAGATTGGTTAAAAACCCTAATTGGATTAGAATAAGCCTAGGGAGGACGAAAATGACCTAAATGTTCAACCAATGACACAAAATCACTTATTGGATGCACAAGATTGGTTAAAAACCCTAATTGAATTAGAATAAGCCTAGGGAGGACGAAAATGACCTAAATGTTCAACCAATGACACAAAATCACTTATTGGATGCACACAATTGGTTAAAAACCCTAATTGGATTAGAAAAAGCCTAGGGAGGATGAAAATGACCTAAATGTTCAACCAAATACACAAAATCACTTATTGAATGCACAAACATGGTTAAAAACCCTAATTGGATTAGAATAAGCCTAGGGACGACGAAAATGACCAAAATATTCAACCAATGACTCAAAATCACTTATTCGATACACAAGATTAGTTAAAAACCTAATTTGATTAGAATAAGCCTAGGAAGGACGGAATATAACCTAAATGTTCAACCAATGATACAAAATCACTTATTGGATGCACAAGATTGGTTAAAAACCCAAATTGGATAAGAATACGCCTAGGGAGGACGAAAATGACCAAAATATTCAACTGATGACACAAAATCACTTATTGGATCCAGAAGATTGGTTAAAAACCCTAATTGAATTAGAATAAGCCTAGGGACGACGAAAATGACCAAAATATTCAACCAATGACAAAAAATCACTTATTGGATGCACAAGATTAGTTAAAAACCCTAATTCGATTAGAATAAGCCTAGGAAGGACGGAAAATGACCTAAATGTTCAACCAATGATACAAAATCACTTATTGGATGCAAAAGATTGGTTAAAAACCCAAATTGGATAAGAATACGCCTAGGGAGGACGAAAATGACCAAAATATTCAACTGATGACACAAAATCACTTATTGGATCCAGAAGATTGGTTAAAAACCCTAATTGGATTAGAATAAGCCTAGGGAGGACGAAAATGACTAAAATGTTCAACCAAATACACAAAATCAACAATTGGATGCACAAACTTGGTTAAAAACCCTAATTGGGTTAGAATAAGCCTAGGGACGACGAAAATGACCAAAATATTCAACCAATGACTCAAAATCACTTATTGGATGCACAAGATTAGTTAAAAACCCTAATTGGATTAGAATAAGCCTAGGAAGGACGAAAAATGACCTAAATGTTCAACCAATGATACAAAATCACTTATTGGATGCACAAGATTGGTCAAAAACCCTAATTTGATTAGAATAAGCCTCGGGAGGACGAAAAGGACCTAAATGTTCAACCAATGACACAAAATCACTTATTGGATGCACAAGATTGGTTAAAAACCCTAATTGAATTAGAATAAGCCTAGGGAGGACGAAAATGACCTAAATGTTCAACCAATGACACAAAATCACTTATTGGATGCACACGATTAGTTAAAAACCCTAATTGGATTAGAATAAGCCTAGGGAGGACGAAAATGACCTAAATGTTCAACCAAATACACAAAATCACTTATTGGATGCACAAACTTGGTTAGAAACCCTAATTGGGTTAGAATAAGCCTAGGGACGACGAAAATGACCAAAATATTCAACCAATGACTCAAAATCACTTATTGGATGCACAAGATTAGTTAAAAACCCTAATTGGATTAGAATAAGCCTAGGAAGAACGAAAAATGACCTAAATGTTCAACCAATGATACAAAATCACTTATTGGATGCACAAGATTGGTTAAAAACCCTAATTGAATTAAAATAAGCCTAGGGAGGACGAAAATGACCTAAATGTTCAACCAATGACACAAAATTACTTATTGGATGCACAAGATTAGTTAAAAACCCTAATTGGATTAGAATAAGCCTAGGGAGGACGAAAAGGACCTAAATGTTCAACCAATGACACAAAATCACTTATTGGATGCACAAGATTGGTTAAAAACCCTAATTGAATTAGAATAAGCCTAGGGACGACGAAAATGACCAAAATATTCAACCAATGACAAAAAATCACTTATTGGATGCACAAGATTAGTTAAAAACCCTAATTCGATTAGAATAAGCCTAGGAAGGACGGAAAATGACCTAAATGTTCAACCAATGATACAAAATCACTTATTGGATGCAAAAGATTGGTTAAAAACCCAAATTGGATAAGAATACGCCTAGGGAGGACGAAAATGACCAAAATATTCAACTGATGACACAAAATCACTTATTGGATCCAGAAGATTGGTTAAAAACCCAAATTGGATTAGAATAAGCCTAGGGAGGACGAAAATGACTAAAATCTTCAACCAAATACACAAAATCAACAAATGGATGCACAAACTTGGTTAAAAACCCTAATTGGGTTAGAATAAGCCTAGGGACGACGAAAATGACCAAAATATTCAACCAATGACTCAAAATCACTTATTGGATGCACAAGATTAGTTAAAAACCCTAATTGGATTAGAATAAGCCTAGGAAGGACGAAAAATGACCTAAATGTTCAACCAATGATACAAAGTCACTTATTGGATGCACAAGATTGGTCAAATACCCTAATTTGATTAGATAAAACCTAGGGAGGACGAAAAGGACCTAAATGTTCAACCAATGACACAAAATCACTTATTGGATGCACAAGATTGGTTAAAAACCCTAATTGAATTAGAATAAGCCTAGGGAGGACGAAAATGACCTAAATGTTCAACCAATGACACAAAATCACTTATTGGATGCACACAATTGGTTAAAAACCCTAATTGGATTAGAAAAAGCCTAGGGAGGATGAAAATGACCTAAATGTACAACCAAATACACAAAATCACTTATTGAATGCACAAACTTGGTTAAAAACCCTAATTGGATTAGAATAAGCCTAGGGACGACGAAAATGACCAAAATATTCAACCAATGACTCAAAATCACTTATTCGATGCACAAGATTAGTTAAAAACCTAATTTGATTAGAATAAGCCTAGGAAGGACGGAATATAACCTAAATGTTCAACCAATGATACAAAATCACTTATTGGATGCACAAGATTGGTTAAAAACCCAAATTGGATAAGAATACGCCTAGGGAGGACGAAAATGACCAAAATATTCAACTGATGACACAAAATCACTTATTGGATCCAGAAGATTGGTTAAAAACCCTAATTGGATTAGAATAAGCCTAGGGAGGACGAAAATGACTAAAATGTTCAACCAAATACACAAAATCAACAATTGGATGCACAAACTTGGTTAAAAACCCTAATTGGGTTAGAATAAGCCTAGGGACGACGAAAATGACCAAAATATTCAACCAATGACTCAAAATCACTTATTGGATGCACAAGATTAGTTAAAAACCCGAATTGGATTAGAATAAGCCTAGGAAGGACGAAAAATGACCTAAATGTTCAACCAATGATACAAAATCACTTATTGGATGCACAAGATTGGTCAAAAACCCTAATTTGATTAGAATAAGCCTCGGGAGGACGAAAAGGACCTAAATGTTCAACCAATGACACAAAATCACTTATTGGATGCACAAGATTAGTTAAAAACCCTAATTGAATTAGAATAAGCCTAGGGAGGACGAAAATGACCTCAATGTTCAACCAATGACACAAAATCACTTATTGGATGCACACGATTAGTTAAAAACCCTAATTGGATTAGAATAAGCCTAGGGAGGACGAAAATGACCAAAATATTCAACCAATGACTCAAAATCACTTATTGGATGCACAAGATTAGTTAAAAACCCTAATTGGATTAGAATAAGCCTAGGAAGAACGAAAAATGACCTAAATGTTCAACCAATGATGCAAAATCACTTATTGGATGCACAAGATTGGTTAAAAACCCTAATTGAATTAAAATAAGCCTAGGGAGGACGAAAATGACCTAAATGTTCAACCAATGACACAAAATTACTTATTGGATGCACAAGATTAGTTAAAAACCCTAATTGGATTAGAATAAGCCCAGGGAGGACGAAAAGGACCTAAATGTTCAACCAATGACACAAAATCACTTATTGGATGCACAAGATTGGTTAAAAACCCTAATTGAATTAGAATAAGCCTAGGGACGACGAAAATGACCAAAATATTCAACCAATGACAAAAAATCACTTATTGGATGCACAAGATTAGTTAAAAACCCTAATTCGATTAGAATAAGCCTAGGAAGGACGGAAAATGACCTAAATGTTCAACCAATGATACAAAATCACTTATTGGATGCAAAAGATTGGTTAAAAACCCAAATTGGATAAGAATACGCCTAGGGAGGACGAAAATGACCAAAATATTCAACTGATGACACAAAATCACTTATTGGATCCAGAAGATTGGTTAAAAACCCAAATTGGATTAGAATAAGCCTAGGGAGGACGAAAATGACTAAAATCTTCAACCAAATACACAAAATCAACAAATGGATGCACAAACTTGGTTAAAAACCCTAATTGGGTTAGAATAAGCCTAGGGACGACGAAAATGACCAAAATATTCAACCAATGACTCAAAATCACTTATTGGATGCACAAGATTAGTTAAAAACCCTAATTGGATTAGAATAAGCCTAGGAAGGACGAAAAATGACCTAAATGTTCAACCAATGATACAAAGTCACTTATTGGATGCACAAGATTGGTCAAATACCCTAATTTGATTAGATAAAACCTAGGGAGGACGAAAAGGACCTAAATGTTCAACCAATGACACAAAATCACTTATTGGATGCACAAGATTGGTTAAAAACCCTAATTGAATTAGAATAAGCCTAGGGAGGACGAAAATGACCTAAATGTTCAACCAATGACACAAAATCACTTATTGGATGCACACAATTGGTTAAAAACCCTAATTGGATTAGAAAAAGCCTAGGGAGGATGAAAATGACCTAAATGTACAACCAAATACACAAAATCACTTATTGAATGCACAAACTTGGTTAAAAACCCTAATTGGATTAGAATAAGCCTAGGGACGACGAAAATGACCAAAATATTCAACCAATGACTCAAAATCACTTATTCGATGCACAAGATTAGTTAAAAACCTAATTTGATTAGAATAAGCCTAGGAAGGACGGAATATAACCTAAATGTTCAACCAATGATACAAAATCACTTATTGGATGCACAAGATTGGTTAAAAACCCAAATTGGATAAGAATACGCCTAGGGAGGACGAAAATGACCAAAATATTCAACTGATGACACAAAATCACTTATTGGATCCAGAAGATTGGTTAAAAACCCTAATTGGATTAGAATAAGCCTAGGGAGGACGAAAATGACTAAAATGTTCAACCAAATACACAAAATCAACAATTGGATGCACAAACTTGGTTAAAAACCCTAATTGGGTTAGAATAAGCCTAGGGACGACGAAAATGACCAAAATATTCAACCAATGACTCAAAATCACTTATTGGATGCACAAGATTAGTTAAAAACCCGAATTGGATTAGAATAAGCCTAGGAAGGACGAAAAATGACCTAAATGTTCAACCAATGATACAAAATCACTTATTGGATGCACAAGATTGGTTCAAAACCCTAATTGAATTAGAATAAGCCTAGGGACGACGAAAATGACCAAAATATTCAACCAATGACAAAAAATCACTTATTGGATGCACAAGATTAGTTAAAAACCCTAATTCGATTAGAATAAGCCTAGGAAGGACGGAAAATGACCTAAATGTTCAACCAATGACACAAAATCACTTATTGGATGCAAAAGATTGGTTCAAAACCCTTATTGGATTAGAATAAGCCTAGGGAAGACGAAAATGACCTAAATGTTAATCCAATGACATAAACGCTCTTATTGGATGCACAAGATTGGTTAAAAACCCTAATTGGATTAGAATAAGCTTAGGGACGACGAAAATGACCAAAATATTCAACCAATGACACAAAATCACTTATTCGATGCACAAGATTAGTTAAAAACCCTAAGTTGATTAGAATAAGCCTAGGAAGGACGGAAAATGACCTAAATGTTCAACCAATGATACAAAATCACTTATTGGATGCACAAGATTGGTTAAAAAGCCAAATTGGATAAGAATACGCCTAGGGAAGACAAAAATGACCAAAATATTCAACTGATGCCACAAAATCACTTATTGGATGCAAAAGATTGGTTAAAAACCATTATTGGATTAGAATAAGCCTAGGGAGGACGAAAATGACCAAAATATTCAACCAATGACACAAAATCACTTATTCGATGCACAAGATTAGTTAAAAACCCTAAGTTGATTAGAATAAGCCTAGGAAGGACAGAAAATGACCAAAATGTTCAACCAATGATACAAAATCACTTATTGGATGCACAAGATTGGTTAAAAAGCCAAATTGGATAAGAATACGCCTAGGGAAGACAAAAATGACCAAAATATTCAACTGATGCCACAAAATCACTTATTGGATGCAAAAGATTGGTTAAAAACCCTAATTGGATTAGAATAAGCCTAGGGAGGACCAAAATGACCTAAATGTTCCACCAATGACACAAAATCACTTATTGGATGCACACGATTGGTTAAAAACCCTAATTGGATTAGAAAAAGCCTAGGGAGGACAAAAATGACCTAAATGTTCAACCAAATACACAAAATCACTTATTTGATGCACAAACTTGGTTAAAAACACTAATTGGATTAGAATAAGCCTAGGGACGACGAAAATGACAAAAATATTCAACCAATGACAAAAAATCACTTATTTGATGCACAAGATTGGTTAAAAACTCTAATTGGATTAGAATAAGCCTAGGGAGGACGAAAATGACCTAAATGTTCAACCAATGACACAAAATCACTTATTTGATGCACAAGATTAGTTAAAAACCCTAATTGAATTAGAATAAGCCTAGGGAGGACGAAAATGACCTCAATGTTCAACCAATGACACAAAATCACTTATTGGATGCACACGATTAGTTAAAAACCCTAATTGGATTAGAATAAGCCTAGGGAGGACGAAAATGACCAAAATATTCAACCAATGACTCAAAATCACTTATTGGATGCACAAGATTAGTTAAAAACCCTAATTGGATTAGAATAAGCCTAGGAAGAACGAAAAATGACCTAAATGTTCAACCAATGATGCAAAATCACTTATTGGATGCACAAGATTGGTTAAAAACCCTAATTGAATTAAAATAAGCCTAGGGAGGACGAAAATGACCTAAATGTTCAACCAATGACACAAAATTACTTATTGGATGCACAAGATTAGTTAAAAACCCTAATTGGATTAGAATAAGCCCAGGGAGGACGAAAAGGACCTAAATGTTCAACCAATGACACAAAATCACTTATTGGATGCACAAGATTGGTTAAAAACCCTAATTGAATTAGAATAAGCCTAGGGACGACGAAAATGACCAAAATATTCAACCAATGACAAAAAATCACTTATTGGATGCACAAGATTAGTTAAAAACCCTAATTCGATTAGAATAAGCCTAGGAAGGACGGAAAATGACCTAAATGTTCAACCAATGACACAAAATCACTTATTGGATGCAAAAGATTGGTTCAAAACCCTTATTGGATTAGAATAAGCCTAGGGAAGACGAAAATGACCTAAATGTTAATCCAATGACACAAACGCTCTTATTGGATGCACAAGATTGGTTAAAAACCCTAATTGGATTAGAATAAGCTTAGGGACGACGAAAATGACCAAAATATTCAACCAATGACACAAAATCACTTATTCGATGCACAAGATTAGTTAAAAACCCTAAGTTGATTAGAATAAGCCTAGGAAGGACGGAAAATGACCTAAATGTTCAACCAATGATACAAAATCACTTATTGGATGCACAAGATTGGTTAAAAAGCCAAATTGGATAAGAATACGCCTAGGGAAGACAAAAATGACCAAAATATTCAACTGATGCCACAAAATCACTTATTGGATGCAAAAGATTGGTTAAAAACCCTAATTGGATTAGAATAAGCCTAGGGAGGACCAAAATGACCTAAATGTTCCACCAATGACACAAAATCACTTATTGGATGCACACGATTGGTTAAAAACCCTAATTGGATTAGAAAAAGCCTAGGGAGGACAAAAATGACCTAAATGTTCAACCAAATACACAAAATCACTTATTTGATGCACAAACTTGGTTAAAAACACTAATTGGATTAGAATAAGCCTAGGGACGACGAAAATGACAAAAATATTCAACCAATGACAAAAAATCACTTATTTGATGCACAAGATTGGTTAAAAACTCTAATTGGATTAGAATAAGCCTAGGGAGGACGAAAATGACCTAAATGTTCAACCAATGACACAAAATCACTTATTTGATGCACAAGATTGGTTAAAAACCCTAATTGGATTAGAATAAGCCTAGGGAGGACGAAAATGACCTAAATGTTCAACCAATGACACAAAATCACTTATTGGATGCATAAGATTGGTTAAAAACCCTAATTGGATTAGAATAACCCTTGGGAGGACGAAAATGACCTAAATGTTCAACCAATGACACAAAATCACTTATTTGATGCACAAGATTGGTTAAAAACCCTAATTGGATTTGAATAAGCCTAGGGAGGACGAAAAAGACCTAAATGTTCAACCAATGACACAAAATAACTTATTGGATGCACAAGAATGCTTAAAAACCCTAATTGGATTAGAATAAGCCTAGGGAGAACGAAAATGACCAAAATATTCAACCAATGACACAAAATCACTTATTTGATGCACAAGATTGGTTGAAAACCCTAATTGGATTAGAATAAGCCTAAGGAGGACGAAAACGACGTAAATGTTCAACCAATGACACAAAACCACTTATTAGATGCTCAAGATTGGTTAAAAACCCTTATTGGATTAGAATAAGCCTAGGGAGGACGAAAATGACCAAAATGTTCAACCAATGACACAAAATCAATTATTGGATGCGCAAGATTGGTTAAAAACCCTAATTGGATTAGAATAAGCCTAAGGAGGACGAAAATGACCTAAATGTTCAACCAAGTGCAAAAAATCACTTATTGGATGCACAAGATTGGTTAAAAACCCTAATTGAATTAGAATAAGCGTTAGGAGGACGAAAATGACCGAAATGTTAAACCAACGACACAAACGCACTTAATTTATGCACAAGAATGCTTAAAAACCCTAATTGGATTAGAATAAGCCTAGGGAGGACGAAAATGACCAAAATATTCAACCAATGACACAAAATCACTTATTTGATGCACAAGATTGGTTGAAAACCCTAATTGGATTAGAATAAGCCTAAGGAGGACGAAAACGACCTAAATGTTCAACCAATGACACAAAATCACTTATTGGATGCACAAGATTGGTTAAAAACCCTAATTGGATTAGAATAAGCCTAGGGAGGACGAAAATGACCTAAATGTTCAACCAATGACACAAAATGACAAAAAATCACATATTGGATGCATAATATTGGTTAAAAACCCTAATTGGTTAGAATAAGCCTAGGGAGGACGAAAATGACCTAAATGTTCAACCAATGACACAAAATCACGTATTGGATGCACAAGATTGGTTAAAAACCCTAATTGGATTAGAATAAGTCTAGGGAGGACGAAAATGACCTAAATGTTCAACCAATGACACAAAATCACATATTGGATGCACAAGATTGGTTAAAAACCCTAATTGGATTAGAATAAGCCTAGGGAGGACGAAAATGACCTAAATGTTCAACCAATGACACAAAATCATATATTGGATGCACAAGATTGTTTAAAAACCCTAATTGGATTAGAATAAGCCTAGGGAGGACGAAAATGACCTAAATGTTCAACCAATGACACAAAATGACACAAAATCACATATTGGATGCACAAGATTGGTTAAAAACCATAATTGGATTAGAATAAGCCTAGGGAGGACGAAAATGACCTAAATGATCAACCAATGACACAAAATCACATATTGGATGCACAAGATTGGTTAAAAACACTAATTGGATTAGAATAGCTCTAGAGAGGACGAAAATGACCTAAATGTTAAACCAATGACACAAAATCACATATTGGATGCACAAGATTGGTTAAAAACCCTAATTGGATTAGAATAAGCCTAGGGAGGACGAAAATGACCTAAATGTTCAACCAATGACACAAAATCACATATTGGATGCACAAGATTGGTTAAAAACCGTAATTGTATTACAATATGCCTAGGGAGGACGAAAATGACCTAAATGTTCAACCAATGACACAAAATGACACAAAATCACATATTGGATGCACAAGATTGGTTAAAAACCCTAATTGGATTAGAATAAGCCTAGGGAGGACGAAAATGACCTAAATGATCAACCAATGACACAAAATCACATATTGGCTGCACAAGATTGGTTAAAAACACTAATTGGATTAGAATAGCTCTAGGGAGGACGAAAATGACCTAAATGTTAAACCAATGACACAAAATCACATATTGGATGCACAAGATTGGTTAAAAACCCTAATTGGATTAGAATAAGCCTAGGGAGGACGAAAATGACCTAAATGTTCAACCAATGACACAAAATCACTTATTGGATGCACAAGATTGGTTAAAAACCCTAATTGAATTAGAATAAGCCTAGGGAGGACGAAAATGACCTAAATGTTCAACCAATGACACAAAATCACTTATTGGATGCACACAATTGGTTAAAAACCCTAATTGGATTAGAAAAAGCCTAGGGAGGATGAAAATGACCTAAATGTTCAACCAAATACACAAAATCACTTATTGAATGCACAAACATGGTTAAAAACCCTAATTGGATTAGAATAAGCCTAGGGACGACGAAAATGACCAAAATATTCAACCAATGACTCAAAATCACTTATTCGATACACAAGATTAGTTAAAAACCTAATTTGATTAGAATAAGCCTAGGAAGGACGGAATATAACCTAAATGTTCAACCAATGATACAAAATCACTTATTGGATGCACAAGATTGGTTAAAAACCCAAATTGGATAAGAATACGCCTAGGGAGGACGAAAATGACCAAAATATTCAACTGATGACACAAAATCACTTATTGGATCCAGAAGATTGGTTAAAAACCCTAATTGGATTAGAATAAGCCTAGGGAGGACGAAAATGACTAAAATGTTCAACCAAATACACAAAATCAACAATTGGATGCACAAACTTGGTTAAAAACCCTAATTGGGTTAGAATAAGCCTAGGGACGACGAAAATGACCAAAATATTCAACCAATGACTCAAAATCACTTATTGGATGCACAAGATTAGTTAAAAACCCTAATTGGATTAGAATAAGCCTAGGAAGGACGAAAAATGACCTAAATGTTCAACCAATGATACAAAATCACTTATTGGATGCACAAGATTGGTCAAAAACCCTAATTTGATTAGAATAAGCCTAGGGAGGACGAAAAGGACCTAAATGTTCAACCAATGACACAAAATCACTTATTGGATGCACAAGATTGGTTAAAAACCCTAATTGAATTAGAATAAGCATACGGAGGACGAAAATGACCTAAATGTTCAACCAATGACACAAAATCACTTATTGGATGCACACGATTGGTTAAAAACCCTAATTGGATTAGAATAATCCTAGGGAGGACGAAAATGACCTAAATGTTCAACCAAATACACAAAATCACTTATTGGATGCACAAACTTGGTTAAAAACCCTAATTGGGTTAGAATAAGCCTAGGGACGACGAAAATGACCAAAATATTCAACCAATGACTCAAAATCACTTATTGGATGCACAAGATTAGTTAAAAACCCTAATTGGATTAGAATAAGCCTAGGAAGGACGAAAAATGACCTAAATGTTCAACCAATAATACAAAATCACTTATTGGATGCACAAGATTGGTTAAAAACCCTAATT
>JBBPBQ010000004.1:23926416-23938723 GCA_037974755.1 Cicer yamashitae | reverse complement strand
CCCTAATTGGATTAGAATAAGCCTAGGGAGGACGAAAATGACCTAAATGTTCAACCAAATACACAAAATCACTTATTGGATGCACAAACTTGGTTAAAAACCCTAATTGGGTTAGAATAAGCCTAGGGACGACGAAAATGACCAAAATATTCAACCAATGACTCAAAATCACTTATTGGATGCACAAGATTAGTTAAAAACCCTAATTGGATTAGAATAAGCCTAGGAAGGACGAAAAATGACCTAAATGTTCAACCAATAATACAAAATCACTTATTGGATGCACAAGATTGGTTAAAAACCCTAATTTGATTAGAATAAGCCTAGGGAGGACGAAAAGGACCTAAATGTTCAACCAATGACACAAAATCACTTATTGGATGCACAAGATTGGTTAAAAACCCTAATTGAATTAGAATAAGCCTAGGGACGACGAAAATGACCAAAATATTCAACCAATGACAAAAAATCACTTATTGGATGCACAAGATTAGTTAAAAACCCTAATTCGATTAGAATAAGCCTAGGAAGGACGGAAAATGACCTAAATGTTCAACCAATGATACAAAATCACTTATTGGATGCAAAAGATTGGTTAAAAACCCAAATTGGATAAGAATACGCCTAGGGAGGACGAAAATGACCAAAATATTCAACTGATGACACAAAATCACTTATTGGATCCAGAAGATTGGTTAAAAACCCTAATTGGATTAGAATAAGCCTAGGGAGGACGAAAATGACTAAAATCTTCAACCAAATACACAAAATCAACAAATGGATGCACAAACTTGGTTAAAAACCCTAATTGGGTTAGAATAAGCCTAGGGACGACGAAAATGACCAAAATATTCAACCAATGACTCAAAATCACTTATTGGATGCACAAGATTAGTTAAAAACCCTAATTGGATTAGAATAAGCCTAGGAAGGACGAAAAATGACCTAAATGTTCAACCAATGATACAAAATCACTTATTGGATGCACAAGATTGGTCAAATACCCTAATTTGATTAGATAAAACCTAGGGAGGACGAAAAGGACCTAAATGTTCAACCAATGACACAAAATCACTTATTGGATGCACAAGATTGGTTAAAAACCCTAATTGAATTAGAATAAGCCTAGGGAGGACGAAAATGACCTAAATGTTCAACCAATGACACAAAATCACTTATTGGATGCACACAATTGGTTAAAAACCCTAATTGGATTAGAAAAAGCCTAGGGAGGATGAAAATGACCTAAATGTTCAACCAAATACACAAAATCACTTATTGAATGCACAAACATGGTTAAAAACCCTAATTGGATTAGAATAAGCCTAGGGACGACGAAAATGACCAAAATATTCAACCAATGACTCAAAATCACTTATTCGATACACAAGATTAGTTAAAAACCTAATTTGATTAGAATAAGCCTAGGAAGGACGGAATATAACCTAAATGTTCAACCAATGATACAAAATCACTTATTGGATGCACAAGATTGGTTAAAAACCCAAATTGGATAAGAATACGCCTAGGGAGGACGAAAATGACCAAAATATTCAACTGATGACACAAAATCACTTATTGGATCCAGAAGATTGGTTAAAAACCCTAATTGGATTAGAATAAGCCTAGGGAGGACGAAAATGACTAAAATGTTCAACCAAATACACAAAATCAACAATTGGATGCACAAACTTGGTTAAAAACCCTAATTGGGTTAGAATAAGCCTAGGGACGACGAAAATGACCAAAATATTCAACCAATGACACAAAATCACTTATTGGATGCACAAGATTAGTTAAAAACCCTAATTCGATTAGAATAAGCCTAGGAAGGACGGAAAATGACCTAAATGTTCAACCAATGACACAAAATCACTTATTGGATGCAAAAGATTGGTTCAAAACCCTTATTGGATTAGAATAAGCCTAGGGAAGACGAAAATGACCTAAATGTTAATCCAATGACACAAACGCTCTTATTGGATGCACAAGATTGGTTAAAAACCCTAATTGGATTAGAATAAGCTTAGGGACGACGAAAATGACCAAAATATTCAACCAATGACACAAAATCACTTATTCGATGCACAAGATTAGTTAAAAACCCTAAGTTGATTAGAATAAGCCTAGGAAGGACGGAAAATGACCTAAATGTTCAACCAATGATACAAAATCACTTATTGGATGCACAAGATTGGTTAAAAAGCCAAATTGGATAAGAATACGCCTAGGGAAGACAAAAATGACCAAAATATTCAACTGATGCCACAAAATCACTTATTGGATGCAAAAGATTGGTTAAAAACCCTAATTGGATTAGAATAAGCCTAGGGAGGACCAAAATGACCTAAATGTTCCACCAATGACACAAAATCACTTATTGGATGCACACGATTGGTTAAAAACCCTAATTGGATTAGAAAAAGCCTAGGGAGGACAAAAATGACCTAAATGTTCAACCAAATACACAAAATCACTTATTTGATGCACAAACTTGGTTAAAAACACTAATTGGATTAGAATAAGCCTAGGGACGACGAAAATGACAAAAATATTCAACCAATGACAAAAAATCACTTATTTGATGCACAAGATTGGTTAAAAACTCTAATTGGATTAGAATAAGCCTAGGGAGGACGAAAATGACCTAAATGTTCAACCAATGACACAAAATCACTTATTTGATGCACAAGATTGGTTAAAAACCCTAATTGGATTAGAATAAGCCTAGGGAGGACGAAAATGACCTAAATGTTCAACCAATGACACAAAATCACTTATTGGATGCATAAGATTGGTTAAAAACCCTAATTGGATTAGAATAACCCTTGGGAGGACGAAAATGACCTAAATGTTCAACCAATGACACAAAATCACTTATTTGATGCACAAGATTGGTTAAAAACCCTAATTGGATTTGAATAAGCCTAGGGAGGACGAAAAAGACCTAAATGTTCAACCAATGACACAAAATAACTTATTGGATGCACAAGAATGCTTAAAAACCCTAATTGGATTAGAATAAGCCTAGGGAGAACGAAAATGACCAAAATATTCAACCAATGACACAAAATCACTTATTTGATGCACAAGATTGGTTGAAAACCCTAATTGGATTAGAATAAGCCTAAGGAGGACGAAAACGACGTAAATGTTCAACCAATGACACAAAACCACTTATTAGATGCTCAAGATTGGTTAAAAACCCTTATTGGATTAGAATAAGCCTAGGGAGGACGAAAATGACCAAAATGTTCAACCAATGACACAAAATCAATTATTGGATGCGCAAGATTGGTTAAAAACCCTAATTGGATTAGAATAAGCCTAAGGAGGACGAAAATGACCTAAATGTTCAACCAAGTGCAAAAAATCACTTATTGGATGCACAAGATTGGTTAAAAACCCTAATTGAATTAGAATAAGCGTTAGGAGGACGAAAATGACCGAAATGTTAAACCAACGACACAAACGCACTTAATTTATGCACAAGAATGCTTAAAAACCCTAATTGGATTAGAATAAGCCTAGGGAGGACGAAAATGACCAAAATATTCAACCAATGACACAAAATCACTTATTTGATGCACAAGATTGGTTGAAAACCCTAATTGGATTAGAATAAGCCTAAGGAGGACGAAAACGACCTAAATGTTCAACCAATGACACAAAATCACTTATTGGATGCACAAGATTGGTTAAAAACCCTAATTGGATTAGAATAAGCCTAGGGAGGACGAAAATGACCTAAATGTTCAACCAATGACACAAAATCACTTATTGGATGCACACAATTGGTTAAAAACCCTAATTGGATTAGAAAAAGCCTAGGGAGGATGAAAATGACCTAAATGTTCAACCAAATACACAAAATCACTTATTGAATGCACAAACATGGTTAAAAACCCTAATTGGATTAGAATAAGCCTAGGGACGACGAAAATGACCAAAATATTCAACCAATGACTCAAAATCACTTATTCGATACACAAGATTAGTTAAAAACCTAATTTGATTAGAATAAGCCTAGGAAGGACGGAATATAACCTAAATGTTCAACCAATGATACAAAATCACTTATTGGATGCACAAGATTGGTTAAAAACCCAAATTGGATAAGAATACGCCTAGGGAGGACGAAAATGACCAAAATATTCAACTGATGACACAAAATCACTTATTGGATCCAGAAGATTGGTTAAAAACCCTAATTGAATTAGAATAAGCCTAGGGACGACGAAAATGACCAAAATATTCAACCAATGACAAAAAATCACTTATTGGATGCACAAGATTAGTTAAAAACCCTAATTCGATTAGAATAAGCCTAGGAAGGACGGAAAATGACCTAAATGTTCAACCAATGATACAAAATCACTTATTGGATGCAAAAGATTGGTTAAAAACCCAAATTGGATAAGAATACGCCTAGGGAGGACGAAAATGACCAAAATATTCAACTGATGACACAAAATCACTTATTGGATCCAGAAGATTGGTTAAAAACCCTAATTGGATTAGAATAAGCCTAGGGAGGACGAAAATGACTAAAATGTTCAACCAAATACACAAAATCAACAATTGGATGCACAAACTTGGTTAAAAACCCTAATTGGGTTAGAATAAGCCTAGGGACGACGAAAATGACCAAAATATTCAACCAATGACACAAAATCACTTATTGGATGCACAAGATTAGTTAAAAACCCTAATTCGATTAGAATAAGCCTAGGAAGGACGGAAAATGACCTAAATGTTCTACCAATGATACAAAATCACTTATTGGATGCACAAGATTAGTTAAAAACCCTAATTGGATTAGAATAAGCCTAGGGAGGACGAAAATGACCTAAATGTTAATCCAATGACACAAACGCCCTTATTGGATGCATAGGATTGGTTACAAACCCTAATTGGATTAGAATAAGCCTAGGGAGGACGAAAATGACCTAAATGTTCAACCAATGACACAAAATCACTTATTGGATGCACACGATTGGTTAAAAACCCTAATTGGATTAGAAAAAGCCTAGGGAGGACGAAAATGACCTAAATGTTCAACCAAATACACAAAATCACTTATTTGATGCACAAACTTGGTTAAAAACACTAATTGGATTAGAATAAGCCTAGGGACGACGAAAATGACCAAAATAATCAACCAATGACAAAAAATCACTTATTTGATGCACAAGATTGGTTAAAAACCCTAATTGGATTAGAATAAGCCTAGGGAGGACGAAAATGACCTAAATGTTCAACCAATGACACAAAATCACTTATTTGATGCACAAGATTGGTTAAAAACCCTAATTGGATTAGAATAAGCCTAGGGAGGACGAAAATGACCTAAATGTTCAACCAATGACACAAAATCACTTATTGGATGCAAAGGATTGGTTCAAAACCCTTATTGGATTAGAATAAGCCTAGGGAAGACGAAAATGACCTAAATGTTAATCCAATGACACAAACGCTCTTATTGGATGCACAAGATTGGTTAAAAACCCTAATTGGATTAGAATAAGCTTAGGGACGACGAAAATGACCAAAATATTCAACCAATGACACAAAATCACTTATTCGATGCACAAGATTAGTTAAAAACCCTAAGTTGATTAGAATAAGCCTAGGAAGGACGGAAAATGACCTAAATGTTCAACCAATGATACAAAATCACTTATTGGATGCACAAGATTGGTTAAAAAGCCAAATTGGATAAGAATACGCCTAGGGAAGACAAAAATGACCAAAATATTCAACTGATGCCACAAAATCACTTATTGGATGCAAAAGATTGGTTAAAAACCATTATTGGATTAGAATAAGCCTAGGGAGGACGAAAATGACCAAAATATTCAACCAATGACACAAAATCACTTATTCGATGCACAAGATTAGTTAAAAACCCTAAGTTGATTAGAATAAGCCTAGGAAGGACAGAAAATGACCAAAATGTTCAACCAATGATACAAAATCACTTATTGGATGCACAAGATTGGTTAAAAAGCCAAATTGGATAAGAATACGCCTAGGGAAGACAAAAATGACCAAAATATTCAACTGATGCCACAAAATCACTTATTGGATGCAAAAGATTGGTTAAAAACCCTAATTGGATTAGAATAAGCCTAGGGAGGACCAAAATGACCTAAATGTTCCACCAATGACACAAAATCACTTATTGGATGCACACGATTGATTAAAAACCCTAACTGGATTAGAAAAAGCCTAGGGAGGACAAAAATGACCTAAATGTTCAACCAAATACACAAAATCACTTATTTGATGCACAAACTTGGTTAAAAACACTAATTGGATTAGAATAAGCCTAGGGACGACGAAAATGACAAAAATATTCAACCAATGACAAAAAATCACTTATTTGATGCACAAGATTGGTTAAAAACCCTAATTGGATTAGAATAAGCCTAGGGAGGACGAAAATGACCTAAATGTTCAACCAATGACACAAAATCACTTATTTGATGCACAAGATTGGTTAAAAACCCTAATTGGATTAGAATAAGCCTAGGGAGGACGAAAAAGACCTAAATGTTCAACCAATGACACAAAATCACTTATTGGATGCACAAGATTGGTTAAAAACCCTAATTGAATTAGAATAAGCCTAGGGAGGACGAAAATGACCTAAATGTTCAACCAATGACACAAAATCACTTATTGGATGCACACAATTGGTTAAAAACCCTAATTGGATTAGAAAAAGCCTAGGGAGGATGAAAATGACCTAAATGTTCAACCAAATACACAAAATCACTTATTGAATGCACAAACATGGTTAAAAACCCTAATTGGATTAGAATAAGCCTAGGGACGACGAAAATGACCAAAATATTCAACCAATGACTCAAAATCACTTATTCGATACACAAGATTAGTTAAAAACCTAATTTGATTAGAATAAGCCTAGGAAGGACGGAATATAACCTAAATGTTCAACCAATGATACAAAATCACTTATTGGATGCACAAGATTGGTTAAAAACCCAAATTGGATAAGAATACGCCTAGGGAGGACGAAAATGACCAAAATATTCAACTGATGACACAAAATCACTTATTGGATCCAGAAGATTGGTTAAAAACCCTAATTGAATTAGAATAAGCCTAGGGACGACGAAAATGACCAAAATATTCAACCAATGACAAAAAATCACTTATTGGATGCACAAGATTAGTTAAAAACCCTAATTCGATTAGAATAAGCCTAGGAAGGACGGAAAATGACCTAAATGTTCAACCAATGACACAAAATCACTTATTGGATGCAAAAGATTGGTTCAAAACCCTTATTGGATTAGAATAAGCCTAGGGAAGACGAAAATGACCTAAATGTTAATCCAATGACATAAACGCTCTTATTGGATGCACAAGATTGGTTAAAAACCCTAATTGGATTAGAATAAGCTTAGGGACGACGAAAATGACCAAAATATTCAACCAATGACACAAAATCACTTATTCGATGCACAAGATTAGTTAAAAACCCTAAGTTGATTAGAATAAGCCTAGGAAGGACGGAAAATGACCTAAATGTTCAACCAATGATACAAAATCACTTATTGGATGCACAAGATTGGTTAAAAAGCCAAATTGGATAAGAATACGCCTAGGGAAGACAAAAATGACCAAAATATTCAACTGATGCCACAAAATCACTTATTGGATGCAAAAGATTGGTTAAAAACCATTATTGGATTAGAATAAGCCTAGGGAGGACGAAAATGACCAAAATATTCAACCAATGACACAAAATCACTTATTCGATGCACAAGATTAGTTAAAAACCCTAAGTTGATTAGAATAAGCCTAGGAAGGACAGAAAATGACCAAAATGTTCAACCAATGATACAAAATCACTTATTGGATGCACAAGATTGGTTAAAAAGCCAAATTGGATAAGAATACGCCTAGGGAAGACAAAAATGACCAAAATATTCAACTGATGCCACAAAATCACTTATTGGATGCAAAAGATTGGTTAAAAACCCTAATTGGATTAGAATAAGCCTAGGGAGGACCAAAATGACCTAAATGTTCCACCAATGACACAAAATCACTTATTGGATGCACACGATTGGTTAAAAACCCTAATTGGATTAGAAAAAGCCTAGGGAGGACAAAAATGACCTAAATGTTCAACCAAATACACAAAATCACTTATTTGATGCACAAACTTGGTTAAAAACACTAATTGGATTAGAATAAGCCTAGGGACGACGAAAATGACAAAAATATTCAACCAATGACAAAAAATCACTTATTTGATGCACAAGATTGGTTAAAAACTCTAATTGGATTAGAATAAGCCTAGGGAGGACGAAAATGACCTAAATGTTCAACCAATGACACAAAATCACTTATTTGATGCACAAGATTGGTTAAAAACCCTAATTGGATTAGAATAAGCCTAGGGAGGACGAAAATGACCTAAATGTTCAACCAATGACACAAAATCACTTATTGGATGCATAAGATTGGTTAAAAACCCTAATTGGATTAGAATAAGCCTAGGGAGGACGAAAATGACCTAAATGTTCAACCAATGACACAAAATCACTTATTGGATGCACAAGATTGGTTAAAAACCCTAATTGGATTAGAATAAGCCTGGGGAGGACGAAAATGACCTAAATGTTCAACCAATGACACAAAATCACTTATTGGATGCACAAGATTGGTTAAAAACCCTAATTGGATTAGAATAAGCCTAGGGAGGACGAAAATGACCTAAATGTTCAACCAATGACACAAAATGACACAAAATCACATATTGGATGCACAAGATTGGTTAAAAATCCTAATTGGATTAGAATAGGCCTATGGAGGACGAAAATGACCTAAATGTTAAACCAATGACACAAAATCACATATTGGATGCACAAGATTGGTTAAAAACCCTAATTGGATTAGAATAAGCCTAGGGAGGACGAAAATGACCTAAATGTTCAACCAATGACACAAAATGACACAAAATCACATATTGGATGCACAAGATTGGTTAAAAACCCTAATTGGATTAGAACAAGCCTAGGGAGGACAAAAATGACCTAAATGTTCAACCAATGACACAAAATGACACAAATTCACATATTGGATGCACAAGATTGGTTAAAAACCCTAATTGGATTAGAATAAGCCTAGGGAGGACGAAAATGACCTAAATGAGCAACCAATGACACAAAATCACATATTGGATGCACAAGATTGGTTAAAAACCCTAATTGGATTAGAAGAAGCCTAGGGAGGACGAAAATGACCTAAGTGTTCAACCAATGTCACAAAATGACACAAAATCACATATTGGATGCACAAGATTGGTTAAAAACCCTAGTTGGATTAGAAAAAGCCTAGGGAGGACGAAAATGACCTAAATGTTCAACCAATGACACAAAATGACACAAATTCACATATTGGATGCACAAGATTGGTTAAAAACCCTAATTGGATTAGAATAAGCCTAGGAGGATGAAAATGACCTAAATGTTAATCCAATGACACAAACGCCCTTATTGGATGCACAGGATTGGTTACAAACCCTAATTGGATTAGAATAAGCCTAGGGAGGACGAAAATGACCTAAATGTTCAACCAAATACACAAAATCACTTATTGGATGCAAAACTTGGTTTATAACCCTAATTGGATTAGAATAATCCTAGGGACGACGAAAATGACCAAAATATTCAACCAATGACACAAAATCACTTATTGGATGCACAAGATTAGTTAAAAACCCTAATTCGATTAGAATAAGCCTAGGAAGGACGGAAAATGACCTAAATGTTCTACCAATGATACAAAATCACTTATTGGATGCACAAGATTAGTTAAAAACCCTAATTGGATTAGAATAAGCCTAGGGAGGACGAAAATGACCTAAATGTTAATCCAATGACACAAACGCCCTTATTGGATGCATAGGATTGGTTACAAACCCTAATTGGATTAGAATAAGCCTAGGGAGGACGAAAATGACCTAAATGTTCAACCAATGACACAAAATCACTTATTGGATGCACACGATTGGTTAAAAACCCTAATTGGATTAGAAAAAGCCTAGGGAGGACGAAAATGACCTAAATGTTCAACCAAATACACAAAATCACTTATTTGATGCACAAACTTGGTTAAAAACACTAATTGGATTAGAATAAGCCTAGGGACGACGAAAATGACCAAAATAATCAACCAATGACAAAAAATCACTTATTTGATGCACAAGATTGGTTAAAAACCCTAATTGGATTAGAATAAGCCTAGGGAGGACGAAAATGACTTAAATGTTCAACCAATGACACAAAGTCACTTATTTGATGCACAAGATTGGTTAAAAACCCTAATTGGATTAGAATAAGCCTAGGGAGGACGAAAATGACCTAAATGTTCAACCAATGACACAAAATCACTTATTGGATGCATAAGATTGGTTAAAAACCCTAATTGGATTAGAATAACCCTTGGGAGGACGAAAATGACCAAAATATTCAACCAATGACAAAAAATCACTTATTGGATGCACAAGATTAGTTAAAAACCCTAATTCGATTAGAATAAGCCTAGGAAGGACGGAAAATGACCTAAATGTTCAACCAATGATACAAAATCACTTATTGGATGCAAAAGATTGGTTAAAAACCCAAATTGGATAAGAATACGCCTAGGGAGGACGAAAATGACCAAAATATTCAACTGATGACACAAAATCACTTATTGGATCCAGAAGATTGGTTAAAAACCCTAATTGGATTAGAATAAGCCTAGGGAGGACGAAAATGACTAAAATGTTCAACCAAATACACAAAATCAACAATTGGATGCACAAACTTGGTTAAAAACCCTAATTGGGTTAGAATAAGCCTAGGGACGACGAAAATGACCAAAATATTCAACCAATGACACAAAATCACTTATTGGATGCACAAGATTAGTTAAAAACCCTAATTCGATTAGAATAAGCCTAGGAAGGACGAAAAATGACCTAAATGTTCAACCAATGATACAAAATCACTTATTGGATGCATAAGATTGGTTAAAAACCCTGATTGGATTAGAATAAGCCTAGGGAGGACGAAAATGACCTAAATGTTCAACCAATGACACAAAATCACTTATTGGATGCACAAGATTGGTTAAAAACCCTAATTGGATTAGAATAAGCCTAGGGAGGACGAAAATGACCTTAATGTTCAACCAATGACACAAAATGACACAAAATCACATATTGGATGCACAAGATTGGTTAAAAACCCTAATTGGATTAGAATAAGCCTAGGGAGGACGAAAATGACACAAATGTTCAACCAATCACACAAAATCACATATTGGATGCACAATATTGGTTATAAACCCTAATTAGATTAGAATAAGCCTAGAGAGGACGAAAATGACCTAAATGTGCAACCAATGACACAAAATCACATATTGGATGCACAAGATTGGTTAAAAACCCTAATTGGATTAGAATAAGCCTAGGGAGGACGAAAATGACCTAAATGTTCAACCAATGACACAAAATCACTTATTTGATGCACAAGATTGGTTAAAAACCCTAATTGGATTAGAATAAGCCTAGGGAGGACGAAAAAGACCTAAATGTTCAACCAATGACACAAAATCACTTATTGGATGCACAAGATTGGTTAAAAACCCTAATTGAATTAGAATAAGCCTAGGGAGGACGAAAATGACATAAATGTTCAACCAATGACACAAAATCACTTATTGGATGCACACGATTGGTTAAAATCCCTAATTGGATTAGAATAAGCCTAGGGAGGACGAAAATGACCTAAATGTTCAACCAAATACACAAAATCACTTATTGGATGCACAAACTTGGTTAAAAACCCTAATTGGGTTAGAATAAGCCTAGGGATGACGAAAATGACCAAAATATTCAACCAATGACTCAAAATCACTTATTGGATGCACAAGATTAGTTAAAAACCCTAATTGGATTAGAATAAGCCTAGGAAGGACGAAAAATGACCTAAATGTTCAACCAATGATACAAAATCACTTATTGGATGCACAAGATTGGTTAAAAACCCTAATTTGATTAGAATAAGCCTAGGGAGGACGAAAAGGACCTAAATGTTCAACCAATGACACAAAATCACTTACTGGATGCACAAGATTGGTTAAAAACCCTAATTGAATTAGAATAAGCCTAGGGACGACGAAAATGACCAAAATATTCAACCAATGACAAAAAATCACTTATTGGATGCACAAGATTAGTTAAAAACCCTAATTGGATTAGAATAAGCCTAGGAAGGAC
>JBBPBQ010000004.1:23873534-23887114 GCA_037974755.1 Cicer yamashitae | reverse complement strand
TATTGGATACACAAGATTGGTTAAAAACCCTGATTGGATTAGAATAAGCGTAGGGAGGACGAAAATGACCGAAATGTTAAACCAACGACACAAAATCAATTATTGGATGCACAAGAATGCTTAAAAACCCTAATTGGATTAGAATAAGCCTAGGAAAGACGAAAATGACCTAAATGTTCAACCAAGGACAAAAAATCACTTATTGGATGCACAAGATTGGTTAAAAACCCTGATTGGATTAGAATAAGCGTAGGGAGGACGAAAATGACCGAAATGTTAAACCAACGACACAAACGCACTTATTGGATGCACAAGAATGCTTAAAAACCCTAATTGGATTAGAATAAGCCTAGGGAGGACGAAAATGACCAAAATATTCAACCAATGACACAAAATCACTTATTTGATGCACAAGATTGGTTAAAAACCCTAATTGGATTCGAATAAGCCTAGGGAGGATGAAAATGACCAAAATGTTCAACCAATGACACAAAATCAATTATTTGATGCATCAGATTTACTAAAAACCCTAATTGGATTAGAATAAGCCTAGGAAAGACGAAAATGACCTAAATGTTCAACCAAGGACAAAAAATCACTTATTGGATGCACAAGATTGGTTAAAAACCCTGATTGGATTAGAATAAGCGTAGGGAGGACGAAATGACCGAAATGTTGAACCAACGACACAAACGCACTTATTGGGTGCACAAGAATGCTAAAAAACCCTAATTGGATTAGAATAAGCCTACAGAGGACGAAAATGACCAAAATATTCAACCAATGACACAAAATCACTTATTTGATGCACAAGATTGGTTGAAAACCCTAATTGGATTAGAATAAGCCTAAGGAGGACGAAAACGACCTAAATGTTCAACCAATGACACAAAATCACTTATTGGATGCTCAAGATTGGTTAAAAACCCTAATTGGATTAGAATAAGCCTAGGGAGGACGAAAATGACCTAAATGTTCAACCAATGACACAAAATCACTTATTTGATGCACAAGATTGGTTGAAAACCCTAATTGGATTAGAATAAGCCTAAGGAGGACGAAAACGACGTAAATGTTCAACTAATGACACAAAATCACTTATTGGATGCTCAAGATTGGTTAAAAACCCTAATTGGATTAGAATAAGCCTGGGGAGGACGAAAATGACCTAAATGTTCAACCAATGACACAAAATCATTTATTGGATGCCCAAGATTGGTTAAAAACCCTAATTCGATAAGAATAAGCCTAAGGAGGACGAAAATGACCAAAATGTTCAACCAATGACACAAAATCAATTATTGGATGCATAAGATTTATTAAAAACCCTAATTGGATTAGAATAAGCCTAGGAAAGACGAAAATGACCAAAATGTTCAACCAAGGACAAAAAATCACTTATTGGATGCACAAGATTGGTTAAAAACCCTTATTGGATTAGAATAAGCGTAGGGAGGACGAAAATTACCGAAATGTTAAACTAACGACACAAATGCACTTATTGGATGCACAAGAATGCTTAAAAACCCTAATTGGATTAGAATAAGCCTAGGGAGGACGAAAATAACCAAAATATTCAACCAATGACACAAAATCACTTATTTGATGCACAAGATTGGTTGAAAACCCTAATTGGATTAGAATAAGCCTAAGGAGGACGAAAACGGACTAAATGTTCAACCAATGACACAAAATTACTTATTGGATACTCAAGATTGGTTAAAAACCATAATTAGATTAGAATAAGCCTAGGGAGGACGAAAATGACCTAAATGTTCAACCAATCACACAAAATCACTTATTGGATGCACACGATTGGTTCAAAACCCTAATTGGATTAGAATAAGCCTAGGGAGGACGAAAATGACCTAAATGTTCAACCAAATACACAAAATCACTTATTGGATGCACAAACTTGGTTAAAAACCGTAATTGGATTAGAATAAGCCTAGGGAGAACGAAAATGACCTAAATGTTCAACCAATGACACAAAATCATTTATTGGATGCGCAAGATTGGTTAAAAACCCTAATTGGATTAGAATAAGCCTATGGAGGACGAAAATGACCAAAATGTTCAACCAATGACACAAAATCAATTATTGGATGCATAAGATTTATTAAAAACCCTAATTGGATTAGAATAAGCCTAGGAAAGACGAAAATGACCTAAATGTTCAACCAAGGACAAAAAATCACTTATTGGATGCACAAGATTGGTTAAAAACCCTGATTGGATTAGAATAAGCGTAGGGAGGACGAAAATTACCAAAATGTTAAACCAACGACACAAACGCACTTATTGGATGCACAAGAATGCTTAAAAACCCTAATTGGATTAGAATAAGCCTAGGGAGGACGAAAATGACCAAAATATTCAACCAATGACACAAAATCACTTATTTGATGCACAAGATTGGTTGAAAACCCTAATTGGATTAGAATAAGCCTAAGGAGGACGAAAACTACCTAAATGTTCAACCAATGACACAAAATCACTTATTGGATGCTCAAGATTGGTTAAAAACCCTAATTGGATTAGAATAAGCCTAGGGAGGACGAAAATGACCTAAATGTTCAACCAATGACACAAAATCACTTATTTGATGCACAAGATTGGTTGAAAACCCTAATTGGATTAGAATAAGCCTAAGGAGGACGAAAACGACGTAAATGTTCAACTAATGACACAAAATCACTTATTGGATGCTCAAGATTGGTTAAAAACCCTAATTGGATTAGAATAAGCCTAGGGAGGACGAAAATGACCTAAATGTTCAACCAATGACACAAAATCATTTATTTGATGCGCAAGATTGGTTAAAAACCCGAATTGGATTAGAATAAGCCTAAGGAGGACGAAAATGACCAAAATGTTCAATTAATGACACAAAATCAATTATTGGATGCATAAGATTTATTAAAAACCCTAATTGTTTTAGAATAAGCCTAGGAAAGACGAAAATGACCTAAATGTTCAACCAAGTGCAAAAAATCACTTATTAGATGCACACGATTGGTTAAAAACCCTGATTGGATTAGAATAAGCGTAGGGAGGACGAAAATGACCGAAATGTTAAACAAACGACACAAACGCACTTATTGGATGCACAAGAATGCTTAAAAACCCTAATTGGATTAGAATAAGCCTAGGGAGGACGAAAATAACCAAAATATTCAACCAATGACACAAAATCACTTATTTGATGCACAAGATTGGTTGAAAACCCTAATTGGATTAGAATAAGCCTAAGGAGGACGAAAACGACCTAAATGTTCAACCAATGACACAAAATCACTTATTGGATGCTCAAGATTGGTTAAAAACCCTAATTAGATTAGAATAAGCCTAGGGAGGACGAAAATGACCTAAATGTTCAACCAATGACACAAAATCACTTATTGGATGCACACGATTAGTTAAAAATCCTAATTGGATTAGAATAAGCCTAGGGAGGACGAAAATGACCTAAATGTTCAACCAAATACACAAAATCACTTATTGGATGCACAAACTTGGTTAAAAACCGTAATTGGATTAGAATAAGCCTAGGGAGAACGAAAATGACCTAAATGTTCAACCAATGACACAAAATCATTTATTGGATGCGCAAGATTGGTTAAAAACCCTAACTGGATTAGAATAAGCCTATGGAGGACGAAAATGACCAAAATGTTCAACCAATGACACAAAATCAATTATTGGATGCATAAGATTTATTAAAAACCCTAATTGGATTAGAATAAGCCTAGGAAAGACGAAAATGACCTAAATGTTCAACCAAGGACAAAAAATCACTTATTGGATGCACAAGATTGGTTAAAAACCCTGATTGGATTAGAATAAGCGTAGGGAGGACGAAATGACCGAAATGTTGAACCAACGACACAAACGCACTTATTGGGTGCACAAGAATGCTAAAAAACCCTAATTGGATTAGAATAAGCCTACAGAGGACGAAAATGACCAAAATATTCAACCAATGACACAAAATCACTTATTTGATGCACAAGATTGGTTGAAAACCCTAATTGGATTAGAATAAGCCTAAGGAGGACGAAAACGACCTAAATGTTCAACCAATGACACAAAATCACTTATTGGATGCTCAAGATTGGTTAAAAACCCTAATTGGATTAGAATAAGCCTAGGGAGGACGAAAATGACCTAAATGTTCAACCAATGACACAAAATCACTTATTTGATGCACAAGATTGGTTGAAAACCCTAATTGGATTAGAATAAGCCTAAGGAGGACGAAAACGACGTAAATGTTCAACTAATGACACAAAATCACTTATTGGATGCTCAAGATTGGTTAAAAACCCTAATTGGATTAGAATAAGCCTAGGGAGGACGAAAATGACCTAAATGTTCAACCAATGACACAAAATCATTTATTTGATGCGCAAGATTGGTTAAAAACCCGAATTGGATTAGAATAAGCCTAAGGAGGACGAAAATGACCAAAATGTTCAATTAATGACACAAAATCAATTATTGGATGCATAAGATTTATTAAAAACCCTAATTGTTTTAGAATAAGCCTAGGAAAGACGAAAATGACCTAAATGTTCAACCAAGTGCAAAAAATCACTTATTAGATGCACACGATTGGTTAAAAACCCTGATTGGATTAGAATAAGCGTAGGGAGGACGAAAATGACCGAAATGTTAAACAAACGACACAAACGCACTTATTGGATGCACAAGAATGCTTAAAAACCCTAATTGGATTAGAATAAGCCTAGGGAGGACGAAAATAACCAAAATATTCAACCAATGACACAAAATCACTTATTTGATGCACAAGATTGGTTGAAAACCCTAATTGGATTAGAATAAGCCTAAGGAGGACGAAAACGGACTAAATGTTCAACCAATGACACAAAATTACTTATTGGATACTCAAGATTGGTTAAAAACCATAATTAGATTAGAATAAGCCTAGGGAGGACGAAAATGACCTAAATGTTCAACCAATCACACAAAATCACTTATTGGATGCACACGATTGGTTCAAAACCCTAATTGGATTAGAATAAGCCTAGGGAGGACGAAAATGACCTAAATGTTCAACCAAATACACAAAATCACTTATTGGATGCACAAACTTGGTTAAAAACCGTAATTGGATTAGAATAAGCCTAGGGAGAACGAAAATGACCTAAATGTTCAACCAATGACACAAAATCATTTATTGGATGCGCAAGATTGGTTAAAAACCCTAATTGGATTAGAATAAGCCTATGGAGGACGAAAATGACCAAAATGTTCAACCAATGACACAAAATCAATTATTGGATGCATAAGATTTATTAAAAACCCTAATTGGATTAGAATAAGCCTAGGAAAGACGAAAATGACCTAAATGTTCAACCAAGGACAAAAAATCACTTATTGGATGCACAAGATTGGTTAAAAACCCGGATTGGATTAGAATAAGCGTAGGGAGGACGAAAATTACCAAAATGTTAAACCAACGACACAAACGCACTTATTGGATGCACAAGAATGCTTAAAAACCCTAATTGGATTAGAATAAGCCTAGGGAGGACGAAAATGACCAAAATATTCAACCAATGACACAAAATCACTAATTTGACGCACAAGATTGGTTGAAAACCCTAATTGGATTAGAATAAGCCTAAGGAGGACGAAAACTACCTAAATGTTCAACCAATGACACAAAATCACTTATTGGATGCTCAAGATTGGTTAAAAACCCTAATTGGATTAGAATAAGCCTAGGGAGGACGAAAATGACCTAAATGTTCAACCAAGGACAAAAAATCACTTATTAGATGCACAAGATTGGTTCAAAACCCTAATTGGATTAGAATAAGCCTAGGGAGGACGAAAATGACCGAAATGTTCAACCAATGACACAAACTCACATATTTGATGCACAAGATTGGTTGAAAACCCTAATTGGATTAGAATAAGCCTAAGGAGGACGAAAACGACGTAAATGTTCAACTAATGACACAAAATCACTTATTGGATGCTCAAGATTGGTTAAAAACCCTAATTGGATTAGAATAAGCCTGGGGAGGACGAAAATGACCTAAATGTTCAACCAATGACACAAAATCATTTATTGGATGCCCAAGATTGGTTAAAAACCCTAATTCGATAAGAATAAGCCTAAGGAGGACGAAAATGACCAAAATGTTCAACCAATGACACAAAATCAATTATTGGATGCATAAGATTTATTAAAAACCCTAATTGGATTAGAATAAGCCTAGGAAAGACGAAAATGACCAAAATGTTCAACCAAGGACAAAAAATCACTTATTGGATGCACAAGATTGGTTAAAAACCCTTATTGGATTAGAATAAGCGTAGGGAGGACGAAAATTACCGAAATGTTAAACTAACGACACAAATGCACTTATTGGATGCACAAGAATGCTTAAAAACCCTAATTGGATTAGAATAAGCCTAGGGAGGACGAAAATAACCAAAATATTCAACCAATGACACAAAATCACTTATTTGATGCACAAGATTGGTTGAAAACCCTAATTGGATTAGAATAAGCCTAAGGAGGACGAAAACGGACTAAATGTTCAACCAATGACACAAAATTACTTATTGGATACTCAAGATTGGTTAAAAACCATAATTAGATTAGAATAAGCCTAGGGAGGACGAAAATGACCTAAATGTTCAACCAATCACACAAAATCACTTATTGGATGCACACGATTGGTTCAAAACCCTAATTGGATTAGAATAAGCCTAGGGAGGACGAAAATGACCTAAATGTTCAACCAAATACACAAAATCACTTATTGGATGCACAAACTTGGTTAAAAACCGTAATTGGATTAGAATAAGCCTAGGGAGAACGAAAATGACCTAAATGTTCAACCAATGACACAAAATCATTTATTGGATGCGCAAGATTGGTTAAAAACCCTAATTGGATTAGAATAAGCCTATGGAGGACGAAAATGACCAAAATGTTCAACCAATGACACAAAATCAATTATTGGATGCATAAGATTTATTAAAAACCCTAATTGGATTAGAATAAGCCTAGGAAAGACGAAAATGACCTAAATGTTCAACCAAGGACAAAAAATCACTTATTGTATGCACAAGATTGGTTAAAAACCCGGATTGGATTAGAATAAGCGTAGGGAGGACGAAAATTACCAAAATGTTAAACCAACGACACAAACGCACTTATTGGATGCACAAGAATGCTTAAAAACCCTAATTGGATTAGAATAAGCCTAGGGAGGACGAAAATGACCAAAATATTCAACCAATGACACAAAATCACTAATTTGACGCACAAGATTGGTTGAAAACCCTAATTGGATTAGAATAAGCCTAAGGAGGACGAAAACTACCTAAATGTTCAACCAATGACACAAAATCACTTATTGGATGCTCAAGATTGGTTAAAAACCCTAATTGGATTAGAATAAGCCTAGGGAGGACGAAAATGACCTAAATGTTCAACCAAGGACAAAAAATCACTTATTAGATGCACAAGATTGGTTCAAAACCCTAATTGGATTAGAATAAGCCTAGGGAGGACGAAAATGACCGAAATGTTCAACCAATGACACAAAATCACTTATTTGATGCACAAGATTGGTTGAAAACCCTAATTGGATTAGAATAAGCCTAAGGAGGACGAAAATGACGTAAATGTTCAACTAATGACACAAAATCACTTATTGGATGCTCAAGATTGGTTAAAAACCCTAATTGGATTAGAATAAGTCTGGGGAGGATGAAAATGACCTAAATGTTCAACCAATGACACAAAATCATTTATTGGATGCGCAAGATTGGTTAAAAACCCTAATTGGATTAGAATAAGCCTAAGGAGGACGAAAATGACCAAAATGTTCAACCAATGACACAAAATCAATTATTGGATGCATAAGATTTATTAAAAACCCTAATTGGATTAGAATAAGCCTAGGAAAGACGAAAATGACCTAAATGTTCAACCAAGGACAAAAAATCACTTATTAGATGCACAAGATTGGTTGAAAACCCTAATTGGATTAGAATAAGCCTAAGGAGGACGAAAACGGACTAAATGTTCAACCAATGACACAAAATTACTTATTGGATACTCAAGATTGGTTAAAAACCATAATTAGATTAGAATAAGCCTAGGGAGGACGAAAATGACCTAAATGTTCAACCAATCACACAAAATCACTTATTGGATGCACACGATTGGTTAAAAACCCTAATTGGATTAGAATAAGCCTAGGGAGGACGAAAATGACCTAAATGTTCAACCAAATACACAAAATCACTTATTGGATGCACAAACTTGGTTAAAAACCGTAATTGGATTAGAATAAGCCTAGGGAGAACGAAAATGACCTAAATGTTCAACCAATGACACAAAATCATTTATTGGATGCGCAAGATTGGTTAAAAACCCTAATTGGATTAGAATAAGCCTATGGAGGACGAAAATGACCAAAATGTTCAACCAATGACACAAAATCAATTATTGGATGCATAAGATTTATTAAAAACCCTAATTGGATTAGAATAAGCCTAGGAAAGACGAAAATGACCTAAATGTTCAACCAAGGACAAAAAATCACTTATTGTATGCACAAGATTGGTTAAAAACCCGGATTGGATTAGAATAAGCGTAGGGAGGACGAAAATTACCAAAATGTTAAACCAACGACACAAACGCACTTATTGGATGCACAAGAATGCTTAAAAACCCTAATTGGATTAGAATAAGCCTAGGGAGGACGAAAATGACCAAAATATTCAACCAATGACACAAAATCACTAATTTGACGCACAAGATTGGTTGAAAACCCTAATTGGATTAGAATAAGCCTAAGGAGGACGAAAACTACCTAAATGTTCAACCAATGACACAAAATCACTTATTGGATGCTCAAGATTGGTTAAAAACCCTAATTGGATTAGAATAAGCCTAGGGAGGACGAAAATGACCTAAATGTTCAACCAAGGACAAAAAATCACTTATTAGATGCACAAGATTGGTTCAAAACCCTAATTGGATTAGAATAAGCCTAGGGAGGACGAAAATGACCGAAATGTTCAACCAATGACACAAAATCACTTATTTGATGCACAAGATTGGTTGAAAACCCTAATTGGATTAGAATAAGCCTAAGGAGGACGAAAATGACGTAAATGTTCAACTAATGACACAAAATCACTTATTGGATGCTCAAGATTGGTTAAAAACCCTAATTGGATTAGAATAAGTCTGGGGAGGATGAAAATGACCTAAATGTTCAACCAATGACACAAAATCATTTATTGGATGCGCAAGATTGGTTAAAAACCCTAATTGGATTAGAATAAGCCTAAGGAGGACGAAAATGACCAAAATGTTCAACCAATGACACAAAATCAATTATTGGATGCATAAGATTTATTAAAAACCCTAATTGGATTAGAATAAGCCTAGGAAAGACGAAAATGACCTAAATGTTCAACCAAGGACAAAAAATAACTTATTGGATGCACAAGATTGGTTAAAAACCCTGATTAGATTAGAATAAGCGTAGGGAGGACGAAAATGACGAAAATGTTAAACCAACGACACAAACGCACTTATTGGATGCACAAGAATGCTTAAAAACCCTAATTGGATTAGAATAAGCCTAGGGAGGACGAAAATGACCAAAATATTCAACCAATGACACAAAATCACTTATTTGATGCACAAGATTGGTTAAAAACCCTAATTGGATTCGAATAAGCCTAGGGAGGATGAAAATGACCAAAATGTTCAACCAATGAAACAAAATCAATTATTTGATGCATCAGATTTACTAAAAACCCTAATTGGATTAGAATAAGCCTAGGAAAGACGAAAATGACCTAAATGTTCAACCAAGGACAAAAAATCACTTATTGGATGCACAAGATTGGTTAAAAACCCTGATTGGATTAGAATAAGCGTAGGGAGGACGAAAATGACCGAAATGTTAAACCAACGACACAAACGCACTTATTGGATGCACAAGAATGCTTAAAAAACCTAATTGGATTAGAATAAGCCTAGGGAGGACGAAAATGACCAAAATGTTCAACCAATGACACAAAATCAATTATTGGATGCATCAGATTTATTAAAAACCCTAATTGGATTAGAATAAGCCTAGGAAAGACGAAAATGACCTAAATGTTCAACCAAGGACAAAAAATCACTTATTGGATACACAAGATTTGTTAAAAACCCTGATTGGATTAGAATAAGCGTAGGGAGGACGAAAATGACCGAAATGTTAAACCAACGACACAAACGCACTTATTGGATGCACAAGAATGCTTAAAAAACCTAATTGGATTAGAATAAGCCTAGGGAGGACGAAAATGACCAAAATATTAAACCAATAACACAAAATCACTTATTTGATGCACAAGATTGGTTGAAAACGGTAATTGGATTAGAATAAGCCTAAGGAGGACGAAAACGACGTAAATGTTCAACCAATGACACAAAATCACTTATTGGATGCTCAAGATTGGTTAAAAACCCTAATTGGATTAGAATAAGCCTAGGGAGGACGAAAATGACCAAAATGTTCAACCAATGACACAAAATCAATTATTGGATGCATCAGATTTATTAAAAACGCTAATTGGATTAGAATAAGCCTAGGAAAGACGAAAATGACCTACATGTTCAACCAAGGACAAAAAATGAGTTATTGGATGCACAAGATTGTTTAAAAACCCTGATTGGATTAGAATAAGCGTAGGGAGAACGAAAATGACCGAAATGTTAAACCAACGACACAAACGCACTTATTGGATGCACAAGAATGCTTAAAAAACCTAATTGGATTAGAATAAGCCTAGGGAGGACGAAAATGACCAAAATGTTCAACCAATAACACAAAATCACTTATTTGATGCACAAGATTGGTTGAAAACGGTAATTGGATTAGAATAAGCCTAAGGAGGACGAAAACGACGTAAATGTTCAACCAATGACACAAAATCACTTATTGGATGCTCAAGATTGGTTAAAAACCCTAATTGGATTAGAATAAGCCTAGGGAGGACGAAAATGACCTAAATGTTCAACCAATGACACATAATCATTTATTGGATGCGCAAGATTGGTTAAAAACCCTAATTGGATTAGAATAAGCCTAGGGAGGACGAAAATGACCAAAATGTTCAACCAATGACACAAAATCAATTATTGGATGCATAAGATTTATTAAAAACCCTAATTGGATTAGAATAAGCCTAGGAAAGAAGAAAATGACCTAAATGTTCAACCAAGGACAAAAAATCACTTATTGGATGCACAAGATTGGTTAAAAACCCTGATTGGATTAGAATAAGCGTAGGAAGGACGAAAATGACCGAAATGTTAAACCAACGACACAAACGCACTAATTGGATGCACAAGAATGCTTAAAAACCCTAATTGGATTAGAATAAGCCTAAGGAGGACGAAAACGGCGTAAATGTTCAACAAATGACACAAAATCACTTATTGGATGCTCAAGATTGGTTAAAAACCCTAATTGGATTAGAATAAGCCTAGGGAGGACGAAAATGACCTAAATGTTCAACCAATGACACAAAATCACTTATTGGATGCACAAGATTGGTTAAAAACCCTAATTGGATTAGAATAATGCTAGGGAGAACGGAAATAACCTAAATGTTAATCCAATGACACAAAATCACTTATTGGATGCACAAGATTGGTTAAAAACCCTAATTGGATTAGAATAAGCCTAGGGAGGACGAAAATGACCTAAATGTTCAACCAATGACACAAAATCACTTATTGGATGCATAAGATTGGTTAAAAACCCTAATTGGATTAGAATAACCCTTGGGAGGACGAAAATGACCTAAATGTTCAACCAATGACACAAAATCACTTATTTGATGCACAAGATTGGTTAAAAACCCTAATTGGATTTGAATAAGCCTAGGGAGGACGAAAAAGACCTAAATGTTCAACCAATGACACAAAATAACTTATTGGATGCACAAGAATGCTTAAAAACCCTAATTGGATTAGAATAAGCCTAGGGAGAACGAAAATGACCAAAATATTCAACCAATGACACAAAATCACTTATTTGATGCACAAGATTGGTTGAAAACCCTAATTGGATTAGAATAAGCCTAAGGAGGACGAAAACGACGTAAATGTTCAACCAATGACACAAAACCACTTATTAGATGCTCAAGATTGGTTAAAAACCCTAATTGGATTAGAATAAGCCTAGGGAGGACGAAAATGACCAAAATGTTCAACCAATGACACAAAATCAATTATTGGATGCGCAAGATTGGTTAAAAACCCTAATTGGATTAGAATAAGCCTAAGGAGGACGAAAATGACCTAAATGTTCAACCAAGTGCAAAAAATCACTTATTGGATGCACAAGATTGGTTAAAAACCCTAATTGAATTAGAATAAGCGTTAGGAGGACGAAAATGACCGAAATGTTAAACCAACGACACAAACGCACTTAATTTATGCACAAGAATGCTTAAAAACCCTAATTGGATTAGAATAAGCCTAGGGAGGACGAAAATGACCAAAATATTCAACCAATGACACAAAATCACTTATTTGATGCACAAGATTGGTTGAAAACCCTAATTGGATTAGAATAAGCCTAAGGAGGATGAAAACTACCTAAATGTTCAACCAATGACACAAAATCACTTATTGGATGCTCAAGATTGGTTAAAAACCCTAATTGGATTAGAATAAGCCTATGGAGGACGAAAATGACCTAAATGTTCAACCAATGACACAAAATCACTTATTTGATGCACAAGATTGGTTGAAAACCCTTATTGGATTAGAATAAGCCTATGGAGGAAGAAAATGACCAAAATGTTCAACCAATGACACAAAATCAATTATTGGATGCGCAAGATTGGTTAAAAACCCTAATTGGATTAGAATAAGCCTAAGAAGGACGAAAATGACCTAAATGTTCAACCAATGATAAAAAATCAATTATTGGATGCATAAGATTAATTAAAAACCCTAATTGGATTAGAATAAGCCTAGGAAAGACGAAAATGACCTTAATGTTCAACCAAGTGCAAAAAATCACTTATTGGATGCACAAGATTGGTTAAAAACCCTGATTGGATTAGAATAAGCGTTAGGAGGACGAAAATAACCGAAATGTTAAACCAACGACACAAACGCACTTAATTTATGCACAAGAATGCTTAAAAACCCTAATTGGATTAGAATAAGCCTAGGGAGGACGAAAATGACCAAAATATTCAACCAATGACACAAAATCACTTATTTGATGCACAAGATTGGTTGAAAACCCTAATTGGATTAGAATAAGCCTAAGGAGGACGAAAACGACCTAAATGTTCAACCAATGACACAAAATCACTTATTGGATGCTCAAGATTGGTTAAAAACCCTAATTGGATTAGAATAAGCCTAGGGAGGACAAAAATGACCTAAATGTATAACCAATGACACAAAATCACTTATTTGATGCACAAGATTGGTTGAAAACCCTAATTGGATCAGAATCAGCCTAAGGAGGACGAAAACGACGTTAATGTTCAAC
>JBBPBQ010000004.1:23844526-23872512 GCA_037974755.1 Cicer yamashitae | reverse complement strand
GTCTGGGGAGGATGAAAATGACCTAAATGTTCAACCAATGACACAAAATCATTTATTGGATGCGCAAGATTGGTTAAAAACCCTAATTGGATTAGAATAAGCCTAAGGAGGACGAAAATGACCAAAATGTTCAACCAATGACACAAAATCAATTATTGGATGCATAAGATTTATTAAAAACCCTAATTGGATTAGAATAAGCCTAGGAAAGACGAAAATGACCTAAATGTTCAACCAAGGACAAAAAATAACTTAGTGGATGCACAAGATTGGTTAAAAACCCTGATTAGATTAGAATAAGCGTAGGGAGGACGAAAATGACGAAAATGTTAAACCAACGACACAAACGCACTTATTGGATGCACAAGAATGCTTAAAAACCCTAATTGGATTAGAATAAGCCTAGGGAGGACGAAAATGACCAAAATATTCAACCAATGACACAAAATCACTTATTTGATGCACAAGATTGGTTGAAAACCCTAATTGGATTAGAATAAGCCTAAGGAGGACGAAAACTACCTAAATGTTCAACCAATGACACAAAATCACTTATTGGATGCTCAAGATTGGTTAAAAACCCTAATTGGATTAGAATAAGCCTAGGGAGGACAAAAATGACCTAAATGTATAACCAATGACACAAAATCACTTATTTGATGCACAAGATTGGTTGAAAACCCTAATTGGATCAGAATCAGCCTAAGGAGGACGAAAACGACGTTAATGTTCAACCAATGACACAAAATCAATTATTGGATGCATAAGATTTATTAAAAACCCTAATTGGATTAGAATAAGCCTAGGAAAGACGAAAATGACCTAACTGTTCAACCAAGGACAAAAACTCACTTATTGGATGCACAAGATTGGTAAAAAACCCTGATTGGATTAGAATAAGCGTAGGGAGGACGAAAGTGACCGAAATGTTAAACCAACGATACAAACACACTTATTGGATGCACAAGAATGCTTAAAAACCCTAATTGGATTAGAATAAGCGTAGGGAGGACAAAAATGACCAAAATATTCAACCAATGACACAAAATCACTTATTTGATGCAGAAGATTGGTTGAAAACCCTAATTGGATTAGAATAAGCCTAAGGAAGACAAAAACGACGTAAATGTTCAACCAATGACACAAAATCACTTATTGGATGATCAAGATTGGTTTAAAACTGTAATTGGATTAGAATAAGCCTAGGGACGACGAAAATGACCTAAATGTTCAACCAATGACACAAAATCATTTATTGGATGCGCAAGATTGGATAAAAACCCTAATTGGATTAGAATAAGCTTATGGAGGACGAAAATGACCAAAATGTTCAACCAATGACACAAAATCAATTATTGGATGCATAAGATTTATTAAAAACCCTAATTGGATTAGAATAAGCCTAGGAAAGACGAAAATGACCTAAATGTTCAACCAAGGACAAAAAATCACTTATTAGATGCACAAGATTGGTTCAAAACCCTGATTGGATTACAATAAGCGTAGGGAGGACGAAAATGACCGAAATGTTCAACCAATGACACAAAATCACTTATTTGATGCACAAGATTGGTTGAAAACCCTAATTGGATTAGAATAAGCCTAGGAAAGACGAAAATGACCTAAATGTTCAACCAAGGACAACAAATCACTTATTGGATGCGCAAGATTGGTTAAAAACCCTAATTGGATTAGAATAAGCCTAGGGATGACGAAAATGACCAAAATGTTCAACCAATAACACAAAATCAATTATTGGATGCATAAGATTTATTAAAAACCCTAATTGGATTAGAATAAGCCTAGGGAGGACGAAAATGACCAAAATATTCAACCAATGACACAAAATCACTTATTTGATGCACAAGAGTGGTTGAAAACCCTAATTGGATTAGAATAAGCCTAAGAAGGACGAAAACGACGTAAATGTTCAACCAATGACACAAAATCACTTATTGGATGCTCAAGATTGGTTAAAAACCCTAATTGGATTAGAATATGCCTAGGGAGGACAAAAATGACCTAAATGTTAAACCAATGACACAGAATCATTTATTGGATGCGCAAGATTGGTTAAAACCCTAATTGGATTAGAATAAGCCTATGGATGACTAAAATGACCAAAATGTTCAACCAATGACACAAAATCAATTATTGGATGCATAAGATTTATTAAAAACCCTAATTGGATTAGAATAAGCCTAGGAAAGACGAAAATGACCTAAATGTTCAACCAAGGACAAAAAATAACTTATTGGATGCACAAGATTGGTTAAAAACCCTGATTAGATTAGAATAAGCGTAGGGAGGACGAAAATGACAAAAAATGTTAAACCAACGACACAAACGCACTTATTGGATGCACAAGAATGCTTAAAAACCCTAATTGGATTAGAATAAGCCTAGGGAGGACGAAAATGACCAAAATATTCAACCAATGACACAAAATCACTTATTTGATGCACAAGATTGGTTGAAAACCCTAATTGGATTAGAATAAGCCTAAGGAGGACGAAAACTACCTAAATGTTCAACCAATGACACAAAATCACTTATTGGATGCTCAAGATTGGTTAAAAACCCTAATTGGATTAGAATAAGCCTAGGGAGGACAAAAATGACCTAAATGTATAACCAATGACACAAAATCACTTATTTGATGCACAAGATTGGTTGAAAACCCTAATTGGATTAGAATCAGCCTAAGGAGGACGAAAACGACGTTAATGTTCAACTAATGACACAAAATCACTTATTGGATGCTCAAGATTGGTTAAAAACCCTAATTGGATTAGAATAAGTCTAGGGAGGACGAAAATGACCAAAATGTTCAACCAATGACACAAAATCATTTATTGGATGCGCAAGATTGGTTAAAAACCCTAATTGGATTAGAATAAGCCTAAGAAGGACGAAAATGACCAAAATGTTCAACCAATGATACAAAATCAATTATTGGATGCATAAGATTTATTAAAAACCCTAATTAGATTAGAATAAGCCTAGGAAACACGAAAATGACCTTAATGTTCAACCAAGTGCAAAAAATGACTTATTGGATGCACAAGATTGGTTAAAAACCCTGATTGGATTAGAATAAGCGTTAGGAGGACGAAAATGACCGAAATGTTAAACCAATGACACAAAATCACTTTTTGGATGCACAAGATTGGTTTTAAACCCTGATTGGATTAGAATAAGCGTAGGGAGGACGAAAATTACCAAAATGTTAAACCAACGACACAAACGCACTTATGGGGTGCACAAGAATGCTTAAAAACCCTAATTGGATTAGAATAAGCCTAAGGAGGACGAAAACTACCTAAATGTTCAACCAATGACACAAAATCACTTATTGGATGCTCGAGATTGGTTAAAAACCCTAATTGGATTAGAATAAGCCTAGGGAGGACGAAAATGACCTAAATGTTCAACCAATGACACAAAATCACTTATTTGATGCACAAGATTGGTTGAAAACCCTAATTGGATTAGAATAAGCCTAAGGAGGACGAAAACGACGTAAATGTTCAACCAATGACACAAAACCACTTATTGGATGCTCAAGATTGGTTAAAAACCCTTATTGGATTAGAATAAGCCTAGGGAGGACAAAAATGACCTAAATGTATAACCAATGACACAAAATCACTTATTTGATGCACAAGATTGGTTGAAAACCCTAATTGGATTAGAATAAGCCTAAGGAGGACGAAAACGACGTAAATGTTCAACTAATGACAAAAAATCACTTGTTGGACACACAAGATTGGTTAAAAACGCTGATTGGATTAGAATAAGCGTAGGGAGGACGAAAATTACCAAAATGTTAAACCAACGACACAATCAATTATTGGATGCACAAGAATGCTTAAAAACCCTAATTGGATTAGAATAAGCCTAAGGAGGACGACAACTACCTAAATGTTCAACCAATGACACAAAATCACTTATTGGATGCTCAAGATTGGTTGAAAACCCTAATTGGATTAGAATAAGCCTAAGGAGGACGAAAATGACCTAAATGTTCAACCAATGATAAAAAATCAATTATTGGATGCATAAGATTAATTAAAAACCCTAATTGGATTAGAATAAGCCTAGGAAAGACGAAAATGACCTTAATGTTCAACCAACTGCAAAAAATCACTTATTGGATGCACAAGATTGGTTAAAAACCCTGATTGGATTAGAATAAGCGTTAGGAGGACGAAAATAACCGAAATGTTAAACCAACGACACAAACGCACTTAATTTATGCACAAGAATGCTTAAAAACCCTAATTGGATTAGAATAAGCCTAGGGAGGACGAAAATGACCAAAATATTCAACCAATGACACAAAATCACTTATTTGATGCACAAGATTTATTAAAAACCCTAATTGGATTAGAATAACCCTAGGAAAGACGAAAATAACCTAAATGTTCAACCAATGACAAAAATCACTTATTGGATACACAAGATTGGTTAAAAACCCAGATTGGATTAGAATAAGCGTAGGGAGGACGAAAATTACCAAAATGTTAAACCAACGACACAAACGCACTTATTGGATGCACAAGAATGCTTAAAAACCCTAATTGGATTAGAATAAGCCTAGGGAGGACGAAAATGACCAAAATATTCAACCAATGACACAAAATCACTTATTTGATGCACAAGATTGGTTGAAAACTCTAATTGGATTAGAATAAGCCTAAGGAGGACGAAAACTACCTAAATGTTCAACCAATGACACAAAATCACTTATTGGATGCTCGAGATTGGTTAAAAACCCTAGTTGGATTAGAATAAGCCTAGGGAGGACGAAAATGACCTAAATGTTCAACCAATGACACAAAATCACTTATTTGATGCACAAGATTGGTTGAAAACCCTAATTGGATTAGAATAAGCCTAAGGAGGACGAAAACGACGTAAATGTTCAACTAATGACACAAAATCACTTATTGGATGCTCAAGATTGGTTAAAAACCCTAATTGGATTAGAATAAGCCTAGGGAGGACGAAAATGACCTAAATGTTCAACCAATGACACAAAATCACTTATTTGATGCACAAGATTGGTTGAAAACCCTAATTGGATTAGAATAAGCCTAAGGAGGACGAAAACGACGTAAATGTTCAACCAATGACACAAAACCACTTATTGGATGCTCAAGATTGGTTAAAAACCCTTATTGGATTAGAATAAGCCTAGGGAGGACAAAAATGACCTAAATGTATAACCAATGACACAAAATCACTTATTTGATGCACAAGATTGGTTGAAAACCCTAATTGGATTAGAATAAGCCTAAGGAGGACGAAAACGACGTAAATGTTCAACTAATGACACAAAATCACTTATTGGATGCTCAAGATTGGTTAAAAACCCTAATTGGATTAGAATAAGTCTAGGGAGGACGAAAATGACCAAAATGTTCAACCAATGACACAAAATCAATTATTGGATGCGCAAGATTGGTTAAAAACCCTAATTGGATTAGAATAAGCCTATGGAGGACGAAAATGACCTAAATGTTCAACCAATGACACAAAATCACTTATTTGATGCACAAGATTTGTTGAAAACCCTAATTGGATTAGAATAAGCCTAAGGAGGACGAAAACGACGTAAATGTTCAACCAATGACACAAAACAACTTATTGGATGCTCAAGATTGGTTAAAAACCCTTATTGGATTAGAATAAGCCTATGGAGGACGAAAATGACCAAAATGTTCAACCAATGACACAAAATCAATTATTGGATGCGCAAGATTGGTTAAAAACCCTAATTGGATTAGAATAAGCCTAAGGAGGACGAAAATGACCTAAATGTTCAACCAATGATAAAAAATCAATTATTGGATGCATAAGATTAATTAAAAACCCTAATTGGATTAGAATAAGCCTAGGAAAGACGAAAATGACCTTAATGTTCAACCAACTGCAAAAAATCACTTATTGGATGCACAAGATTGGTTAAAAACCCTGATTGGATTAGAATAAGCGTTAGGAGGACGAAAATAACCGAAATGTTAAACCAACGACACAAACGCACTTAATTTATGCACAAGAATGCTTAAAAACCCTAATTGGATTAGAATAAGCCTAGGGAGGACGAAAATGACCAAAATATTCAACCAATGACACAAAATCACTTATTTGATGCACAAGATTTATTAAAAACCCTAATTGGATTAGAATAACCCTAGGAAAGACGAAAATAACCTAAATGTTCAACCAATGACAAAAATCACTTATTGGATACACAAGATTGGTTAAAAACCCTGATTGGATTAGAATAAGCGTAGGGAGGACGAAAATTACCAAAATGTTAAACCAACGACACAAACGCACTTATTGGATGCACAAGATTGGTTGAAAACCCTAATTGGATTAGAATAAGCCTAAGGAGGACGAAAACTACCTAAATGTTCAACCAATGACACAAAATCACTTATTGGATGCTCGAGATTGGTTAAAAACCCTAATTGGATTAGAATAAGCCTAGGGAGGACGAAAATGACCTAAATGTTCAACCAATGACACAAAATCACTTATTTGATGCACAAGATTGGTTGAAAACCCTAATTGGATTAGAATAAGCCTAAGGAGGACGAAAACGACGTAAATGTTCAACTAATGACACAAAATCACTTATTGGATGCTCAAGATTGGTTAAAAACCCTAATTGGATTAGAATAAGTCTAGGGAGGACGAAAATGACCAAAATGTTCAACCAATGACACAAAATCAATTATTGGATGCGCAAGATTGGTTAAAAACCCTAATTGGATTAGAATAAGCCTATGGAGGACGAAAATGACCTAAATGTTCAACCAATGACACAAAATCACTTATTTGATGCACAAGATTTGTTGAAAACCCTAATTGGATTAGAATAAGCCTAAGGAGGACGAAAACGACGTAAATGTTCAACCAATGACACAAAACCACTTATTGGATGCTCAAGATTGGTTAAAAACCCTTATTGGATTAGAATAAGCCTATGGAGGACGAAAATGACCAAAATGTTCAACCAATGACACAAAATCAATTATTGGATGCGCAAGATTGGTTAAAAACCCTAATTGGATTAGAATAAGCCTAAGGAGGACGAAAATGACCTAAATGTTCAACCAATGATAAAAAATCAATTATTGGATGCATAAGATTAATTAAAAACCCTAATTGGATTAGAATAAGCCTAGGAAAGACGAAAATGACCTTAATGTTCAACCAACTGCAAAAAATCACTTATTGGATGCACAAGATTGGTTAAAAACCCTGATTGGATTAGAATAAGCGTTAGGAGGACGAAAATAACCGAAATGTTAAACCAACGACACAAACGCACTTAATTTATGCACAAGAATGCTTAAAAACCCTAATTGGATTAGAATAAGCCTAGGGAGGACGAAAATGACCAAAATATTCAACCAATGACACAAAATCACTTATTTGATGCACAAGATTTATTAAAAACCCTAATTGGATTAGAATAACCCTAGGAAAGACGAAAATAACCTAAATGTTCAACCAATGACAAAAATCACTTATTGGATACACAAGATTGGTTAAAAACCCTGATTGGATTAGAATAAGCGTAGGGAGGACGAAAATTACCAAAATGTTAAACCAACGACACAAACGCACTTATTGGATGCACAAGAATGCTTAAAAACCCTAATTGGATTAGAATAAGCCTAGGGAGGACGAAAATGACCAAAATGTTCAACCAATGACACAAAATCACTTATTTGATGCACAAGATTGGTTGAAAACCCTAATTGGATTAGAATAAGCCTAAGGAGGACGAAAACTACCTAAATGTTCAACCAATGACACAAAATCACTTATTGGATGCTCGAGATTGGTTAAAAACCCTTATTGGATTAGAATAAGCCTAGGGAGGACGAAAATGACCAAAATGTTCAACCAATGACACAAAATCAATTATTGGATGCGCAAGATTGGTTAAAAACCCTAATTGGATTAGAATAAGCCTAAGGAGGACGAAAATGACCTAAATGTTCAACCAAGTGCAAAAAATCACTTATTGGATGCACAAGATTGGTTAAAAACCCTAATTGAATTAGAATAAGCGTTAGGAGGACGAAAATGACCGAAATGTTAAACCAACGACACAAACGCACTTAATTTATGCACAAGAATGCTTAAAAACCCTAATTGGATTAGAATAAGCCTAGGGAGGACGAAAATGACCAAAATATTCAACCAATGACACAAAATCACTTATTTGATGCACAAGATTGGTTGAAAACCCTAATTGGATTAGAATAAGCCTAAGGAGGATGAAAACTACCTAAATGATCAACCAATGACACAAAATCACTTATTGGATGCTCAAGATTGGTTAAAAACCCTAATTGGATTAGAATAAGCCTATGGAGGACGAAAATGACCTAAATGTTCAACCAATGACACAAAATCACTTATTTGATGCACAAGATTGGTTGAAAACCCTAATTGGATTAGAATAAGCCTAAGGAGGACGAAAACGACGTAAATGTTCAACCAATGACACAAAACCACTTATTGGATGCTCAAGATTGGTTAAAAACCCTTATTGGATTAGAATAAGCCTATGGAGGAAGAAAATGACCAAAATGTTCAACCAATGACACAAAATCAATTATTGGATGCGCAAGATTGGTTAAAAACCCTAATTGGATTAGAATAAGCCTAAGAAGGACGAAAATGACCTAAATGTTCAACCAATGATAAAAAATCAATTATTGGATGCATAAGATTAATTAAAAACCCTAATTGGATTAGAATAAGCCTAGGAAAGACGAAAATGACCTTAATGTTCAACCAAGTGCAAAAAATCACTTATTGGATGCACAAGATTGGTTAAAAACCCTGATTGGATTAGAATAAGCGTTAGGAGGACGAAAATAACCGAAATGTTAAACCAACGACACAAACGCACTTAATTTAAGCACAAGAATGCTTAAAAACCCTAATTGGATTAGAATAAGCCTAGGGAGGATGAAAATGACCAAAATATTCAACCAATGACACAAAATCACTTATTTGATGCACAAGATTTATTAAAAACCCTAATTGGATTAGAATAACCCTAGGAATGACGAAAATAACCTAAATGTTCAACCAATGACAAAAAATCACTTATTGGATGCTCAAGATTGGTTAAAAACCCTAATTGGATTAGAATAAGCCTAAGGAGGACGAAAATGACCTAAATTTTCAACCAATGATAAAAAATCAATTATTGGATGCATAAGATTAATTAAAAACCCTAATTGGATTAGAATAAGCCTAGGAAAGACGAAAATGACCTTAATGTTACCAAGTGCAAAAAATCACTTATTGGATGCACAAGATTGGTTAAAAACCCTGATTGGATTAGAATAAGCGTTAGGAGGACGAAAATAACCGAAATGTTAAACCAACGACACAAACGCACTTAATTTATGCACAAGAATGCTTAAAAACCCTAATTGGATTAGAATAAGCCTAGGGAGGACGAAAATGACCAAAATATTCAACCAATGACACAAAATCACTTATTTGATGCACAAGATTTATTAAAAACCCTAATTGGATTAGAATAACCCTAGGAAAGACGAAAATAACCTAAATGTTCAACCAATGACAAAAATCACTTATTGGATACACAAGATTGGTTAAAAACCCTGATTGGATTAGAATAAGCGTAGGGAGGACGAAAATTACCAAAATGTTAAACCAACGACACAAACGCACTTATTGGATGCACAAGAATGCTTAAAAACCCTAATTGGATTAGAATAAGCCTAGGGAGGACGAAAATGACCAAAATGTTCAACCAATGACACAAAATCACTTATTTGATGCACAAGATTGGTTGAAAACCCTAATTGGATTAGAATAAGCCTAAGGAGGACGAAAACGACGTAAATGTTCAACCAATGACACAAAACCACTTATTGGATGCTCAAGATTGGTTAAAAACCCTTATTGGATTAGAATAAGCCTAGGGAGGACAAAAATGACCTAAATGTATAACCAATGACACAAAATCACTTATTTGATGCACAAGATTGGTTGAAAACCCTAATTGGATTAGAATAAGCCTAAGGAGGACGAAAACGACGTAAATGTTCAACTAATGACACAAAATCACTTATTGGATGCTCAAGATTGGTTAAAAACCCTAATTGGATTAGAATAAGTCTAGGGAGGACGAAAATGACCAAAATGTTCAACCAATGACACAAAATCAATTATTGGATGCGCAAGATTGGTTAAAAACCCTAATTGGATTAGAATAAGCCTATGGAGGACGAAAATGACCTAAATGTTCAACCAATGACACAAAATCACTTATTTGATGCACAAGATTTGTTGAAAACCCTAATTGGATTAGAATAAGCCTAAGGAGGACGAAAACGACGTAAATGTTCAACCAATGACACAAAACCACTTATTGGATGCTCAAGATTGGTTAAAAACCCTTATTGGATTAGAATAAGCCTATGGAGGACGAAAATGACCAAAATGTTCAACCAATGACACATAATCAATTATTGGATGCGCAAGATTGGTTAAAAACCCTAATTGGATTAGAATAAGCCTAAGGAGGACGAAAATGACCTAAATGTTCAACCAATGATACAAAATCAATTATTGGATGCATAAGATTAATTAAAAACCCTAATTGGATTAGAATAAGCCTAGGAAAGACGAAAATGACCTTAATGTTCAACCAAGTGCAAAAAATCACTTATTGGATGCACAAGATTGGTTAAAAACCCTAATTGAATTAGAATAAGCGTTAGGAGGACGAAAATGACCGAAATGTTAAACCAACGACACAAACGCACTTATTTTATGCACAAGAATGCTTAAAAACCCTAATTGGATTAGAATAAGCCTAGGGAGGACGAAAATGACCAAAATATTCAACCAATGACACAAAATCACTTATTTGATGCACAAGATTGGTTGAAAACCCTAATTGGATTAGAATAAGCCTAAGGAGGATGAAAACTACCTAAATGTTCAACCAATGACACAAAATCACTTATTGGATGCTCAAGATTGGTTAAAAACCCTAATTGGATTAGAATAAGCCTATGGAGGACGAAAATGACCTAAATGTTCAACCAATGACACAAAATCACTTATTTGATGCACAAGATTGGTTGAAAACCCTAATTGGATTAGAATAAGCCTAAGGAGGACGAAAACGACGTAAATGTTCAACCAAAGACACAAAACCACTTATTGTATGCTCAAGATTGGTTAAAAACCCTTATTGGATTAGAATAAGCCTATGGAGGTCGAAAATGACAAAAATGTTTAACCAATGACACAAAATCAATTACTGGATGCGCAAGATTGGTTAAAAACCCTAATTGGATTAGAATAAGCCTAAGGAGGACGAAAATGACCTAAATGTTCAACCAATGATAAAAAATCAATTATTGGATGCATAAGTTTAATTAAAAACTCTAATTGGATTAGAATAAGCCTAGGAAAGACGAAAATGACCTTAATGTTCAACCAAGTGCAAAAAATCACTTATTGGATGCACAAGATTGGTTAAAAACCCTGATTGGATTAGAATAAGCGTTAGGAGGACGAAAATAACCGAAATGTTAAACCAACGACACAAACGCACTTAATTTATGCACAAGAATGCTTAAAAACCCTACTTGGATTAGAATAAGCCTAGGGAGGACGAAAATGACCAAAATATTCAACCAATGACACAAAATCACTTATTTGATGCACAAGATTGGTTGAAAACCCTAATTGGATTAGAATAAGCCTAAGGAGGACGAAAACGACGTAAATGTTCAACCAATGACACAAAACCACTTATTGTATGCTCAAGATTGTTTAAAAACCCTTATTGGATTAGAATAAGCCTATGCAGGTCGAAAATGACCAAAATGTTCAACCAATGACACAAAATCAATTATTGGATGCGCAAGATTGGTTAAAAACCCTAATTGGATTAGAATAAGCCTAAGGAGGACGAAAATGACCTAAATTTTCAACCAATGATAAAAAATCAATTATTGGATGCATAAGATTAATTAAAAACCCTAATTGGATTAGAATAAGCCTAGGAAAGACGAAAATGACCTTAATGTTACCAAGTGCAAAAAATCACTTATTGGATGCACAAGATTGGTTAAAAACCCTGATTGGATTAGAATAAGCGTTAGGAGGACGAAAATAACCGAAATGTTAAACCAACGACACAAACGCACTTAATTTATGCACAAGAATGCTTAAAAACCCTAATTGGATTAGAATAAGCCTAGGGAGGACGAAAATGACCAAAATATTCAACCAATGACACAAAATCACTTATTTGATGCACAAGATTTATTAAAAACCCTAATTGGATTAGAATAACCCTAGGAAAGACGAAAATAACCTAAATGTTCAACCAATGACAAAAATCACTTATTGGATACACAAGATTGGTTAAAAACCCTGATTGGATTAGAATAAGCGTAGGGAGGACGAAAATTACCAAAATGTTAAACCAACGACACAAACGCACTTATTGGATGCACAAGAATGCTTAAAAACCCTAATTGGATTAGAATAAGCCTAGGGAGGACGAAAATGACCAAAATATTCAACCAATGACACAAAATCACTTATTTGATGCACAAGATTGGTTGAAAACCCTAATTGGATTAGAATAAGCCTAAGGAGGACGAAAACGACCTAAATGTTCAACCAATGACACAAAATCACTTATTGGATGCTCAAGATTGGTTAAAAACCCTAATTGGATTAGAATAAGCCTAGGGAGGACGAAAATGACCTAAATGTTCAACCAATGACACAAAATCATTTATTGGATGCGCAAGATTGGTTAAGAACCCTAATTGGATTAGAATAAGCCTAGGGAGGACGAAAATGACCAAAATGTTCAACCAATGACACAAAATCAATTATTGGATGCATAAGATTTATTAAAAACCCTAATTGGATTAGAATAAGCCTAGGAAAGAAGAAAATGACCTAAATGATCAACCAAGCACAAAAAACCACTTATTGGATGCACAAGATTGGTTAAAAACCCTCATTGGATTAGAATAAGCGTAGGGAGGACGAAAATGACCGAAATGTGAAACTAACGACACAGACGCACTTATTGGATGCACAAGAATGCTTAAAAACCCTAATTGGATTAGAATAAGCCTAGGGAGGACGAAAATGACCAAAATATTCAACCAATGACACAAAATCACTTATTTGATGCACAAGATTGGTTGAAAACCCTAATTGGATTAGAATAAGCCTAAGGAGGACGAAAACGACGTAAATGTTCAACCAATGACACAAAACCACTTATTAGATGCTCAAGATTGGTTAAAAACCCTTATTGGATTAGAATAAGCCTAGGGAGGACGAAAATGACCAAAATGTTCAACCAATGACACAAAATCAATTATTGGATGCGCAAGATTGGTTAAAAACCCTAATTGGATTAGAATAAGCCTAAGGAGGACGAAAATGACCTAAATGTTCAACCAAGTGCAAAAAATCACTTATTGGATGCACAAGATTGGTTAAAAACCCTAATTGAATTAGAATAAGCGTTAGGAGGACGAAAATGACCGAAATGTTAAACCAACGACACAAACGCACTTAATTTATGCACAAGAATGCTTAAAAACCCTAATTGGATTAGAATAAGCCTAGGGAGGACGAAAATGACCAAAATATTCAACCAATGACACAAAATCACTTATTTGATGCACAAGATTGGTTGAAAACCCTAATTGGATTAGAATAAGCCTAAGGAGGATTAAAACTACCTAAATGTTCAACCAATGACACAAAATCACTTATTGGATGCTCAAGATTGGTTAAAAACCCTAATTGGATTAGAATAAGCCTATGGAGGACGAAAATGACCTAAATGTTCAACCAATGACACAAAATCACTTATTTGATGCACAAGATTGGTTGAAAACCCTAATTGGATTAGAATAAGCCTAAGGAGGACGAAAACGACGTAAATGTTCAACCAATGACACAAAATCACTTATTGGATGCTCAAGATTGGTTAAAAACCCTAATTGGATTAGAATAAGCCTAGGGAGGACGAAAATGACCTAAATGTTCAACCAATGACACAAAATCATTTATTGGATGCGCAAGATTGGTTAAAAACCCTAATTGGATTAGAATAAGCCTAGGGAGGACGAAAATGACCAAAATGTTCAACCAATGACACAAAATCAATTATTGGATGCATAAGATTTATTAAAAACCCTAATTGGATTAGAATAAGCCTAGGAAAGACGAAAATGACCTAAATGTTCAACCAAGGACAAAAAATAACTTATTGGATGCACAAGATTGGTTAAAAACCCTGATTAGATTAGAATAAGCGTAGGGAGGACGAAAATGACGAAAATGTTAAACCAACGACACAAACGCACTTATTGGATGCACAAGAATGCTTAAAAACCCTAATTGGATTAGAATAAGCCTAGGGAGGACGAAAATGACCAAAATATTCAACCAATGACACAAAATCACTTATTTGATGCACAAGATTGGTTGAAAACCCTAATTGGATTAGAATAAGCCTAAGGAGGACGAAAACGACGTAAATGTTCAACCAATGACACAAAACCACTTATTAGATGCTCAAGATTGGTTAAAAACCCTTATTGGATTAGAATAAGCCTAGGGAGGACGAAAATGACCAAAATGTTCAACCAATGACACAAAATCAATTATTGGATGCGCAAGATTGGTTAAAAACCCTAATTGGATTAGAATAAGCCTAAGGAGGACGAAAATGACCTAAATGTTCAACCAAGTGCAAAAAATCACTTATTGGATGCACAAGATTGGTTAAAAACCCTAATTGAATTAGAATAAGCGTTAGGAGGACGAAAATGACCGAAATGTTAAACCAACGACACAAACGCACTTAATTTATGCACAAGAATGCTTAAAAACCCTAATTGGATTAGAATAAGCCTAGGGAGGACGAAAATGACCAAAATATTCAACCAATGACACAAAATCACTTATTTGATGCACAAGATTGGTTGAAAACCCTAATTGGATTAGAATAAGCCTAAGGAGGATGAAAACTACCTAAATGTTCAACCAATGACACAAAATCACTTATTGGATGCTCAAGATTGGTTAAAAACCCTAATTGGATTAGAATAAGCCTATGGAGGACGAAAATGACCTAAATGTTCAACCAATGACACAAAATCACTTATTTGATGCACAAGATTGGTTGAAAACCCTTATTGGATTAGAATAAGCCTATGGAGGAAGAAAATGACCAAAATGTTCAACCAATGACACAAAATCAATTATTGGATGCGCAAGATTGGTTAAAAACCCTAATTGGATTAGAATAAGCCTAAGAAGGACGAAAATGACCTAAATGTTCAACCAATGATAAAAAATCAATTATTGGATGCATAAGATTAATTAAAAACCCTAATTGGATTAGAATAAGCCTAGGAAAGACGAAAATGACCTTAATGTTCAACCAAGTGCAAAAAATCACTTATTGGATGCACAAGATTGGTTAAAAACCCTGATTGGATTAGAATAAGCGTTAGGAGGACGAAAATAACCGAAATGTTAAACCAACGACACAAACGCACTTAATTTATGCACAAGAATGCTTAAAAACCCTAATTGGATTAGAATAAGCCTAGGGAGGACGAAAATGACCAAAATATTCAACCAATGACACAAAATCACTTATTTGATGCACAAGATTTATTAAAAACCCTAATTGGATTAGAATAACCCTAGGAAAGACGAAAATAACCTAAATGTTCAACCAATGACAAAAATCACTTATTGGATACACAAGATTGGTTAAAAACCCTGATTGGATTAGAATAAGCGTAGGGAGGACGAAAATTACCAAAATGTTAAACCAACGACACAAACGCACTTATTGGATGCACAAGAATGCTTAAAAACCCTAATTGGATTAGAATAAGCCTAGGGAGGACGAAAATGACCAAAATATTCAACCAATGACACAAAATCACTTATTTGATGCACAAGATTGGTTGAAAACCCTAATTGGATTAGAATAAGCCTAAGGAGGACGAAAACTACCTAAATGTTCAACCAATGACACAAAATCACTTATTGGATGCTCGAGATTGGTTAAAATCCCTAATTGGATTAGAATAAGCCTAGGGAGGACGAAAATGACCTAAATGTTCAACCAATGACACAAAATCACTTATTTGATGCACAAGATTGGTTGAAAACCCTAATTGGATTAGAATAAGCCTAAGGAGGACGAAAACGACGTAAATGTTCAACCAATGACACAAAACCACTTATTAGATGCTCAAGATTGGTTAAAAACCCTTATTGGATTAGAATAAGCCTAGGGAGGACGAAAATGACCAAAATGTTCAACCAATGACACAAAATCAATTATTGGATGCGCAAGATTGGTTAAAAACCCTAATTGGATTAGAATAAGCCTAAGGAGGACGAAAATGACCTAAATGTTCAACCAAGTGCAAAAAATCACTTATTGGATGCACAAGATTGGTTAAAAACCCTAATTGAATTAGAATAAGCGTTAGGAGGACGAAAATGACCGAAATGTTAAACCAACGACACAAACGCACTTAATTTATGCACAAGAATGCTTAAAAACCCTAATTGGATTAGAATAAGCCTAGGGAGGACGAAAATGACCAAAATATTCAACCAATGACACAAAATCACTTATTTGATGCACAAGATTGGTTGAAAACCCTAATTGGATTAGAATAAGCCTAAGGAGGATTAAAACTACCTAAATGTTCAACCAATGACACAAAATCACTTATTGGATGCTCAAGATTGGTTAAAAACCCTAATTGGATTAGAATAAGCCTATGGAGGACGAAAATGACCTAAATGTTCAACCAATGACACAAAATCACTTATTTGATGCACAAGATTGGTTGAAAACCCTAATTGGATTAGAATAAGCCTAAGGAGGACGAAAACGACGTAAATGTTCAACCAATGACACAAAATCACTTATTGGATGCTCAAGATTGGTTAAAAACCCTAATTGGATTAGAATAAGCCTAGGGAGGACGAAAATGACCTAAATGTTCAACCAATGACACAAAATCATTTATTGGATGCGCAAGATTGGTTAAAAACCCTAATTGGATTAGAATAAGCCTAGGGAGGACGAAAATGACCAAAATGTTCAACCAATGACACAAAATCAATTATTGGATGCATAAGATTTATTAAAAACCCTAATTGGATTAGAATAAGCCTAGGAAAGACGAAAATGACCTAAATGTTCAACCAAGGACAAAAAATCACTTATTGGATGCACAAGATTGGTTAAAAACCCTGATTGGATTAGAATAAGCGTAGGGAGGACGAAAATTACCAAAATGTTAAACCAACGACACAAACGCACTTATTGGATGCACAAGAATGCTTAAAAACCCTAATTGGATTAGAATAAGCCTAGGGAGGACGAAAATGACCAAAATATTCAACCAATGACACAAAATCACTTATTTGATGCACAAGATTGGTTGAAAACCCTAATTGGATTAGAATAAGCCTAAGGAGGACGAAAACGACCTAAATGTTCAACCAATGACACAAAATCACTTATTGGATGCTCAAGATTGGTTAAAAACCCTAATTGGATTAGAATAAGCCTAGGGAGGACGAAAATGACCTAAATGTTCAACCAATGACACAAAATCATTTATTGGATGCGCAAGATTGGTTAAGAACCCTAATTGGATTAGAATAAGCCTAGGGAGGACGAAAATGACCAAAATGTTCAACCAATGACACAAAATCAATTATTGGATGCATAAGATTTATTAAAAACCCTAATTGGATTAGAATAAGCCTAGGAAAGAAGAAAATGACCTAAATGATCAACCAAGCACAAAAAACCACTTATTGGATGCACAAGATTGGTTAAAAACCCTCATTGGATTAGAATAAGCGTAGGGAGGACGAAAATGACCGAAATGTGAAACTAACGACACAGACGCACTTATTGGATGCACAAGAATGCTTAAAAACCCTAATTGGATTAGAATAAGCCTAGGGAGGACGAAAATGACCAAAATATTCAACCAATGACACAAAATCACTTATTTGATGCACAAGATTGGTTGAAAACCCTAATTGGATTAGAATAAGCCTAAGGAGGACGAAAACGACGTAAATGTTCAACCAATGACACAAAACCACTTATTAGATGCTCAAGATTGGTTAAAAACCCTTATTGGATTAGAATAAGCCTAGGGAGGACGAAAATGACCAAAATGTTCAACCAATGACACAAAATCAATTATTGGATGCGCAAGATTGGTTAAAAACCCTAATTGGATTAGAATAAGCCTAAGGAGGACGAAAATGACCTAAATGTTCAACCAAGTGCAAAAAATCACTTATTGGATGCACAAGATTGGTTAAAAACCCTAATTGAATTAGAATAAGCGTTAGGAGGACGAAAATGACCGAAATGTTAAACCAACGACACAAACGCACTTAATTTATGCACAAGAATGCTTAAAAACCCTAATTGGATTAGAATAAGCCTAGGGAGGACGAAAATGACCAAAATATTCAACCAATGACACAAAATCACTTATTTGATGCACAAGATTGGTTGAAAACCCTAATTGGATTAGAATAAGCCTAAGGAGGATGAAAACTACCTAAATGTTCAACCAATGACACAAAATCACTTATTGGATGCTCAAGATTGGTTAAAAACCCTAATTGGATTAGAATAAGCCTATGGAGGACGAAAATGACCTAAATGTTCAACCAATGACACAAAATCACTTATTTGATGCACAAGATTGGTTGAAAACCCTAATTGGATTAGAATAAGCCTAAGGAGGACGAAAACGACGTAAATGTTCAACCAATGACACAAAACCACTTATTAGATGCTCAAGATTGGTTAAAAACCCTTATTGGATTAGAATAAGCCTAGGGAGGACGAAAATGACCAAAATGTTCAACCAATGACACAAAATCAATTATTGGATGCGCAAGATTGGTTAAAAACCCTAATTGGATTAGAATAAGCCTAAGGAGGACGAAAATGACCTAAATGTTCAACCAAGTGCAAAAAATCACTTATTGGATGCACAAGATTGGTTAAAAACCCTAATTGAATTAGAATAAGCGTTAGGAGGACGAAAATGACCAAAATGTTAAACCAACGACACAAACGCACTTAATTTATGCACAAGAATGCTTAAAAACCCTAATTGGATTAGAATAAGCCTAGGGAGGACGAAAATGACCAAAATATTCAACCAATGACACAAAATCACTTATTTGATGCACAAGATTGGTTGAAAACCCTAATTGGATTAGAATAAGCCTAAGGAGGATGAAAACTACCTAAATGTTCAACCAATGACACAAAATCACTTATTGGATGCTCAAGATTGGTTAAAAACCCTAATTGGATTAGAATAAGCCTATGGAGGACGAAAATGACCTAAATGTTCAACCAATGACACAAAATCACTTATTTGATGCACAAGATTGGTTGAAAACCCTTATTGGATTAGAATAAGCCTATGGAGGAAGAAAATGACCAAAATGTTCAACCAATGACACAAAATCAATTATTGGATGCGCAAGATTGGTTAAAAACCCTAATTGGATTAGAATAAGCCTAAGAAGGACGAAAATGACCTAAATGTTCAACCAATGATAAAAAATCAATTATTGGATGCATAAGATTAATTAAAAACCCTAATTGGATTAGAATAAGCCTAGGAAAGACGAAAATGACCTTAATGTTCAACCAAGTGCAAAAAATCACTTATTGGATGCACAAGATTGGTTAAAAACCCTGATTGGATTAGAATAAGCGTTAGGAGGACGAAAATAACCGAAATGTTAAACCAACGACACAAACGCACTTAATTTATGCACAAGAATGCTTAAAAACCCTAATTGGATTAGAATAAGCCTAGGGAGGATGAAAATGACCAAAATATTCAACCAATGACACAAAATCACTTATTTGATGCACAAGATTTATTAAAAACCCTAATTGGATTAGAATAACCCTAGGAATGACGAAAATAACCTAAATGTTCAACCAATGACAAAAAATCATTTATTGGATGCTCAAGATTGGTTAAAAACCCTAATTGGATTAGAATAAGCCTATGGAGGACGAAAATGACCTAAATGTTCAACCAATGATAAAAAATCAATTATTGGATGCATAAGATTAATTAAAAACCCTAATTGGATTAGAATAAGCCTAGGAAAGACGAAAATGACCTTAATGTTCAACCAATTGCAAAAAATCACTTATTGGATGCACAAGATTGGTTAAAAACCCTGATTGGATTAGAATAAGCGTTAGGAGGACGAAAATAACCGAAATGTTAAACCAACGACACAAACGCACTTAATTTATGCACAAGAATGCTTAAAAACCCTAATTGGATTAGAATAAGCCTAGGGAGGACGAAAATGACCAAAATATTCAACCAATGACACAAAATCACTTATTTGATGCACAAGATTTATTAAAAACCCTAATTGGATTAGAATAACCCTAGGAAAGACGAAAATAACCTAAATGTTCAACCAATGACAAAAATCACTTATTGGATACACAAGATTGGTTAAAAACCCTGATTGGATTAGAATAAGCGTAGGGAGGACGAAAATTACCAAAATGTTAAACCAACGACACAAACGCACTTATTGGATGCACAAGAATACTTAAAAACCCTAATTGGATTAGAATAAGCCTAGGGAGGACGAAAATGACCAAAATATTCAACCAATGACACAAAATCACTTATTTGATGCACAAGATTGGTTGAAAACCCTAATTGGATTAGAATAAGCCTAAGGAGGACGAAAACTACCTAAATGTTCAACCAATGACACAAAATCACTTATTGGATGCTCGAGATTGGTTAAAAACCCTAATTGGATTAGAATAAGCCTAGGGAGGACGAAAATGACCTAAATGTTCAACCAATGACACAAAATCACTTATTTGATGCACAAGATTGGTTGAAAACCCTAATTGGATTAGAATAAGCCTAAGGAGGACGAAAACGACGTAAATGTTCAACTAATGACACAAAATCACTTATTGGATGCTCAAGATTGGTTAAAAACCCTAATTGGATTAGAATAAGCCTAGGGAGGACGAAAATGACCTAAATGTTCAACCAATGACACAAAATCACTTATTTGATGCACAAGATTGGTTGAAAACCCTAATTGGATTAGAATAAGCCTAAGGAGGACGAAAACGACGTAAATGTTCAACTAATGACACAAAATCACTTATTGGATGCTCAAGATTGGTTAAAAACCCTAATTGGATTAGAATAAGTCTAGGGAGGACGAAAATGACCAAAATGTTCAACCAATGACACAAAATCAATTATTGGATGCGCAAGATTGGTTAAAAACCCTAATTGGATTAGAATAAGCCTATGGAGGACGAAAATGACCTAAATGTTCAACCAATGACACAAAATCACTTATTTGATGCACAAGATTTGTTGAAAACCCTAATTGGATTAGAATAAGCCTAAGGAGGACGAAAACGACGTAAATGTTCAACCAATGACACAAAACCACTTATTGGATGCTCAAGATTGGTTAAAAACCCTTATTGGATTAGAATAAGCCTATGGAGGACGAAAATGACCAAAATGTTCAACCAATGACACAAAATCAATTATTGGATGCGCAAGATTGGTTAAAAACCCTAATTGGATTAGAATAAGCCTAAGGAGGACGAAAATGACCTAAATGTTCAACCAATGATAAAAAATCAATTATTGGATGCATAAGATTAATTAAAAATGCTAATTGGATTAGAATAAGCCTAGGAAAGACGAAAATGACCTTAATGTTCAACCAAGTGCAAAAAATCACTTATTGGATGCACAAGATTGGTTAAAAACCCTGATTGGATTAGAATAAGCGTTAGGAGGACGAAAATAACCGAAATGTTAAACCAACGAAACAAAACGCACTTAATTTATGCACAAGAATGCTTAAAAACCCTAATTGGATTAGAATAAGCCTAGGGAGGACGAAAATGACCAAAATATTCAACCAATGACACAAAATCACTTATTTGATGCACAAGATTTATTAAAAACCCTAATTGGATTAGAATAACCCTAGGAAAGACGAAAATAACCTAAATGTTCAACCAATGACAAAAAATCACTTATTGGATACACAAGATTGGTTAAAAACCCTGATTGGATTAGAATAAGCGTAGGGAGGACGAAAATTACCAAAATGTTAAACCAACGACACAAACGCACTTATTAGATGCACAAGAATGCTTAAAAACCCTAATTGGATTAGAATAAGCCTAGGGAGGACGAAAATGACCAAAATATTCAACCAATGACACAAAATCACTTATTTGATGCACAAGATTGGTTGAAAACCCTAATTGGATTAGAATAAGCCTAAGGAGGACGAAAACGACCTAAATGTTCAACCAATGACACAAAATCACTTATTGGATGCTCAAGATTGGTTAAAAACCCTAATTGGATTAGAATAAGCCTAGGGAGGACGAAAATGACCTAAATGTTCAACCAATGACACAAAATCATTTATTGGATGCGCAAGATTGGTTAAGAACCCTAATTGGATTAGAATAAGCCTAGGGAGGACGAAAATGACCAAAATGTTCAACCAATGACACAAAATCAATTATTGGATGCATAAGATTTATTAAAAACCCTAATTGGATTAGAATAAGCCTAGGAAAGAAGAAAATGACCTAAATGATCAACCAAGCACAAAAAACCACTTATTGGATGCACAAGATTGGTTAAAAACCCTCATTGGATTAGAATAAGCGTAGGGAGGACGAAAATGACCGAAATGTGAAACTAACGACACAGACGCACTTATTGGATGCACAAGAATGCTTAAAAACCCTAATTGGATTAGAATAAGCCTAGGGAGGACGAAAATGACCAAAATATTCAACCAATGACACAAAATCACTTATTTGATGCACAAGATTGGTTGAAAACCCTAATTGGATTAGAATAAGCCTAAGGAGGACGAAAACGACGTAAATGTTCAACCAATGACACAAAACCACTTATTAGATGCTCAAGATTGGTTAAAAACCCTTATTGGATTAGAATAAGCCTAGGGAGGACGAAAATGACCAAAATGTTCAACCAATGACACAAAATCAATTATTGGATGCGCAAGATTGGTTAAAAACCCTAATTGGATTAGAATAAGCCTAAGGAGGACGAAAATGACCTAAATGTTCAACCAAGTGCAAAAAATCACTTATTGGATGCACAAGATTGGTTAAAAACCCTAATTGAATTAGAATAAGCGTTAGGAGGACGAAAATGACCGAAATGTTAAACCAACGACACAAACGCACTTAATTTATGCACAAGAATGCTTAAAAACCCTAATTGGATTAGAATAAGCCTAGGGAGGACGAAAATGACCAAAATATTCAACCAATGACACAAAATCACTTATTTGATGCACAAGATTGGTTGAAAACCCTAATTGGATTAGAATAAGCCTAAGGAGGATGAAAACTACCTAAATGTTCAACCAATGACACAAAATCACTTATTGGATGCTCAAGATTGGTTAAAAACCCTAATTGGATTAGAATAAGCCTATGGAGGACGAAAATGACCTAAATGTTCAACCAATGACACAAAATCACTTATTTGATGCACAAGATTGGTTGAAAACCCTTATTGGATTAGAATAAGCCTATGGAGGAAGAAAATGACCAAAATGTTCAACCAATGACACAAAATCAATTATTGGATGCGCAAGATTGGTTAAAAACCCTAATTGGATTAGAATAAGCCTAAGAAGGACGAAAATGACCTAAATGTTCAACCAATGATAAAAAATCAATTATTGGATGCATAAGATTAATTAAAAACCCTAATTGGATTAGAATAAGCCTAGGAAAGACGAAAATGACCTTAATGTTCAACCAAGTGCAAAAAATCACTTATTGGATGCACAAGATTGGTTAAAAACCCTGATTGGATTAGAATAAGCGTTAGGAGGACGAAAATAACCGAAATGTTAAACCAACGACACAAACGCACTTAATTTATGCACAAGAATGCTTAAAAACCCTAATTGGATTAGAATAAGCCTAGGGAGGATGAAAATGACCAAAATATTCAACCAATGACACAAAATCACTTATTTGATGCACAAGATTTATTAAAAACCCTAATTGGATTAGAATAACCCTAGGAATGACGAAAATAACCTAAATGTTCAACCAATGACAAAAAATCACTTATTGGATGCTCAAGATTGGTTAAAAACCCTAATTGGATTAGAATAAGCCTATGGAGGACGAAAATGACCTAAATGTTCAACCAATGATAAAAAATCAATTATTGGATGCATAAGATTAATTAAAAACCCTAATTGGATTAGAATAAGCCTAAGAAAGACGAAAATGACCTTAATGTTCAACCAATGACACAAAATCACTTATTTGATGCACAAGATTGGTTGAAAACCCTAATTGGATTAGAATAAGCCTAAGGAGGACGAAAACTACCTAAATGTTCAACCAATGACACAAAATCACTTATTGGATGCTCGAGATTGGTTAAAAACCCTAATTGGATTAGAATATGCCTAGGGAGGATGAAAATGACCTAAATGTTCAACCAATGACACAAAATCACTTATTTGATGCACAAGATTGGTTGAAAACCCTAATTGGATTAGAATAAGCCTAAGGAGGACGAAAACGACGTAAATGTTCAACCAATGACACAAAACCACTTATTGGATGCTCAAGATTGGTTAAAAACCCTTATTGGATTAGAATAAGCCTAGGGAGGACAAAAATGACCTAAATGTATAACCAATGACACAAAATCACTTATTTGATGCACAAGATTGGTTGAAAACCCTAATTGGATTAGAATAAGCCTAAGGAGGACGAAAACGACGTAAATGTTCAACTAATGACACAAAATCACTTATTGGATGCTCAAGATTGGTTAAAAACCCTAATTGGATTAGAATAAGTCTAGGGAGGACGAAAATGACCAAAATGTTCAACCAATGACACAAAATCAATTATTGGATGCGCAAGATTGGTTAAAAACCCTAATTGGATTAGAATAAGCCTATGGAGGACGAAAATGACCTAAATGTTCAACCAATGACACAAAATCACTTATTTGATGCACAAGATTTGTTGAAAACCCTAATTGGATTAGAATAAGCCTAAGGAGGACGAAAACGACGTAAATGTTCAACCAATGACACAAAACCACTTATTGTATGCTCAAGATTGGTTAAAAACCCTTATTGGATTAGAATAAGCCTATGGAGGTCGAAAATGACCAAAATGTTTAACCAATGACACAAAATCAATTATTGGATGCGCAAGATTGGTTAAAAACCCTAATTGGATTAGAATAAGCCTAAGGAGGACGAAAATGACCTAAATGTTCAACCAATGATAAAAAATCAATTATTGGATGCATAAGTTTAATTAAAAACCCTAATTGGATTAGAATAAGCCTAGGAAAGACGAAAATGACCTTAATGTTCAACCAACTGCAAAAAATCACTTATTGGATGCACAAGATTGGTTAAAAACCTTGATTGGATTAGAATAAGCGTTAGGAGGACGAAAATAACCGAAATGTTAAACCAACGACACAAACGCACTTAATTTATGCACAAGAATGCTTAAAAACCCTACTTGGATTAGAATAAGCCTAGGGAGGACGAAAATGACCAAAATATTCAACCAATGACACAAAATCACTTATTTGATGCACAAGATTGGTTGAAAACCCTAATTGGATTAGAATAAGCCTAAGGAGGATGAAAACTACCTAAATGTTCAACCAATGACACAAAATCACTTATTGGATGCTCAAGATTGGTTAAAAACCCTAATTGGATTAGAATAAGCCTATGGAGGACGAAAATGACCTAAATGTTCAACCAATGACACAAAATCACTTATTTGATGCACAAGATTGGTTGAAAACCCTAATTGGATTAGAATAAGCCTAAGGAGGACGAAAACGACGTAAATGTTCAACCAATGACACAAAACCACTTATTGTATGCTCAAGATTGGTTAAAAACCCTTATTGGATTAGAATAAGCCTATGGAGGACGAAAATGACCAAAATGTTCAACCAATGACACAAAATCAATTATTGGATGCGCAAGATTGGTTAAAAACCCTAATTGGATTAGAATAAGCCTAAGGAGGACGAAAATGACCTAAATGTTCAACCAATGATAAAAAATCAATTATTGGATGCATAAGATTAATTAAAAATGCTAATTGGATTAGAATAAGCCTAGGAAAGACGAAAATGACCTTAATGTTCAACCAAGTGCAAAAAAGCACTTATTGGATGCACAAGATTGGTTAAAAACCCTGATTGGATTAGAATAAGCGTTAGGAGGACGAAAATAACCGAAATGTTAAACCAACGAAACAAAACGCACTTAATTTATGCACAAGAATGCTTAAAAACCCTAATTGGATTAGAATAAGCCTAGGGAGGACGAAAATGACCAAAATATTCAACCAATGACACAGAATCACTTATTTGATGCACAAGATTTATTAAAAACCCTAATTGGATTAGAATAACCCTAGGAAAGACGAAAATAACCTAAATGTTCAACCAATGACAAAAAATCACTTATTGGATACACAAGATTGGTTAAAAACCCTGATTGGATTAGAATAAGCGTAGGGAGGACGAAAATTACCAAAATGTTAAACCAACGACACAAACGCACTTATTGGATGCACAAGAATGCTTAAAAACCCTAATTGGATTAGAATAAGCCTAGGGAGGACGAAAATGACCAAAATATTCAACCAATGACACAAAATCACTTATTTGATGCACAAGATTGGTTGAAAACCCTAATTGGATTAGAATAAGCCTAAGGAGGATGAAAACTACCTAAATGTTCAACCAATGACACAAAATCACTTATTGGATGCTCAAGATTGGTTAAAAACCCTAATTGGATTAGAATAAGCCTATGGAGGACGAAAATGACCTAAATGTTCAACCAATGACACAAAATCACTTATTTGATGCACAAGATTGGTTGAAAACCCTAATTGGATTAGAATAAGCCTAAGGAGGACGAAAACGACGTAAATGTTCAACCAATGACACAAAACCACTTATTGGATGCTCAAGATTGGTTAAAAACCCTTATTGGATTAGAATAAGCCTATGGAGGACGAAAATGACCAAAATGTTCAACCAATGACACAAAATCAATTATTGGATGCGCAAGATTGGTTAAAAACCCTAATTGGATTAGAATAAGCCTAAGGAGGACGAAAATGACCTAAATGTTCAACCAATGATAAAAAATCAATTATTGGATGCATAAGATTAATTAAAAATGCTAATTGGATTAGAATAAGCCTAGGAAAGACGAAAATGACCTTAATGTTCAACCAAGTGCAAAAAAGCACTTATTGGATGCACAAGATTGGTTAAAAACCCTGATTGGATTAGAATAAGCGTTAGGAGGACGAAAATAACCGAAATGTTAAACCAACGAAACAAAACGCACTTAATTTATGCACAAGAATGCTTAAAAACCCTAATTGGATTAGAATAAGCCTAGGGAGGACGAAAATGACCAAAATATTCAACCAATGACACAGAATCACTTATTTGATGCACAAGATTTATTAAAAACCCTAATTGGATTAGAATAACCCTAGGAAAGACGAAAATAACCTAAATGTTCAACCAATGACAAAAAATCACTTATTGGATACACAAGATTGGTTAAAAACCCTGATTGGATTAGAATAAGCGTAGGGAGGACGAAAATTACCAAAATGTTAAACCAACGACACAAACGCACTTATTGGATGCACAAGAATGCTTAAAAACCCTAATTGGATTAGA
>JBBPBQ010000004.1:23809506-23844516 GCA_037974755.1 Cicer yamashitae | reverse complement strand
ATGCTCAAGATTGGTTAAAAACCCTTATTGGATTAGAATAAGCCTATGGAGGACGAAAATGACCAAAATGTTCAACCAATGACACAAAATCAATTATTGGATGCGCAAGATTGGTTAAAAACCCTAATTGGATTAGAATAAGCCTAAGGAGGACGAAAATGACCTAAATGTTCAACCAATGATAAAAAATCAATTATTGGATGCATAAGATTAATTAAAAACCCTAATTGGATTAGAATAAGCCTAGGAAAGACGAAAATGACCTTAATGTTCAACCAACTGCAAAAAATCACTTATTGGATGCACAAGATTGGTTAAAAACCCTGATTGGATTAGAATAAGCGTTAGGAGGACGAAAATAACCGAAATGTTAAACCAACGACACAAACGCACTTAATTTATGCACAAGAATGCTTAAAAACCCTAATTGGATTAGAATAAGCCTAGGGAGGACGAAAATGACCAAAATATTCAACCAATGACACAAAATCACTTATTTGATGCACAAGATTTATTAAAAACCCTAATTGGATTAGAATAACCCTAGGAAAGACGAAAATAACCTAAATGTTCAACCAATGACAAAAATCACTTATTGGATACACAAGATTGGTTAAAAACCCTGATTGGATTAGAATAAGCGTAGGGAGGACGAAAATTACCAAAATGTTAAACCAACGACACAAACGCACTTATTGGATGCACAAGAATGCTTAAAAACCCTAATTGGATTAGAATAAGCCTAGGGAGGACGAAAATGACCAAAATGTTCAACCAATGACACAAAATCACTTATTTGATGCACAAGATTGGTTGAAAACCCTAATTGGATTAGAATAAGCCTAAGGAGGACGAAAACGACGTAAATGTTCAACCAATGACACAAAACCACTTATTAGATGCTCAAGATTGGTTAAAAACCCTTATTGGATTAGAATAAGCCTAGGGAGGACGAAAATGACCAAAATGTTCAACCAATGACACAAAATCAATTATTGGATGCGCAAGATTGGTTAAAAACCCTAATTGGATTAGAATAAGCCTAAGGAGGACGAAAATGACCTAAATGTTCAACCAAGTGCAAAAAATCACTTATTGGATGCACAAGATTGGTTAAAAACCCTAATTGAATTAGAATAAGCGTTAGGAGGACGAAAATGACCGAAATGTTAAACCAACGACACAAACGCACTTAATTTATGCACAAGAATGCTTAAAAACCCTAATTGGATTAGAATAAGCCTAGGGAGGACGAAAATGACCAAAATATTCAACCAATGACACAAAATCACTTATTTGATGCACAAGATTGGTTGAAAACCCTAATTGGATTAGAATAAGCCTAAGGAGGACGAAAACTACCTAAATGTTCAACCAATGACACAAAATCACTTATTGGATGCTCGAGATTGGTTAAAAACCCTAATTGGATTAGAATAAGCCTAGGGAGGACGAAAATGACCTAAATGTTCAACCAATGACAGAAAATCACTTATTTGATGCACAAGATTGGTTGAAAACCCTAATTGGATTAGAATAAGCCTAAGGAGGACGAAAACGACGTAAATGTTCAACCAATGACACAAAACCCCTTATTGGATGCTCAAGATTGGTTAAAAACCCTTATTGGATTAGAATAAGCCTAGGGAGGACAAAAATGACCTAAATGTATAACCAATGACACAAAATCACTTATTTGATGCACAAGATTGGTTGAAAACCCTAATTGGATTAGAATAAGCCTAAGGAGGACGAAAACGTCGTAAATGTTCAACTAATGACACAAAATCACTTATTGGATGCTCAAGATTGGTTAAAAACCCTAATTGGATTAGAATAAGTCTAGGGAGGACGAAAACTACCTAAATGTTCAACCAATGACACAAAATCACTTATTGGATGCTCAAGATTGGTTAAAAACCCTAATTGGATTAGAATAAGCCTATGGAGGACGAAAATGACCTAAATGTTCAACCAATGACACAAAATCACTTATTTGATGCACAAGATTGGTTGAAAACCCTAATTGGATTAGAATAAGCCTAAGGAGGACGAAAACGACGTAAATGTTCAACCAATGACACAAAACCACTTATTGGATGCTCAAGATTGGTTAAAAACCCTTATTGGATTAGAATAAGCCTATGGAGGACGAAAATGACCAAAATGTTCAACCAATGACACAAAATCAATTATTGGATGCGCAAGATTGGTTAAAAACCCTAATTGGATTAGAATAAGCCTAAGGAGGACGAAAATGACCTAAATGTTCAACCAATGATAAAAAATCAATTATTGGATGCATAAGATTAATTAAAAATGCTAATTGGATTAGAATAAGCCTAGGAAAGACGAAAATGACCTTAATGTTCAACCAAGTGCAAAAAATCACTTATTGGATGCACAAGATTGGTTAAAAACCCTGATTGGATTAGAATAAGCGTTAGGAGGACGAAAATAACCGAAATGTTAAACCAACGAAACAAAACGCACTTAATTTATGCACAAGAATGCTTAAAAACCCTAATTGGATTAGAATAAGCCTAGGGAGGACGAAAATGACCAAAATATTCAACCAATGACACAAAATCACTTATTTGATGCACAAGATTTATTAAAAACCCTAATTGGATTAGAATAACCCTAGGAAAGACGAAAATAACCTAAATGTTCAACCAATGACAAAAAATCACTTATTGGATACACAAGATTGGTTAAAAACCCTGATTGGATTAGAATAAGCGTAGGGAGGACGAAAATTACCAAAATGTTAAACCAACGACACAAACGCACTTATTGGATGCACAAGAATGCTTAAAAACCCTAATTGGATTAGAGTAAGCCTAGGGAGGACGAAAATTACCAAAATATTCAACCAATGACACAAAATCACTTATTTGATGCACAAGATTGGTTGAAAACCCTAATTGGATTAGAATAAGCCTAAGGAGGATGAAAACTACCTAAATGTTCAACCAATGACACAAAATCACTTATTGGATGCTCAAGATTGGTTAAAAACCCTAATTGGATTAGAATAAGCCTATGGAGGACGAAAATGACCTAAATGTTCAACCAATGACACAAAATCACTTATTTGATGCACAAGATTGGTTGAAAACCCTAATTGGATTAGAATAAGCCTAAGGAGGACGAAAACGACGTAAATGTTCAACCAATGACACAAAACCACTTATTAGATGCTCAAGATTGGTTAAAAACCCTTATTGGATTAGAATAAGCCTAGGGAGGACGAAAATGACCAAAATGTTCAACCAATGACACAAAATCAATTATTGGATGCGCAAGATTGGTTAAAAACCCTAATTGGATTAGAATAAGCCTAAGGAGGACGAAAATGACCTAAATGTTCAACCAAGTGCAAAAAATCACTTATTGGATGCACAAGATTGGTTAAAAACCCTAATTGAATTAGAATAAGCGTTAGGAGGACGAAAATGACCGAAATGTTAAACCAACGACACAAACGCACTTAATTTATGCACAAGAATGCTTAAAAACCCTAATTGGATTAGAATAAGCCTAGGGAGGACGAAAATGACCAAAATATTCAACCAATGACACAAAATCACTTATTTGATGCACAAGATTGGTTGAAAACCCTAATTGGATTAGAATAAGCCTAAGGAGGATGAAAACTACCTAAATGTTCAACCAATGACACAAAATCACTTATTGGATGCTCAAGATTGGTTAAAAACCCTAATTGGATTAGAATAAGCCTATGGAGGACGAAAATGACCTAAATGTTCAACCAATGACACAAAATCACTTATTTGATGCACAAGATTGGTTGAAAACCCTAGTTGGATTAGAATAAGCCTAAGGAGGACGAAAACGACGTAAATGTTCAACCAATGACACAAAACCACTTATTGGATGCTCAAGATTGGTTAAAAACCCTTATTGGATTAGAATAAGCCTATGGAGGACAAAAATGACCAAAATGTTCAACCAATGACACAAAATCAATTATTGGATGCGCAAGATTGGTTAAAAACCCTAATTGGATTAGAATAAGCCTAAGGAGGACGAAAATGACCTAAATGTTCAACCAATGATACAAAATCAATTATTGGATGCATAAGATTAATTAAAAACCCTAATTGGATTAGAATAAGCCTAGGAAAGACGAAAATGACCTTAATATTCAACCAAGTGCAAAAAATCACTTATTGGATGTACAAGATTGGTTAAAAACCCTAATTGAATTAGAATAAGCGTTAGGAGGACGAAAATGACCGAAATGTTAAACCAACGACACAAACGCACTTATTTTATGCACAAGAATGCTTAAAAACCCTAATTGGATTAGAATAAGCCTAGGGAGGACGAAAATGACCAAAATATTCAACCAATGACACAAAATCACTTATTTGATGCACAAGATTGGTTGAAAACCCTAATTGGATTAGAATAAGCCTAAGGAGGATGAAAACTACCTAAATGTTCAACCAATGACACAAAATCACTTATTGCATGCTCAAGATTGGTTAAAAACCTAAATTGGATTAGAATAAGCCTATGGAGGACGAAAATGACCTAAATGTTCAACCAATGACACAAAATCACTTATTTGATGCACAAGATTGGTTGAAAACCCTAGTTGGATTAGAATAAGCCTAAGGAGGACGAAAACGACGTAAATGTTCAACCAATGACACAAAACCACTTATTGGATGCTCAAGATTGGTTAAAAACCCTTATTGGATTAGAATAAGCCTATGGAGGACAAAAATGACCAAAATGTTCAACCAATGACACCAAATCAATTATTGGATGCGCAAGATTGGTTAAAAACCCTAATTGGATTAGAATAAGCCTAAGGAGGACGAAAATGACCTAAATGTTCAACCAATGATACAAAATCAATTATTGGATGCATAAGATTAATTAAAAACCCTAATTGGATTAGAATAAGCCTAGGAAAGACGAAAATGACCTTAATGTTCAACCAAGTGCAAAAAATCACTTATTGGATGTACAAGATTGGTTAAAAACCCTAATTGAATTAGAATAAGCGTTAGGAGGACGAAAATGACCGAAATGTTAAACCAACGACACAAACGCACTTATTTTATGCACAAGAATGCTTAAAAACCCTAATTGGATTAGAATAAGCCTAGGGAGGACGAAAATTACCAAAATATTCAACCAATGACACAAAATCACTTATTTGATGCACAAGATTGGTTGAAAACCCTAATTGGATTAGAATAAGCCTAAGGAGGACGAAAACGACGTAAATGTTCAACCAATGACACAAAACCACTTATTGGATGCTCAAGATTGGTTAAAAACCCTTATTGGATTAGAATAAGCCTATGGAGGACGAAAATGACCAAAATGTTCAACCAATGACACAAAATCAATTATTGGATGCGCAAGATTGGTTAAAAACCCTAATTGGATTAGAATAAGCCTAAGGAGGACGAAAATGACCTAAATGTTCAACCAATGATAAAAAATCAATTATTGGATGCATAAGATTAATTAAAAATGCTAATTGGATTAGAATAAGCCTAGGAAAGACGAAAATGACCTTAATGTTCAACCAAGTGCAAAAAATCACTTATTGGATGCACAAGATTGGTTAAAAACCCTGATTGGATTAGAATAAGCGTTAGGAGGACGAAAATAACCGAAATGTTAAACCAACGAAACAAAACGCACTTAATTTATGCACAAGAATGCTTAAAAACCCTAATTGGATTAGAATAAGCCTAGGGAGGACGAAAATGACCAAAATATTCAACCAATGACACAAAATCACTTATTTGATGCACAAGATTTATTAAAAACCCTAATTGGATTAGAATAACCCTAGGAAAGACGAAAATAACCTAAATGTTCAACCAATGACAAAAAATCACTTATTGGATACACAAGATTGGTTAAAAACCCTGATTGGATTAGAATAAGCGTAGGGAGGACGAAAATTACCAAAATGTTAAACCAACGACACAAACGCACTTATTAGATGCACAAGAATGCTTAAAAACCCTAATTGGATTAGAATAAGCCTAGGGAGGACGAAAATGACCAAAATATTCAACCAATGACACAAAATCACTTATTTGATGCACAAGATTGGTTGAAAACCCTAATTGGATTAGAATAAACCTAAGGAGGACGAAAACTACCTAAATGTTCAACCAATGACACAAAATCACTTATTGGATGCTCGAGATTGGTTAAAAACCCTAATTGGATTAGAATAAGCCTAGGGAGGACGAAAATGACCTAAATGTTCAACCAATGACAGAAAATCACTTATTTGATGCACAAGATTGGTTGAAAACCCTAATTGGATTAGAATAAGCCTAAGGAGGACGAAAACGACGTAAATGTTCAACCAATGACACAAAACCCCTTATTGGATGCTCAAGATTGGTTAAAAACCCTTATTGGATTAGAATAAGCCTAGGGAGGACAAAAATGACCTAAATGTATAACCAATGACACAAAATCACTTATTTGATGCACAAGATTGGTTGAAAACCCTAATTGGATTAGAATAAGCCTAAGGAGGACGAAAACGTCGTAAATGTTCAACTAATGACACAAAATCACTTATTGGATGCTCAAGATTGGTTAAAAACCCTAATTGGATTAGAATAAGTCTAGGGAGGACGAAAACTACCTAAATGTTCAACCAATGACACAAAATCACTTATTGGATGCTCAAGATTGGTTAAAAACCCTAATTGGATTAGAATAAGCCTATGGAGGACGAAAATGACCTAAATGTTCAACCAATGACACAAAATCACTTATTTGATGCACAAGATTGGTTGAAAACCCTAATTGGATTAGAATAAGCCTAAGGAGGACGAAAACGACGTAAATGTTCAACCAATGACACAAAACCACTTATTGGATGCTCAAGATTGGTTAAAAACCCTTATTGGATTAGAATAAGCCTATGGAGGACGAAAATGACCAAAATGTTCAACCAATGACACAAAATCAATTATTGGATGCGCAAGATTGGTTAAAAACCCTAATTGGATTAGAATAAGCCTATGGAGGACGAAAATGACCTAAATGTTCAACCAATGATAAAAAATCAATTATTGGATGCATAAGATTAATTAAAAACCCTAATTGGATTAGAATAAGCCTAAGAAAGACGAAAATGACCTTAATGTTCAACCAAGTGCAAAAAATCACTTATTTGATGCGCAAGATTGGTTAAAAACCCTAATTGGATTAGAATAAGCCTATGGAGGACGAAAATGACCTAAATGTTCAACCAATGACACAAAATCACTTATTTGATGCACAAGATTGGTTGAAAACCCTAATTGGATTAGAATAAGCCTAAGGAGGACGAAAACAACGTAAATGTTCAACCAATGACACAAAACCACTTATTGGATGCTCAAGATTGGTTAAGAACCCTTATTGGATTAGAATAAGCCTATGGAGGACGAAAATGACCAAAATGTTCAACCAATGACACAAAATCAATTATTGGATGCGCAAGATTGGTTAAAAACCCTAATTGGATTAGAATAAGCCTAAGAAGGACGAAAATGACCTAAATGTTCAACCAATGATAAAAAATCAATTATTGGATGCATAAGATTAATTAAAAACCCTAATTGGATTAGAATAAGCCTAGGAAAGACGAAAATGACCTTAATGTTCAACCAAGTGCAAAAAATCACTTATTGGATGCACAAGATTGGTTAAAAACCCTGATTGGATTAGAATAAGCGTTAGGAGGACGAAAATAACCGAAATGTTAAACCAACGACACAAACGCACTTAATTTATGCACAAGAATGCTTAAAAACCCTAATTGGATTAGAATAAGCCTAGGGAGGACGAAAATGACCAAAATATTCAACCAATGACACAAAATCACTTATTTGATGCACAAGATTTATTAAAAACCCTAATTGGATTAGAATAACCCTAGGAAAGACGAAAATAACCTAAATGTTCAACCAATGACAAAAATCACTTATTGGATACACAAGATTGGTTAAAAACCCTGATTGGATTAGAATAAGCGTAGGGAGGACGAAAATTACCAAAATGTTAAACCAACGACACAAACGCACTTATTGGATGCACAAGAATGCTTAAAAACCCTAATTGGATTAGAATAAGCCTAGGGAGGACGAAAATGACCAAAATATTCAACCAATGACACAAAATCACTTATTTGATGCACAAGATTGGTTGAAAACCCTAATTGGATTAGAATAAGCCTAAGGAGGATGAAAACTACCTAAATGTTCAACCAATGACACAAAATCACTTATTGGATGCTCAAGATTGGTTAAAAACCCTAATTGGATTAGAATAAGCCTATGGAGGACGAAAATGACCTAAATGTTCAACCAATGACACAAAATCACTTATTTGATGCACAAGATTGGTTGAAAACCCTAATTGGATTAGAATAAGCCTAAGGAGGACGAAAACGACGTAAATGTTCAACCAATGACACAAAACCACTTATTAGATGCTCAAGATTGGTTAAAAACCCTTATTGGATTAGAATAAGCCTAGGGAGGACGAAAATGACCAAAATGTTCAACCAATGACACAAAATCAATTATTGGATGCGCAAGATTGGTTAAAAACCCTAATTGGATTAGAATAAGCCTAAGGAGGACGAAAATGACCTAAATGTTCAACCAAGTGCAAAAAATCACTTATTGGATGCACAAGATTGGTTAAAAACCCTAATTGAATTAGAATAAGCGTTAGGAGGACGAAAATGACCGAAATGTTAAACCAACGACACAAACGCACTTAATTTATGCACAAGAATGCTTAAAAACCCTAATTGGATTAGAATAAGCCTAGGGAGGACGAAAATGACCAAAATATTCAACCAATGACACAAAATCACTTATTTGATGCACAAGATTGGTTGAAAACCCTAATTGGATTAGAATAAGCCTAAGGAGGATTAAAACTACCTAAATGTTCAACCAATGACACAAAACCACTTATTGGATGCTCAAGATTGGTTAAAAACCCTTATTGGATTAGAATAAGCCTATGGAGGACAAAAATGACCAAAATGTTCAACCAATGACACAAAATCAATTATTGGATGCGCAAGATTGGTTAAAAACCCTAATTGGATTAGAATAAGCCTAAGGAGGACGAAAATGACCTAAATGTTCAACCAATGATACAAAATCAATTATGCATAAGATTAATAAAAAACCCTAATTGGATTAGAATAAGCCTAGGAAAGACGAAAATGACCTTAATGTTCAACCAAGTGCAAAAAATCACTTATTGGATGCACAAGATTGGTTAAAAACCCTAATTGAATTAGAATAAGCGTTAGGAGGACGAAAATGACCGAAATGTTAAACCAACGACACAAACGCACTTATTTTATGCACAAGAATGCTTAAAAACCCTAATTGGATTAGAATAAGCCTAGGGAGGACGAAAATGACCAAAATATTCAACCAATGACACAAAATCACTTATTTGATGCACAAGATTGGTTGAAAACATTAATTGGATTAGAATAAGCCTAAGGAGGATGAAAACTACCTAAATGTTCAACCAATGACACAAAATCACTTATTGGATGCTCAAGATTGGTTAAAAACCCTAATTGGATTAGAATAAGCCTATGGAGGACGAAAATGACCTAAATGTTCAACCAATGATAAAAAATCAATTATTGGATGCATAAGATTAATTAAAAACCCTAATTGGATTAGAATAAGCCTAAGAAAGACGAAAATGACCTTAATGTTCAACCAAGTGCAAAAAATCACTTATTGGATGCGCAAGATTGGTTAAAAACCCTAATTGGATTAGAATAAGCCTATGGAGGACGAAAATGACCTAAATGTTCAACCAATGACACAAAATCACTTATTTGATGCACAAGATTGGTTGAAAACCCTAATTGGATTAGAATAAGCCTAAGGACGACGAAAACGACGTAAATGTTCAACCAATGACACAAAACCACTTATTGGATGCTCAAGATTGGTTAAGAACCCTTATTGGATTAGAATAAGCCTATGGAGGACGAAAATGACCAAAATGTTCAACCAATGACACAAAATCAATTATTGGATGCGCAAGATTGGTTAAAAACCCTAATTGGATTAGAATAAGCCAAAGAAGGACGAAAATGACCTAAATGTTCAACCAATGATAAAAAATCAATTATTGGATGCATAAGATTAATTAAAAACCCTAATTGGATTAGAATAAGCCTAAGAAAGATGAAAATGACCTTAATGTTCAACCAAGTGCAAAAAATCACTTATTGGATGCACAAGATTGGTTAAAAACCCTGATTGGATTAGAATAAGCGTTAGGAGGACGAAAATAACCGAAATGTTAAACCAACGACACAAACGCACCTAATTTATGCACAAGAATGCTTAAAAACCCTAATTGGATTAGAATAAGCCTAGGGAGGATGAAAATGACCAAAATATTCAACCAATGACACAAAATCACTTATTTGATGCACAAGATTTATTAAAAACCCTAATTGGATTAGAATAACCCTAGGAATGACGAAAATAACCTAAATGTTCAACCAATGACAAAAAATCACTTATTGGATACACAAGATTGGTTAAAAACCCTGATTGGATTAGAATAAGCGTAGGGAGGACGAAAATTACCAAAATGTTAAACCAATGACACAAACCCACTTATTGGATGCACAAGAATGCTTAAAAACCCTAATTGGATTAGAATAAGCCTAAGGAGGACGAAAATGACGTAAATGTTCAACCAATGACACAAAATCACTTATTGGATGCTCAAGATTGGTTAAAAACCCTAATTGGATTAGAATAAGCCTATGGAGGACGAAAATGACCTAAATGTTCAACCAATGACACAAAATCACTTATTTGATGCACAAGATTGGTTGAAAACCCTAGTTGGATTGGAATAAGCCTAAGGAGGACGAAAATGACGTAAATGTTCAACCAATGACACAAAACCACTTATTGGATCCTCAAGATTGGTTAAAAACCCTTATTGGATTAGAATAAGCCTATGGAGGACAAAAATGAGCAAAATGTTCAACCAATGACACAAAATCAATTATTGGATGCGCAAGATTGGTTAAAAACCCTAATTGGATTAGAATAAGCCTAAGGAGGACGAAAATGACCTAAATGTTCAACCAATGATACAAAATCAATTATTGGATGCATAAGATTAATTAAAAACCCTAATTGGATTAGAATAAGCCTAGGAAAGACGAAAATGACCTTAATGTTCAACCAAGTGCAAAAAATCACTTATTGGATGTACAAGATTGGTTAAAAACCCTAATTGAATTAGAATAAGCGTTAGGAGGACGAAAATGACTGAAATGTTAAACCAACGACACAAACGCACTTATTTTATGCACAAGAATGCTTAAAAACCCTAATTGGATTAGAATAAGCCTAGGGAGGACGAAAATGACCAAAATATTCAACCAATGACACAAAATCACTTATTTGATGCACAAGATTGGTTGAAAACCCTAATTGGATTAGAATAAGCCTAAGGAGGATGAAAACTACCTAAATGTTCAACCAATGACACAAAATCACTTATTGCATGCTCAAGATTGGTTAAAAACCCTAATTGGATTAGAATAAGCCTATGGAGGACAAAAATGACCTAAATGTTCAACCAATGACACAAAATCACTTATTTGATGCACAAGATTGGTTGAAAACCCTAATTGGATTAGAATAAGCCTAAGGAGGACGAAAACGACGTAAATGTTCAACCAATGACACAAAACCACTTATTGTATGCTCAAGATTGGTTAAAAACCCTTATTGGATTAGAATAAGCCTATGGAGGACGAAAATGACCAAAATGTTCAACCAATGACACAAAATCAATTATTGGATGCGCAAGATTGGTTAAAAATCCTAATTGGATTAGAATAAGCCTAAGGAGGACGAAAAGGACCTAAATGTTCAACCAATGATAAAAAATCAATTATTGGATGCATAAGATTAATTAAAAACCCTAATTGGATTAGAATAAGACTAGGAAAGACGAAAATGACCTTAATGTTCAACCAAGTGCAAAAAATCACTTATTGGATGCACAAGATTGGTTAAAAATCCTGATTGGATTAGAATAATCGTTAGGAGGACGAAAATAACCGAAATGTTAAACCAACGACACAAACGCACTTAATTTATGCACAAGAATGCTTAAAAACCCTAATTGGATTAGAATAAGCCTAGGGAGGACGAAAATGACCAAAATATTCAACCAATGACACAAAATCACTTATTTGATGCACAAGATTGGTTGAAAACCCTAATTGGATTAGAATAAGCCTAAGAAGGATGAAAGCTACCTAAATGTTCAACCAATAACACAAAATCACTTATTGGATGCTCAAGATTGGTTAAAAACCCTAATTGGATTAGAATAAGCCTATGGAGAACAAAAATGACCTAAATGTTCAACCAATGACACAAAATCACTTATTTGATGCACAAGATTGGTTGAAAACCCTAATTGGATTAGAATAAGCCTAAGGAGGACGAAAACGACGTAAATGTTCAACCAATGACACAAAACCACTTATTGGATGCTCAAGATTGGTTAAAAACCCTTATTGGATTAGAATAAGCCTATGGAGGACGAAAATGACCAAAATGTTCAACCAATGACACAAAATCAATTATTGGATGCGCAAGATTGGTTAAAAACCCTAATTGGATTAGAATAAGCCTAAGGAGGACGAAAATGACCTAAATGTTCAACCAATGATAAAAAATCAATTATTGGATGCCTAAGATTAATTAAAAATGCTAATTGGATTAGAATAAGCCTAGGAAAGACGAAAATGACCTTAATGTTCAACCAAGTGCAAAAAATCACTTATTGGATGCACAAGATTGGTTAAAAACCCTGATTGGATTAGAATAAGCGTTAGGAGGACGAAAATAACCGAAATGTTAAACCAACGAAACAAAACGCACTTAATTTATGCACAAGAATGCTTAAAAACCCTAATTGGATTAGAATAAGCCTAGGGAGGACGAAAATGACCAAAATATTCAACCAATGACACAAAATCACTTATTTGATGCACAAGATTTATTAAAAACCCTAATTGGATTAGAATAACCCTAGGAAAGACGAAAATAACCTAAATGTTCAACCAATGACAAAAAATCACTTATTGGATACACAAGATTGGTTAAAAACCCTGATTGGATTAGAATAAGCGTAGGGAGGACGAAAATTACCAAAATGTTAAACCAACGACACAAACGCACTTATTAGATGCACAAGAATGCTTAAAAACCCTAATTGGATTAGAATAAGCCTAGGGAGGACGAAAATGACCAAAATATTCAACCAATGACACAAAATCACTTATTTGATGCACAAGATTGGTTGAAAACCCTAATTGGATTAGAATAAGCCTAAGGAGGATGAAAACTACCTAAATGTTCAACCAATGACACAAAATCACTTATTGGATGCTCAAGATTGGTTAAAAACCCTAATTGGATTAGAATAAGCCTATGGAGGACGAAAATGACCTAAATGTTCAACCAATGACACAAAATCACTTATTTGATGCACAAGATTGGTTGAAAACCCTAATTGGATTAGAATAAGCCTAAGGAGGACGAAAACGACGTAAATGTTCAACCAATGACACAAAACCACTTATTAGATGCTCAAGATTGGTTAAAAACCCTTATTGGATTAGAATAAGCCTAGGGAGGACGAAAATGACCAAAATGTTCAACCAATGACACAAAATCAATTATTGGATGCGCAAGATTGGTTAAAAACCCTAATTGGATTAGAATAAGCCTAAGGAGGACGAAAATGACCTAAATGTTCAACCAAGTGCAAAAAATCACTTATTGGATGCACAAGATTGGTTAAAAACCCTAATTGAATTAGAATAAGCGTTAGGAGGACGAAAATGACCGAAATGTTAAACCAACGACACAAACGCACTTAATTTATGCACAAGAATGCTTAAAAACCCTAATTGGATTAGAATAAGCCTAGGGAGGACGAAAATGACCAAAATATTCAACCAATGACACAAAATCACTTATTTGATGCACAAGATTGGTTGAAAACCCTAATTGGATTAGAATAAGCCTAAGGAGGACGAAAACTACCTAAATGTTCAACCAATGACACAAAATCACTTATTGGATGCTCGAGATTGGTTAAAAACCCTAATTGGATTAGAATAAGCCTAGGGAGGACGAAAATGACCTAAATGTTCAACCAATGACAGAAAATCACTTATTTGATGCACAAGATTGGTTGAAAACCCTAATTGGATTAGAATAAGCCTAAGGAGGACGAAAACGACGTAAATGTTCAACCAATGACACAAAACCCCTTATTGGATGCTCAAGATTGGTTAAAAACCCTTATTGGATTAGAATAAGCCTAGGGAGGACAAAAATGACCTAAATGTATAACCAATGACACAAAATCACTTATTTGATGCACAAGATTGGTTGAAAACCGTAATTGGATTAGAATAAGCCTAAGGAGGATGAAAACGTCGTAAATGTTCAACTAATGACACAAAATCACTTATTGGATGCTCAAGATTGGTTAAAAACCCTAATTGGATTAGAATAAGTCTAGGGAGGACGAAAACTACCTAAATGTTCAACCAATGACACAAAATCACTTATTGGATGCTCAAGATTGGTTAAAAACCCTAATTGGATTAGAATAAGCCTATGGAGGACGAAAATGACCTAAATGTTCAACCAATGACACAAAATCACTTATTTGATGCACAAGATTGGTTGAAAACCCTAATTGGATTAGAATAAGCCTAAGGAGGACGAAAACGACGTAAATGTTCAACCAATGACACAAAACCACTTATTGGATGCTCAAGATTGGTTAAAAACCCTTATTGGATTAGAATAAGCCTATGGAGGACGAAAATGACCAAAATGTTCAACCAATGACACAAAATCAATTATTGGATGCGCAAGATTGGTTAAAAACCCTAATTGGATTAGAATAAGCCTAAGGAGGACGAAAATGACCTAAATGTTCAACCAATGATAAAAAATCAATTATTGGATGCATAAGATTAATTAAAAATCCTAATTGGATTAGAATAAGCCTAGGAAACACGAAAATGACCTTAATGTTCAACCAATTGCAAAAAATCACTTATTGCATGCACAAGATTGGTTAAAAACCCTGATTGGATTAGAATAAGCGTTAGGAGGACGAAAATAACCGAAATGTTAAACCAACGAAACAAAACGCACTTAATTTATGCACAAGAATGCTTAAAAACCCTAATTGGATTAGAATAAGCCTAGGGAGGATGAAAATGACCAAACTGTTCAACCATTGACACAAAATTAATTATTGGATGCATAAGATTTATTAAAAACCCTAATTGGATTAGAATAAGCCTAGGAAAGACGAAAATGACCAAAATGTTCAACAAAGGACAAAAAATCACTTATTGGATGCACAAGATTGGTTAAAAACCCTGATTGGATTAGAATAAGCTTAGGGAGGACGAAAATGACCGAAATATTAAACCAACGACACAAACACACTTATTGATGCACAAGATTGGTTAAAAACCCTGATTGGATTAGAATAAGCGTAGGGAGGACGAAATGACCGAAATGTTAAACCAACGACACAAACGCACTTATAGGATGCACAAGAATGCTTAAAAACCCTAATTGGATTAGAATAAGCCTAGGGAGGACGAAAATGACCAAAATATTCAACCAATGACACAAAATCACTTATTTGATGCACAAGATTGGTTGAAAACGCGAATTGGATTAGAATAAGCCTAAGGAGGACGAAAACGACGTAAATGTTCAACCAATGACACAAAATAACTTATTTGATGCTCAAGATTGGTTAAAAACGCTAATTGGATTAGAATAAGCCTAGCGAGGACGAAAATGACCTAAATGTTCAACCAATGACACAAAATCATTTATTGGATGCGCAAGATTGGTTAAAAACCCTAATTGGATTAGAATAAGCCTAGGGAGGACGAAAATGACCAAAATGTTCAACCAATGACACAAAATCAATTATTGGATGCATAAGATTTATTAAAAACCCTAATTGGATTAGAATAAGCCTAGGAAAGACGAAAATGACCTAAATGTTCAACCAAGTGCAAAAAATAACTTATTGGATTCACAAGATTGGTTAAAAACCCTGATTGGATTAGAATAAGCGTAGGGAGGACGAAAATGACCGCAATGTTAAACCAACGACACAAACGCACTTAATTGATGCACAAGAATACTTAAAAACCCTAATTCGATTAGAATAAGCCTAAGGAGGACGAAAACAACCTAAATGTTCAACCAATGACACAAAATCACTTATTGGATGCTCAAGATTGGTTAAAAACCCTAATTGGATTAGAATAAGCCAAGAAAGGACGAAAATGGCCGAAATGTTAAACAAACGACAAAAACACACTTATTGGATGCAGAAGATTGGTTAAAAACCCTAATTGGATTAGAATAAGCCTAGGGAGGACGAAAATGACCTAAAAGTGCAACCAATGACACAAAATCACTTATTGGATGCACACGATTGGTTAAAAACCCTAATTGGATTAGAATCAACCTAGGGAGGACGAAAATAACCTAAATATTCAACCAAATACACAGAATCACTTATTGGATGCACAAACTTGGTTAAAAACCCTAATTGGATTAGAACAAGCCTAGGGAGGACGAAAATGACCAAAATGTTCAACCAATGACAAAAATCAAGTATAGGATGCATAAGATTTATTAAAAACCCTAATTGGATTAGAATAAGCCTAGGAAAGACGAAAAGACCTAAATGTTCAACCAAGGACAAAAAATCACTTATTGGATGCACAAGATTGGTTAAAAACCCTGATTGGAATAGAATAAGCATAGGGAGGACAAAAATGACCAAAATGTTAAACCAACGACACAAATGCACTTATTGGATGCACAAGAATGCCTAAAAACCCTAATTGGATTAGAATAAGCCTAGGGAGGACGAAAATGACCTAAATGTTCAACCAATGACACAAAATCATTTATTGGATGCGCAAGATTGGTTAAAAACCCTAATTGGATTAGAAAAGCTTAGGGAGGACGGAAATGACCTAAATGTTCAACCAATGACACAAAATCATATATTGGATGCGCAAGATTGGTTAAAAAGCCTAATTGGATTAGAATAAACCTAGGGAGGACGAAAATGACCAAAATGTTCAACCAATGACACAAAATCATTTATTGGATGCATAAGATTTATTAAAAACCCTAATTGGATTAGAATAAGCCTAGGAAAGATGAAAATGACCTAAATGTTCAACCAAGGACAAAAAATCACTTATTGGATGCACAAGATTGGTTAAAAACCCTGATTGGATTAGAATAAGCGTAGGGAGGACGAAAATGACCTAAATATTCAACCAAATACACAGAATCACTTATTGGATGCACAAACTTGGTTAAAAACCCTAATTGGATTAGAATAAGCCTATCGAGGACGAAAATGACCAAAATGTTCAACTAATGACACAAAATCAAGTATTGGATGCATAAGATTTATTAAAAACCCTAATTGGATTAGAATAAGCCTAGGAAAGACGAAAAGACCTAAATGTTCAACCAAGGACAAAAAATCACTTATTGGATGCACAAGATTGGTTAAAAACCCTGATTGGATTAGAATAAGCGTAGGGAGTACGAAAATGACCAAAATGTTAAACCAACGACACAAATGCACTTATTGGATGCACAAGAATGCTTAAAAACCCTAATTGGATTAGAATAAGCCTAGGGAGGACGAAAATGACCTAAATCTTCAACCAATGACACAAAATCATTTATTGGATGCGCAAGATTGGTTAAAAACCCTAATTGGATTAGAATAAGCCTAGGGAGGACGAAAATGACCTAAATATTCAACCAAATACATAGAATCACTTATTGGATGCACAAACTTGGTTAAAATCCCTAATTGGATTAGAATAAACCTAGGGAGGACGAAAATGGTCAAAAAGTTCAATCAATGACACATAATCACTTATTGGATGCACAAGATCGATTAAAAACCCTAATTGGATTAGAATAAGCGAAGCAAGGACGAAAATGGTCGAAATGTTAAACAAACGACAGAAACACACTTATTAGATGCAGAAGATTGGTTAAAAACCATAATTGGATTAGAATAAGCCTAGGGAGGACAAAAATGACCTAAATGTTCAACCAATGACACAAAATCACTAATTGGATGCACAACATTGGTTAAAAACCCTAATTGAATTAGAATAAGCCTAGGGAGAACGAAAATTACCGAAATGTTAAACCAACGACACAAACGCACTTATTGGATGCACAAGATTGGTTAAAAACCCTAATTGGATTAGAATAAGGCTAGGGAGGACGAAAATGACCTAAATGTTCAGCCAATGACACAAAATCACTAATTGAATGCACAAGATTGGTTAAAAACCCTAATTGAATTAGAATAAGTCTAGGTAGAACGAAAATGACCGAAATGTTAAACCAACGACACAAACGCACTTATTGGATGCACAAGATTGGTTAAAAACCCTAATTGGATTAGAATAAGCCTAGGGAGAACGAAAATGAGCTAAATGTTCAACCAATGACACAAAATCACTTATTGGATGCACACGATTGGTTAAAAACCCTAATTGGATTAGAATAAGCCTAGGGAGGACGAAAATGACCAAAATGTTCAACCAAATACACAAAATCACTTATTGGATGCACAAACTTGCTTAAAAACCGTAATTGGATTAGAATAAGCCTAGGGAGGACGAAAATGACCTAAATGTTCAACCAATGACACAAAATCATTTATTGGATGCGCAAGATTGGTTAAAAACCCTTATTGGATTAGAATAAGCCTAGGGAGGACGAAAATGACCTAAATGTTCAACCAATAACACAAAATCATTTATTGGATGCGCAAGATTGGTTTAAAACCCTAATTGGATTAGAATAAACCTAGGGAGGACGAAAATGACCAAAATGTTCAACCAATGACACAAAATCATTTATTGGATGCATAAGATTTATTAAAATCCCTAATTGGATTAGAATAAGCCTAGGAAAGACGAAAATGACCTAAATGTTCAACCAAGGACAAAAAATCACTTATTGGATGCACAAGATTGGTTAAAAACCCTGATTGGATTAGAATAAGCGTAGGGAGGACGAAATGACCGAAATGTTGAACCAACGACACAAACGCACTTATTGGGTGCACAAGAATGCTAAAAAACCCTAATTGGATTAGAATAAGCCTACAGAGGACGAAAATGACCAAAATATTCAACCAATGACACAAAATCACTTATTTGATGCACAAGATTGGTTGAAAACCCTAATTGGATTAGAATAAGCCTAAGGAGGACGAAAACGACCTAAATGTTCAACCAATGACACAAAATCACTTATTGGATGCTCAAGATTGGTTAAAAACCCTAATTGGATTAGAATAAGCCTAGGGAGGACGAAAATGACCTAAATGTTCAACCAATGACACAAAATCATTTATTGGATGCGCAAGATTGGTTAAGAACCCTAATTGGATTAGAATAAGCCTAGGGAGGACGAAAATGACCAAAATGTTCAACCAATGACACAAAATCAATTATTGGATGCATAAGATTTATTAAAAACCCTAATTGGATTAGAATAAGCCTAGGAAAGAAGAAAATGACCTAAATGATCAACCAAGCACAAAAAACCACTTATTGGATGCACAAGATTGGTTAAAAACCCTCATTGGATTAGAATAAGCGTAGGGAGGACGAAAATGACCGAAATGTGAAACTAACGACACAGACGCACTTATTGGATGCACAAGAATGCTTAAAAACCCTAATTGGATTAGAATAAGCCTAGGGAGGACGAAAATGACCAAAATATTCAACCAATGACACAAAATCACTTATTTGATGCACAAGATTGGTTGAAAACCCTAATTGGATTAGAATAAGCCTAAGGAGGACGAAAACGACGTAAATGTTCAACCAATGACACAAAATAACTTATTGGATGCTCAAGATTGGTTAAAAACCCTAATTGGATTAGAATAAGCCTAGGGAGGACGAAAATGACCTAAATGTTCAACCAATGACACAAAATCATTTATTGGATGCGCAAGATTGGTTAAAAACCCTAATTGGATTAGAATAAGCCTAGGGAGGACGAAAATGACCAAAATGTTCAACCAATGACACAAAATCAATTATTGGATGCATAAGATTTATTAAAAACCCTAATTGGATTAGAATAAGCCTAGGAAAGACGAAAATGACCTAAATGTTCAACCAAGGACAAAAAATCACTTATTGGATGCACAAGATTGGTTAAAAACCCTGATTGGATTAGAATAAGCGTAGGGAGGACGAAATGACCGAAATGTTGAACCAACGACACAAACGCACTTATTGGGTGCACAAGAATGCTAAAAAACCCTAATTGGATTAGAATAAGCCTACAGAGGACGAAAATGACCAAAATATTCAACCAATGACACAAAATCACTTATTTGATGCACAAGATTGGTTGAAAACCCTAATTGGATTAGAATAAGCCTAAGGAGGACGAAAACGACCTAAATGTTCAACCAATGACACAAAATCACTTATTGGATGCTCAAGATTGGTTAAAAACCCTAATTGGATTAGAATAAGCCTAGGGAGGACGAAAATGACCTAAATGTTCAACCAATGACACAAAATCACTTATTGGATGCACAAGATTGGTTAAAAACCCTAATTGGATTAGAATAAGCCAACATACGACGAAAATGACCTAAATGTTAATCCAATGACCCAAACGCACTTATTGGATGCACAAGATTTGTTGAAAACCCTAATTGGATTAGAACAAGCCTAGGGAGGACGAAAATGACCTAAATGTTCAACCAATGACACAAAATCACATATTGGATGCACAAGATTGGTTAAAAACCCTAATTGGATTAGAATAAGCCTAGGGAGGACGAAAATGACCTAAGTGTTCAACCAATGACACAAAATCACATATTGGATGCACAAGATTGGTTAAAAACCCTAATTGGATTATAATAATCCTAGGGAGGACGAAAATGACCTAAATGTTCAACCAATGACACAAAATGACACAAAATCACATATTGGATGCACAAGATTGGTTAAAAACCCTAATTGGATTAGAATAAGCCTAGGGAGGACGAAAATGACCTAAATGTTCAACCAATGACACAAAATGACACAAAATCACATATTGGATGCACAAGATTGGTTAAAAACCTTAATTGGATTAGAATAAGCCTAGGGAGGACGAATATGACCTAAATGTTCAACCAATGACACAAAATGACACAAAATCACATATTGGATGCACAAGATTGGTTAAAAACCCTAATTGGATTAGAATAAGCCTAGGGAGGACGAAAATGACCTAAATGTTCAACCAATGACACAAAATGACACAAACTCACATATTGGATGCACAATGTTGGTTAAAAACCCTAATTGGATTAGAATAATCCTTGGGATGACGAAAATGACCGAAATGTTCAACCAATGACACAAAATGACACAAAATCACATATTGGATGCACAAGATTGGTTAAAAACCCTAATTGGATTAGAATAAGCCTAGGGAGGACGAAAATGACCTAAATGTTCAACCAATGACACAAAATGACACAAAATCACATATTGGATGCACAAGATAGGTTAAAAACGCTAATTGGATTAGAATAAGCCTAGGGAGGACGAAAATGACCTAATTGGATTACAGATGACACAAAATGACACAAAATCACATATTGGATGCACAAGATTGGTTAAAAACCCTAATTGGATAAGAATAAGCCTAGGGAGGACGAAAATGACCTAATTGGATTACAAATGACACAAAATGACACAAAATCACATATTGGATGCACAAGATTGGTTAAAAACCCTAATTGGATTAGAATAAGCCTTGGGAGGACGAAAATAACCTAAATGTTCAACCAATGACACAAAATGACACAAAATCACATATTGGATGCACAAGATTGGTTAAAAACCCTAATTGGATTAGAATAAGCCTAGGGAGGACGAAAATGACCTAAATGTTCAACCAATGACACAAAATGACACAAAATCACATATTGGATGAACAAGATCGGTTAAAAACCCTAATTGGATTAGAATAAGCCTAGGGAGGACGAAAATGACCTAAATGTTCAACCAATGACACAAAATGACACAAAATCACATATTGGATGCACAAGATTGGTTAAAAACCCTAATTGGATTAGAATAAGCCTAGGGAGGATGAAAATGACCTCAATGTTCAACTAGTGACACAAAATCACATATTGGATACACAAGATTGGTTAAAAACCGTAATTGGATTAGAATAAGCCTAGGGAGGACGAAAATGACCTAAATGTTCAACCAATGACACAAAATGACACAAAATCACATATTGGATGCACAAGATTGGTTAAAAACCCTAATTGGATTAGAATAAGCCTAGGGAGGACGAAAATGACCTAAATGTTCAACCAATGACACAAAATCACAAATTGGTTGCACAAGATTGGTTAAAAACCCTAATTGGATTAGAATAAGCCTAGGGAGGACGAAAATGACCTAAATGTTCAACCAATGACACAAAATGACACAAAATCACATATTGGATGCACAAGATTGGTTAAAAACCCTAATTGGATTAGAATAAGCCGAGGGAGGACGAAAATGACCCAAATGTTCAACCAATGACACAAAATGACACAAAATCACATATTGGATGCACAAGATTGGTTAAAAACCCTAATTGGATTAGAATAAGCCTAGGGAGGACGAAAATGACCTAAATGTTCAACCAATGACACAAAATGACACAAAATCACATATTGGATGCACAAGATTGGTTAAAAACCCTAATTGGATTAGAATAAGCCTAGGGAGGGCAAAAATGACCTAAATGTTCAACCAATGACACAAAATGACACAAAATCACATATTGGATGCACAAGATTGGTTAAAAACCCTAATTGGATTAGAATAAACCTAGGGAGGACGAAAATGACCTAAATGTTCAACCAATGACACAAAATCACATATTGGCTGCACAAGATTGGTTAAAAACCCTAATTGGATTAGAATAAGCCTAGGGACGACAAAAATGACCTAAATGTTCAACCAATGACACAAAATGACACAAAATCACATATTGGATGCACAAGATTGGTTAAAAACCATAATTGGATTAGAATAAGCCTAGGGAGGACAAAAATGAGCTAAATGTTCAACCAATGACACAAAATGACACAAAATCACATATTGGATGCACAAGATTGGTTAAAAACCCTAATTGGATTAGAATAAGCCTAGGGAGGACGAAAATGACCTAAATGTTCAACCAATGACACAAAATGACACAAAATCACATATTGGATGCACAAGATTGGTTAAAAACCCTACTTGGATAAGAATAACCCTAGGGAGGACGAAAATGACCAAAATGTTCAACCAATGACACAAAATCACTTATTGGATGCACAAGATTGGTTAAAAACCCTAATTGGATTAGAATAAGCCTAGGGAGGACGAAAATGACCTAAATGTTCAACCAATGACACAAAATCACTTATTGGATGCATAAGATTGGTTAAAAACCCTAATTGGATTAGAATAACCCTTGGGAGGACGAAAATGACCTAAATGTTCAACCAATGACACAAAATCACTTATTTGATGCACAAGATTGGTTAAAAACCCTAATTGGATTTGAATAAGCCTAGGGAGGACGAAAAAGACCTAAATGTTCAACCAATGACACAAAATAACTTATTGGATGCACAAGAATGCTTAAAAACCCTAATTGGATTAGAATAAGCCTAGGGAGAACGAAAATGACCAAAATATTCAACCAATGACACAAAATCACTTATTTGATGCACAAGATTGGTTGAAAACCCTAATTGGATTAGAATAAGCCTAAGGAGGACGAAAACGACGTAAATGTTCAACCAATGACACAAAATAACTTATTGGATGCTCAAGATTGGTTAAAAACCCTAATTGGATTAGAATAAGCCTAGGGAGGACGAAAATGACCTAAATGTTCAACCAATGACACAAAATCATTTATTGGATGCGCAAGATTGGTTAAAAACCCTAATTGGATTAGAATAAGCCTAGGGAGGACGAAAATGACCAAAATGTTCAACCAATGACACAAAATCAATTATTGGATGCATAAGATTTATTAAAAACCCTAATTGGATTAGAATAAGCCTAGGAAAGACGAAAATGACCTAAATGTTCAACCAAGGACAAAAAATCACTTATTGGATGCACAAGATTGGTTAAAAACCCTGATTGGATTAGAATAAGCGTAGGGAGGACGAAATGACCGAAATGTTGAACCAACGACACAAACGCACTTATTGGGTGCACAAGAATGCTAAAAAACCCTAATTGGATTAGAATAAGCCTACAGAGGACGAAAATGACCAAAATATTCAACCAATGACACAAAATCACTTATTTGATGCACAAGATTGGTTGAAAACCCTAATTGGATTAGAATAAGCCTAAGGAGGACGAAAACGACCTAAATGTTCAACCAATGACACAAAATCACTTATTGGATGCTCAAGATTGGTTAAAAACCCTAATTGGATTAGAATAAGCCTAGGGAGGACGAAAATGACCTAAAAGTGCAACCAATGACACAAAATCACTTATTGGATGCACACGATTGGTTAAAAACCCTAATTGGATTAGAGTAAGCCTAGGGAGGACGAAAATGACCTAAATATTCAACCAAATACACATAATCACTTATTGGATGCACAAACTTGGTTAAAAACCCTAATTGGATTAGAATAAGCCTAGGGAGGACGAAAATGACCAAAATGTTCAACCAATGACACAAAATCAAGTATTGGATGCATAAGATTTGTTAAAAACCCTAATTGGATTAGAATAAGCCTAGGAAAGACGAAAACACCTAAATGTTCAACCAAGGACAAAAAATCACTTATTGGATGCACAAGATTGGTTAAAAACCCTGATTGGATTAGAATAAGCATAGGGACGACGAAAATGACCAAAATGTTAAACCAACGACACAAATGCACTTATTGGATGCACAAGAATGCTTAAAAACCCTAAATGGATTAGAATAAGCCTAAGGAGGACGAAAACGACGTAAATGTTCAACCAATGACACAAAATCACTTATTGGATGCTAAAGATCGATTAAAAACCCTAATTGGATTAGAATAAGCCTAGAGAGGACGAAAGTGACCTAAATGTTCAACCAGTGGCACAAAATCATTTATTGGATGCGCAAGATTGGTTAAAAACCCTAATTGGATTAGAATAAGCCCAGGGAGGACGAAAATGACCAAAATGTTCAACCCAATGACACAAGATCAATTATTGGATAAATAAGATTTATTAAAAACCCTAATTGGATTAGAATAAGCCTAGGAAAGAGGAAAATGACCTAAATTTTCAACCAAGCACAACAAATCACTTATTGGATGCACAAGATTGGTTAAAAACCCTAATTGGATTAGAATAAGCGTAGGGAAGACGAAAATGACCGAAATGTTAAACCAACGACACAAACGCACTTATTGGATGCAGAAGAATGCTTAAAAACCCTAATTGGATTAGAATAAGCCTAGGGAGGACGAAAATGACCAAAATATTCAACCAGTGACATAAAATCACTTATTTGATGCACAAGATTGGTTGAAAACCCTAATTGGATTAGAATAAGCCTAAGGAGGACGAAAACGACCTAAATGTTGAACCAATGACACAAAATCACTTATTGGATGCTCAAGATTGGTTAAAAACCCTAATTGGATTAGAATAAGCCTAAGGAGGACGAAAATGACCTAAATGTTCAACCAATGACACAAAATCACTTATTGGATGCACACGATTGGTTAAAAACCCTAATTGGATTAGAATAAGCCTAGGGAGGACGAAAATGACCAAAATATTCAACCAATTACAAAAAATCACTTATTGGATGCACAAACTTGCTTAAAAACCGTAATTGGATTAGAATAAGCCTAGGGAGGACGAAAATGACCTAAATGTTCAACCAATGACACAAAATCATTTATTGGATGCGCAAGATTGGTTAAAAACCCTTATTGGATTAGAATAAGCCTAGGGAGGACGAAAATGACCTAAATGTTCAACCAATAACACAAAATCATTTATTGGATGCGCAAGATTGGTTTAAAACCCTAATTGGATTAGAATAAGTCTAGGGACGACGAAAATGACCAAAATGTTCAACCAATGACACAAAATCATTTATTGGATGCATAAGATTTATTAAAATCCCTAATTGGATTAGAATAAGCCTAGGAAAGACGAAAATGACCTAAATGTTCAACCAAGGACAAAAAATCACTTATTGGATGCACAAGATTGGTTAAAAACCCTGATTGGATTAGAATAAGCGTAGGGAGGACGAAATGACCGAAATGTTGAACCAACGACACAAACGCACTTATTGGGTGCACAAGAATGCTAAAAAACCCTAATTGGATTAGAATAAGCCTACAGAGGACGAAAATGACCAAAATATTCAACCAATGACACAAAATCACTTATTTGATGCACAAGATTGGTTGAAAACCCTAATTGGATTAGAATAAGCCTAAGGAGGACGAAAACGACCTAAATGTTCAACCAATGACACAAAATCACTTATTGGATGCTCAAGATTGGTTAAAAACCCTAATTGGATTAGAATAAGCCTATGGAGGACGAAAATGACCTAAAAGTGCAACCAATGACACAAAATCACTTATTGGATGCACACGATTGGTTAAAAACCCTAATTGGATTAGAGTAAGCCTAGGGAGGACGAAAATGACCTAAATATTCAACCAAATACACATAATCACTTATTGGATGCACAAACTTGGTTAAAAACCCTAATTGGATTAGAATAAGCCTAGGGAGGACGAAAATGACCAAAATGTTCAACCAATGACACAAAATCAAGTATTGGATGCATAAGATTTGTTAAAAACCCTAATTGGATTAGAATAAGCCTAGGAAAGACGAAAACACCTAAATGTTCAACCAAGGACAAAAAATCACTTATTGGATGCACAAGATTGGTTAAAAACCCTGATTGGATTAGAATAAGCATAGGGACGACGAAAATGACCAAAATGTTAAACCAACGACACAAATGCACTTATTGGATGCACAAGAATGCTTAAAAACCCTAAATGGATTAGAATAAGCCTAAGGAGGACGAAAACGACGTAAATGTTCAACCAATGACACAAAATCACTTATTGGATGCTAAAGATCGATTAAAAACCCTAATTGGATTAGAATAAGCCTAGAGAGGACGAAAGTGACCTAAATGTTCAACCAGTGGCACAAAATCATTTATTGGATGCGCAAGATTGGTTAAAAACCCTAATTGGATTAGAATAAGCCCAGGGAGGACGAAAATGACCAAAATGTTCAACCCAATGACACAAGATCAATTATTGGATAAATAAGATTTATTAAAAACCCTAATTGGATTAGAATAAGCCTAGGAAAGAGGAAAATGACCTAAATTTTCAACCAAGCACAACAAATCACTTATTGGATGCACAAGATTGGTTAAAAACCCTAATTGGATTAGAATAAGCGTAGGGAAGACGAAAATGACCGAAATGTTAAACCAACGACACAAACGCACTTATTGGATGCAGAAGAATGCTTAAAAACCCTAATTGGATTAGAATAAGCCTAGGGAGGACGAAAATGACCAAAATATTCAACCAGTGACATAAAATCACTTATTTGATGCACAAGATTGGTTGAAAACCCTAATTGGATTAGAATAAGCCTAAGGAGGACGAAAACGACCTAAATGTTGAACCAATGACACAAAATCACTTATTGGATGCTCAAGATTGGTTAAAAACCCTAATTGGATTAGAATAAGCCTAAGGAGGACGAAAATGACCTAAATGTTCAACCAATGACACAAAATCACTTATTGGATGCACACGATTGGTTAAAAACCCTAATTGGATTAGAATAAGCCTAGGGAGGACGAAAATGACCAAAATATTCAACCAATTACAAAAAATCACTTATTTGATGCCTATGATTGGTTGAAAACACTAATTGGATTAGAATAAGCCTAAGGAGGACGAAAACGACGTAAATGTTCAACAAATGACAAAAAATCACTTATTGAATGCTCAAGATTGGTTAAAAACCCTAATTGGATTAGAATAAGCCTAGGGAGGACGAAAATGACCTAAATGTTCAACCAATGACACAAAATCATTTATTGGATGCGCAAGATTGGTAAAAAATCCTAATTGGATTAGAATAAGCCTAGGGAGGATGAAAATGACCAAACTGTTCAACCAATGACACAAAATTAATTATTGGATGCATAAGATTTATTAAAAACCCTAATTGGATTAGAATAAGCCTAGGAAAGACGAAAATGACCTAAATGTTCAACCAAGGACAAAAAATCACTTATTGGATGCTCAAGATTGGTTAAAAACCCTGATTGGATTAGAATAAGCGTAGGGAGGACGAAAATGACCGAAATATTAAACCAACGACTCAAACGCACTTATTGGATGCACAAGAATGCTTAAAAACCCTAATTGGATTAGAATAAGGCTAGGGAGGATGAAAATGACCAAAATATTCAACCAATGACACAAAATAACTTATTTGATGCACAAGATTGGTTGAAAACCCTAATTAGATTAGAATAAGCCTAAGGAGGACGAAAACGACGTAAATGTTCAACCAATGACACAAAATCACTTATTGGATGCTCAAGATTGGTTAAAAACCCTAATTGGATTAGAATAAGTCTAGGGAGGACGAAAATGACCTAAATGTGCAACGAATGACACAAAATCACTTATTGGATGCACACGATTGGTTAAAAACCCTAATTGGATTAGAATAAGCCTAGGGAGGACCAAAATAACCTAAATATTTAACCAAATACACAAAATCACTTATTGGATGCACAAAGTTGGTTAAAAACCCTAATTGGATTAGAATAAGCCTAGGGACGACGAAAAATGACCAAAATATTCAACCAATGACACAAAATCACTTATTGGGTGCACAAGATTAGTTAAAAACCCTAATTCGATTAGAATACGCCTAGGAAAGATGGAAAATGACCTAAATGTTCAACCAATGATACAAAATCACTTATTGGATGCACAAGATTGGTTAAAAACCTTAATTGGAATGCAATAAGCCTAGAAAGGACGAAAATGACCTAAATGTTCAACCAAATACACAAAATCACTTATTCGATTCCAAAGATTGGTTAAAAACCCTAATTGGATTAGAATAAGCCTAGGGAGGACGAAAATGGTCAAAAAGTTCAATCAATGACACAAAATCACTTATTGGATGCACAAGATCGATTAAAAACCCTAATTGGATTAGAATAAGCGAAGAAAGGACGAAAATGGTCGAAATGTTAAACAAACGACACAAACACACTTATTGGATGCAGACGATTGGTTAAAAACCCTAATTGGATTAGAATAAGCCTAGGGAGGACGAAAATGACCTAAATGTTCAACCAATGACACAAAATCACTAATTGGATGCACAAGATTGGTTAAAAACCCTAATTGAATTAGAATAAGCCTAGGGAGAACGAAAATGATTGAAATGTTAAACCAACGACACAAACTCACTTATTGGATGCACAAGATTGGTTAAAAACCCTAATTGGATTAGAATAAGCCTAGGGAGGACGAAAATGACCTAAATGTTCAACCAATGACACAAAATCACTAATTGGATGCACAAGATTGGTTAAAAACCCTAATTGAATTAGAATAAGTCTAGGGAGAACGAAAATGACCGAAATGTTAAACCAACGACACAAACGCACTTATTGGATGCACAAGAATGCTTAAAAACCCTAATTGGATTAGAATAAACCTAGGGAGGACGAAAATGACCAAAATATTCAACCAATGACACAAAATCACTTATTTGATGCACAAGATTGGTTGAAAACCCTAATTGGATTAGAATAAGCCTAAGGAGGACGAAAACGACGTAAATGTTCAACCAATGACACAAAATAACTTATTGGATGCTCAAGATTGGTTAAAAACCCTAATTGGATTAGAATAAGCCTAGGGAGGACGAAAATGACCTAAATATTCAACCAATGAGAAAAAATCATTTATTGGATGCGCAAGATTGGTTAAAAACCCTAATTGGATTAGAATAAGCCTAGGGAGGACGAAAATGACCAAAATGTTCAACCAATAAACACAAAATCAATTATTGGATGCATAAGATTGGTTGAAAACCCTAATTGGATTAGAATAAGCCTAGAAAGGACGAAAATGGCCGAAATGTTAAACAAACGATAAAAACACACTTATTGGATGCAGAAGATTTGTTAAAAACCCTAATTGGATTAGAATAAGCCTAGGGAGGACGAAAATGACCTAAATGTTCAACCAAATACACAAAATCACTTATTGGATGCACAAACTTGGTTAAAAACCGTAATTGGATTAGAATAAGCCTAGGGAGGATGAAAATGACCTAAATGTTCAACCAATGACACAAAATCATTTATTGGATGCGCAAGATTGGTTAAAAACCCTAATTGGATTAGAATAAGCCTAGGGAGGACGAAAATGACCAAAATGTTCAACCAATGACACAAAATCAATTATTGGATGCATAAGATTTATTAAAAACCCTAATTGGATTAGAGTAAGCCTAGGAAAGACAAAAATGACCTAAATGTTCAACCAAGTGCAAAAAATCACTTATTGGATGCACAAGATTGGTTAAAAACCCTGATTGGATTAGAATAAGCGTAGGGAGGACGAAAATGACCGAAATGTTAAACCAACGACACAAACGCACTTATTGGATGCACAAGAATACTTCAAAACCCTAATTGGATTAGAATAAGCCTAGGGAGGACGAAAATGACCAAAATGGTCAACCAATGACACAAAATCACTTATTTGATGCACAAGATTAGTTGAAAACCCTAATTGGATTAGAATAAGCCTAAGGAGGACGAAAACAACCTAAATGTTCAACCAATGACACAAAATCACTTATTGGATGCTCAAGATTGGTTAAAAACCCTAATTGGATTAGAATAAGCCAAGAAAGGACGAAAATGGCCGAAATGTTAAACAAACGACAAAAACACACTTATTGGATGCAGAAGATTTGTTAAAAACCCTAATTGGATTAGAATAAGCCTAGGGAGGACGAAAATGACCTAAATGTTCAACCAAATACACAAAATCACTTATTGGATGCACAAACTTGGTTAAAAACCGTAATTGGATTAGAATAAGCCTAGGGAGGATGAAAATGACCTAAATGTTCAACCAATGACACAAAATCATTTATTGGATGCGCAAGATTGGTTAAAAACCCTGATTGGATTAGAATAAGCGTAGGGAGGACGAAAATGACCGAAATGTTAAACCAACGACACAAACGCACTTATTGGATGCACAAGAATGCTTAAAAACCCTAATTGGATTAGAATAAGCCTAGGGAGGACGAAAATGACCAAAATATTCAACCAATGATACAAAATCACTTATTTGATGCACAAGATTGGTTGAAAACCCTAATTGTATTAGAATAAGCCTAAGGAGGACGAAAATGACCTAAATGTTCAACCAATGACACAAAATCACTTATTGGATGCTCAAGATTGGTTAAAAACCCTAATTGGATTAGAATAAGCCTAGGGAGGACGAAAATGACCAAAATATTCAACCAATGACACAAAATCATTTATTGAATGCACAAGATTGGTTGAAAACCCTAATTGGATTGGAATAAGACTAAGGAGGACGAAAACGACGTAAATGTTCATCCAATGACACAAAATCACTTATTGGATGCTCAAGATTGGTTAAAAACCCTCATTGGATAAGAATAAGCCTAGGGAGGCAAAAATGACCTAAATGTTCAACCAATGACACAAAATCATTTATTGGATGCGCCAGATTGGTTAAAAACCTTAATTGGATTAGAATAAGCCTAGGGATGACGAAAAATGACCAAAATATTCAACCAATGACACAAAATCACTTATTGGGTGCACAAGATTAGTTAAAAACCCTAATTCGATTAGAATAGGCCTAGGAAGGACGGAAAATAACCTAAATGTTCAACCAATGATACAAAATCACTTATTGGATGCACAAGATTGGTTAAAAACCTTAATTGGATTAGAATAAGCCTAGAAAGGACAAAAATGACCTAAATGTTCAACCAAATACACAAAATCACTTATTGGATTCAAAAGATTGGTTAAAAACCCTAATTGGATTAGAATAAGCCTAGGGAGGACGAAAATGGTCAAAAAGTTCAATCAATGACACAAAATCACTTATTGGATGCACAAGATCGATTAAAAACCCTAATTGGATTAGAATAAGCGAAGAAAGGACGAAAATGGTCGAAATGTTAAACAAACGACACAAACACACTTATTGGATGCAGAAGATTGGTTAAAAACCCTAATTGGATTAGAATAAGCCTAGGGAGGACGAAAATGACCTAAATGTTCAACCAATGACACAAAATCACTAATTGGATGCACAAGATTGGTTAAAAACCCTAATTGATTTTGAATAAGCCTAGGGAGAACGAAAATGACCGAAATGTTAAACCAACGACACAAACGCACTTATTGGATGCACAAGATTGGTTAAAAACCCTAATTGGATTAGAATAAACCTAGGGAGGACGAAAATGACCTAAATGTTCAACCAATGGCACAAAATCACTAATTGGATGTAGAAGATTGGTTAAAAACCCTAATTGAATTAGAATAAGCGTAGAGAGGACGAAAAATGACCAAAATATTCAACCAATGACACAAAATCACTTATTGGGTGCACAAGATTAGTTAAAAACCCTAATTCGATTAGAATAAGCCTAGAAAGGACGGAAAATGACCTAAATGTTCAACCAATGATACAAAATCACTTATTGGATGCACAAGATTGGTTAAAAACCTTAATTGGATTAGAATAAGCCTAGAAAGGACGAAAATGACCTAAATTTTCAACCAAATACACAAAATCACTTATTGGATTCAAAAGATTGGTTAAAAACCCTAATTGGATTAGAATAAGCCTAGGGAGGACGAAAATGGTCAAAAAGTTCAATCAATGACACAAAATCACTTATTGGATGCACAAGATCGATTAAAAACCCTAATTGGATTAGAATAAGCGAAGAAAGGACGAAAATGGTCGAAATGTTAAACAAACGACACAAACACACTTATTGGATGCAGAAGATTGGTTAAAAACCCTAATTGGATTAGAATAAGCCTAGGGAGGACGAAAATGGTCAAAAAGTTCAATCAATGACACAAAATCACTTATTGGATGCACAAGATCGATTAAAAACCCTAATTGGATTAGAATAAGCGAAGAAAGGACGAAAATGGTCGAAATGTTAAACAAACGACACAAACACACTTATTGGATGCAGAAGATTGGTTAAAAACCCTAATTGGATTAGAATAAGCCTAGGGAGGACGAAAATGGTCAAAAAGTTCAATCAATGACACAAAATCACTTATTGGATGCACAAGATCGATTAAAAACCCTAATTGGATTAGAATAAGCGAAGAAAGGATGAAAATGGTCGAAATGTTAAACAAACGACACAAACACACTTATTGGATGCAGAAGATTGGTTAAAAACCCTAATTGGATTAGAATAAGCCTAGGGAGGACGAAAATGGTCAAAAAGTTCAATCAATGACACAAAATCACTTATTGGATGCACAAGATCGATTAAAAACCCTAATTGGATTAGAATAAGCGAAGAAAGGACGAAAATGGTCGAAATGTTAAACAAACGACACAAACACACTTATTGGATGCAGAAGATTGGTTAAAAACCCTAATTGGATTAGAATAAGCCTAGGGAGAACGAAAATGGTCAAAAAGTTCAATAAATGACACAAAAACACTTATTGGATGCACAAGATCGATTAAAAACCCTAATTGGATTAGAATAAGCGAAGAAAGGACGAAAATGGTCGAAATGTTAAACAAACGACACAAGCACACTTATTGGATGCAGAAGATTGGTTAAAAACCCTAATTGGATTAGAATAAGCCTAGGGAGGACGAAAATGACCTAAATGTTCAACCAATGACACAAAATCTCTAATTGGATGCACAAGATTGGTTAAAAACCCTAATTGAATTAGAATAAGCCTAGGGAGAACAAAAATGACCGAAATGTTAAACCAACGACACAAACGCACTTATTGGATGCACAAGATTGGTTAAAAACCCTAATTGGATTAGAATAAGCCTAGGGAGGACGAAAATGACCAAAATGTTAAACCAACGATACAAACGCACTTATTGGATGCACAAGAATGCTTAAAAACCCTAAATGGATTAGAATAAGCCTAGGGAGGACGAAAATGACCTAAATGTTCAACCAACGACACAAAATCATTATTGGATGCGCAAGATTGGTTAAAAACCCTAAATGGATTAGAATAAGCCTAAGGAGGACGAAAACGACGTAAATGTTCAACCAATGACACAAAATAACTTATTGGATGCTCAAGATTGGTTAAAAACCCGAATTGGATTAGAATAAGCCTAGGGAGGACGAAAATGACCTAAATGTTCAACCAATGACACAAAATCACTTATTGGATGCACACGATTGGTTAAAAACCCTAATTGGATTAGAATAAGCCTAGGGAGGACGAAAATGACCTAAATATTCAACCAAATACACAAAATCACTTATTGGATGCACAAACTTGGTTAAAAACCCTAATTGGATTAGAATAAGCCTAGGGACGACGAAAAATGACCAAAATATTCAACCAATGACACAAAATCACTTATTGGGTGCACAAGATTAGTTAAAAACCCTAA
>JBBPBQ010000004.1:23786547-23802512 GCA_037974755.1 Cicer yamashitae | reverse complement strand
AAAATGACCTAAATGTTCAACCAACGACACAAAATCATTTATTGGATGCGCAAGATTGGTTAAAAACCCTAAATGGATTAGAATAAGCCTAAGGAGGACGAAAACGACGTAAATGTTCAACCAATGACACAAAATCACTTATTGGATGCTCAAGATTGGTTAAAAACCCTAATTGGATTAGAATAAGCCTAGGGAGGACGAAAATGACCTAAATGTTCAACCAATGACACAAAATCACTTATTGGATGCACACGATTGGTTAAAAACCCTAATTGGATTAGAATAAGCCTAGGGAGGACGAAAATGACCTAAATATTCAACCAAATACACAAAATCACTTATTGGATGCACAAACTTGGTTAAAAACCCTAATTGGATTAGAATAAGCCTAGGGACGACGAAAAATGACCAAAATATTCAACCAATGACACAAAATCACTTATTGGGTGCACAAGATTAGTTAAAAACCCTAATTCGATTAAAATAAGCCAAGAAAGGACGGAAAATGACCTAAATGTTCAACCAATGATACAAAATCACTTATTGGATGCACAAGATTGGTTAAAAACCTTAATTGGATTAGAATAAGCCTAGAAAGGACGAAAATGACCTAAATGTTCAACCAAATACACAAAATCACTTATTGGATTCAAAAGATTGGTTAAAAACCCTAATTGGATTAGAATAAGCCTAGGGAGGACGAAAATGGTCAAAAAGTTCAATCAATGACACAAAATCACTTATTGGATGCACAAGATCGATTAAAAACCCTAATTGGATTAGAATAAGCGAAGAAAGGACGAAAATGGTCGAAATGTTAAACAAACGACACAAACACACTTATTGGATGCAGAAGATTGGTTAAAAACCCTAATTGGATTAGAATAAGCCTAGGGAGGACGAAAATGACCTAAATGTTCAACCAATGACACAAAATCTCTAATTGGATGCACAAGATTGGTTAAAAACCCTAATTGAATTAGAATAAGCCTAGGGAGAACAAAAATGACCGAAATGTTAAACCAACGACACAAACGCACTTATTGGATGCACAAGATTGGTTAAAAACCCTAATTGGATTAGAATAAGCCTAGGGAGGACGTAAATGACCTAAATGTTCAACCAATGACACAAAATCACTAATTGGATGCACAAGATTGGTTTAAAACCCTGATTGAATTAGAATATGTCTAGGGAGAACGAAAATGACCGAAATGTTAAACCAACGACACAAACGCACTTATTGGATACACAAGAATGCTTAAAAACCCTAATTGGATTAGAATAAGCCTAGGGAGGACGAAAATGACCTAAATGTTCAACCAACGACACAAAATCATTTATTGGATGCGCAAGATTGGTTAAAAACCCTAAATGGATTAGAATAAGCCTAAGGAGGACGAAAACGACGTAAATGTTCAACCAATGACACAAAATCACTTATTGGATGCTCAAGATTGGTTAAAAACCCTAATTGGATTAGAATAAGCCTAGGGAGGACGAAAATGACCTAAATGTTCAACCAATGACACAAAATCACTTATTGGATGCACACGATTGGTTAAAAACCCTAATTGGATTAGAATAAGCCTAGGGAGGACGAAAATGATCAAAATATTCAACCAATGACACAAAATCATTTATTGAATGCACAAGATTGGTTGAAAACCCTAATTGGATTAGAATAAGCCTAAGGAGGACGAAAACGACGTAAATGTTCAACCAATGACACAAAATCAGTTATTGGATGCTCAAGATTGGTTAAAAACCCTAATTGGATAAGAATATGCCTAGGGAGGCAAAAATGACCTAAATGTTCAACCAATGACACAAAATCATTTATTGGATGCGCCAGATTGGTTAAAAACCCTAATTGGATTAGAATAAGCCTAGGGTGGACGAAAATGACCAAAATGTTCAACCAATGACACAAAATAAATTCTTGGATGCATAAGATTTATTAAAAACCCTAATCGGATTAGAATAAGCCTAGGAAAGACGAAAATGACCTAAATGTTCAACCAAGGACAAAAAATCAGTTATTGGATGCACAACATTGGTTAAAAACCCTGATTGGATTAGAATAAGCGTAGGAAGGACGAAAATGACCGAAATGTTAAACCAACGACACAAACGCACTTATTGGATGCACACGATTGGTTAAAAACCCTAATTGGATTAGAATAAGCCTAGGGAGGATGAAAATGACCAAAATGTTCAACCAAATACACAAAATCACTTATTGGGTGCACAAACTTGCTTAAAAACCGTAATTGGATTAGAATAAGCCTAGGGAGGACGAAAATGACCTAAATGTTCCCCCAATGACACAAAATAACTTATTGGATGCTCAAGATTGGTTAAAAACCCTAATTGGATTAGAATAAGCCTAGGGAGGACGAAAATGACCTAAATGTTCAGCCAATGACACAAAATCATTTATTGGATGCGCAAGATTGGTTAAAAACCCTAATTGGATTAGAATAAGCCTAGGGCGGACGAAAATGACCAAAATGTTCAACCAATGACACAAAATCAATTATTGGATGCATAAGATTTATTAAAAACCCTAATTGGATTAGAATAAGCCTAGGAAAGAAGAAAATGACCTAAATGTTCAACCAAGGACAAAAAATCACTTATTGGATGCACAAGATTGGTTAAAAACCCTGATTGGATTAGAATAAGCGTAGGAAGGACGAAAATGACCGAAATGTTAAACCAACGACACAAACGCACTTATTGGATGCACAAGAATGCTTAAAAACCCTAATTGGATTAGAATAAGCCTAGGGAGGACGAAAATGACCAAAATATTCAACCAATGACACAAAATCACTTATTTGATGCACAAGATTGGTTGAAAACCCTAATTGGATTAGAATAAGCCTAAGGAGGACGAAAACGACCTAAATGTTCAACCAATGACACAAAATCACTTATTGGATGCACAAGATTGGTTAAAAACCCTAATTGGATTAGAATAAGCCTAGGGAGGACGAAAATGACCTAAATGTTCAACCAATGACACAAAATCACATATTGGATGCACATGATTGGTTAAAAACCCTAATTGGATTAGAATAAGCCTATGGAGGACGAAAATGACCTAAATGTTCAACCAATGACACAAAATGACACAAAATCACATATTGGATGCACAAGATTGGTTAAAAACCCTAATTGGATTAGAATAAGCCTAGGCAGGACGAAAATGACCTAAATGTTCAACCAATGACACAAAATGACAAAAAATCACATACTGGATGCACAAGATTGGTTAAAAACCCGAATTGGATTAGAATAAGCCTAGGAAGGATGAAAATGACCTAAATGTTCAACCAATGACACAAAATGACACAAAATCACATATGGGATGCACAAGATTGGTTAAAAACCCTAATTGGATTAGAATAAGCCTAGGGAGGACGAAAATGACCTAAATGTTCAACCAATGACACAAAATGACACAAAATCACATATTGGATGCACAAGATTGGTTAAAAACCCTAATTGGATTAGAATAAGCCTAGGGAAGACGAAAATGACATAAATGTTCAACCAATGACACAAAATCACATATTGGATGCACAAGATTGGTTAAAAACCGTAATTGTATTAGAAAAAGCCTAGGGAGGACGAAAATGACCTAAATGTTCAACCAATGACACAAAATGACACAAAATCACATATTGGATGCACAAGATTGGTTAAAAACCCTAATTGGATTAGAATAAGCCTAGGGAGGACGAAAATGACCTAAATGTTCAACCAATGAAACAAAGTGACACAAAATCACATATTGGATGCACTAGATTGGTCAAAAAACCCTAATTGGATTAGAATAAGCCTAGGGAGGACGAAAATGACCTATATGTTCAACCAATGACACGAAAGCACATATTGGATGCACAAGATTGGTTAAAAACCCTAATTGGATTAGAATAAGCCTAGGGAGGACGAAAATGACATAAATGTTTAACCAATGACACAAAATGACACAAAATCACATATTAGATGCACAAGATTGGTTAAAAACCCTAATTGGATTAGAATAAGCCTAGGGAGGACGAAAATGACCTAAATGTTCAACCAATGACACAAAATGACACAAAATCACATATTGGATGCACAAGATTGGTTAAAAACCCTAATTGGATTAGAATAAGCCTAGGGAGGACGAAAATGACCTAAATGTTCAACCAATGACACAAAATGACATATTGGGTGCACAAGATTGGTTAAAAATCCTAATTGGATTAGAATAAGCCTAGAGAGGACGAAAATGACCTAAATGTTCAACCAATGACACAAAATGACACAAAATCACATATTTGATCCACAAGATTGTTTAAAAACCCTAATTGGATTAGAATACGCCTAGGGAGTAGGAAAATGACCTAAATGTTCAACCAATGACACAAAATCACATATTGGATGGACAAGATTGGTTAAAAACCCTAATTGGATTAGAATAAGCCTAGGGAGGACGAAAATGACCTAAATGTTCAACCAATGACACAAAATGACACAAAATCACATATTGGATGCACAAGATTGGTTAAAAACCCTAATTGGATTAGAATAAGCCTAGGGAGGATGAAAATGACCTCAATGTTCAACTAGTGACACAAAATCACATATTGGATACACAAGATTGGTTAAAAACGCTAATTGGATTAGAATAAGCCTAGGGAGGACGAAAATGACCTAAATGTTCAACCAATGACACAAAATGACACAAAATCACATATTGGATGCACAAGATTGGTTAAAAACCCTAATTGGATTAGAATAAGCCTAGGGAGGACGAAAATGACCTAAATGTTCAACCAATGACACAAAATGACACAAAATCACATATTGGATGCACAAGATTGGTTAAAAACCCTAATTGGATTAGAATATGCCTAGGGAGGACCAAAATGACCTAAATGTTCAACCAATGACACATAATGACACAAAATCACATATTGGATGCACAAGATTGGTTAAAAACCCTAATTGGATTAGAATAAGCCTAGGGAGGACGAAAATGACCTAAATGTTCAACCAATGACACAAAATGACACAAAATCACATATTGGATGCACAAGATTGGTTAAAAACCCTAATTGGATTAGAATATGCCTAGGGAGGACAAAACTGACCTAAATGTTCAACCAATGACACAAAATCACATATTGGATGCACAAGATTGGTTAAAAACCCTAATTGGATTAGAATAAGCCTAGGGAGGACGAAAATGACCTAAATGTTCAACCAATGACACAAAATGACACACAATCACATATTGGATGCACAAGATTGGTTAAAAACCCTAATTGGATTAGAATAAGCCTAGGGAGGACGAAAATGACCTAAATGTTCAACCAATGACACAAAATGACACAAAATCACATATTGGATGCACAAGATTGGTTAAAAACCCTAATTGGATTAGAATAAGCCTAGGGAGGACGAAAATGACCTACATGTTCAACCAATGACACAAAATCACATATTGGATGAACAAGATTGGTTAAAAACCCTAATTGGATTAGAATAAGCGTATGGAGGATGAAAATGACCTAAATGTTCAACCAATGACACAAAATGACACAAAATCACATGTTGGATGCACAAGATTGGTTAAAAACCCTAATTGGATTAGAATAAGCCTTGGGAGGACGAAAATGACCTAAATGTTCAACCAATGACACAAAATGACACAAAATCACATATTGGATGCACAAGATTGGTTAAAAACCCTAATTGGATTAGAATAAGCCTAGGGAGGACGAAAATGACCTAAATGTTCAACCAATGACACAAAATCACTAATTGGATGCACAAGATTGGTTAAAAACCCTAATTGAATTAGAATAAGCCTAGGGAGAACAAAAATGACCGAAATGTTAAACCAATGACACAAACGCACTTATTGGATGCACAAGATTGGTTAAAAACCCTAATTGGATTAGAATAAGCCTAGGGAGGACGAAAATGACCTAAATGTTCAACCAATGACACAAAATCACTAATTGGATGCACAAGATTGGTTAAAAACCCTGATTGAATTAGAATAAGTCTAGGGAGAACGAAAATGACCGAAATGTTAAACCAACGACACAAACGCACTTATTGGATACACAAGAATGCTTAAAAACCCTAATTGGATTAGAATAAGCCTAGGGAGGACGAAAATGACCTAAATGTTCAACCAACGACACAAAATCATTTATTGGATGCGCAAGATTGGTTAAAAACCCTAAATGGATTAGAATAAGCCTAAGGAGGACGAAAACGACGTAAATGTTCAACCAATGACACAAAATCACTTATTGGATGCTCAAGATTGGTTAAAAACCCTAATTGGATTAGAATAAGCCTAGGGAGGACGAAAATGACCTAAATGTTCAACCAATGACACAAAATCACTAATTGGATGCACAACATTGGTTAAAAACCCTAATTGGATTAGAATATGCCTAGGGAGGACGAAAATGACCTAAATATTCAACCAAATACACAAAATCACTAATTGGATGCACAAACTTGGTTAAAAACCCTAATTGGATTAGAATAAGCCTAGGGACGACGAAAAATGACCAAAATATTCAACCAATGACACAAAATCACTTATTGGGTGCACAAGATTAGTTAAAAACCCTAATTCGATTAGAATAAGCCTAGGAAGGACGGAAAATGACCTAAATGTTCAACCAATGATACAAAATCACTTATTGGATGCACAAGATTGGTTAAAAACCCTAATTGGATTAGAATAAGGCTAGGGAGGACGAAAATGGTCAAAAAGTTCAATCAATGACACAAAATCACTTATTGGATGCACAAGATCGATTAAAAACCCTAATTGGATTAGAATAAGCGAAGAAAGGACGAAAATGGTCGAAATGTAAAACAAACGACACAAACACACTTATTGGATGCAGAAGATTGGTTAAAAACCCTAATTGGATTAGAATAAGCCTAGGGAGGACGAAAATGACCTAAATGTTCAACCAATGACACAAAATCACTAATTGGATGCACAAGATTGGTTAAAAACCCTAATTGAATTAGAATAAGTCTAGGGAGAACGAAAATGACCGAAATGTTAAACCAACGACACAAACGCACTTATTGGATACACTAGATTGGTTAAAAACCCTAATTGGATTAGAATAAGCCTAGGGAGCACGAAAATGACCTAAATGTTCAACCAATGACACAAAATCACTTATTGGATTCACACGATTGGTTAAAAACCTTAATTGGATTAGAATAAGCCTAGGGAGGACGAAAATGACCAAAATGTTCAACCAAATACACTAAATCACTTATTGGATGCACAAACTTGCTTAAAAACCGTAATTGGATTAGAATAAGCCTAGGGAGGACGAAAATGACCTAAATGTTCCCCCATTGACACAAAATCATTTGTTGGATGCGCAAGATTGGTTAAAAACCCTAATTGGATTAGAATAAGCCTAGGGAGGACGAAAATGACCAAAATGTTCAACCAACGACACAAAATCAATTATTGGATGCATAAGATTTATTAAAAACCCTAATTGGATTAGAATAAGCCTAGGAAGGACGAAAATGACCTAAATGTTCAACCAAGGACAAAAAATCACTTATTGGATGCACAAGATTCGTTAAAAACCCTGATTGGATTAGAATAAGCGTAGGGAGGACGAAAATGACCGAAATGTTAAACCAACGACACAAACGCACTTATTGGATGCACAAGAATGCTTAAAAACCCTAATTGGATTAGAATAAGCCTAGGGAGGACGAAAATGACCAAAATATTGAACCAATGACACAAAATTACTTATTTGATGCACAAGATTGGTTGAAAACCCTAATTGGATTAGAATAAGCCTAAGGAGGACGAAAACGACGTAAATGTTCAACAATTGACACAAAATAATTTATTGGATGCTCAAGATTGGTTAAAAACCCTAATTGGATTAGAATAAGACTAGGGAGGACGAAAATGACCTAAATGTTCAACCAATGACAAAAAATTATTTATTGGATGCGCAAGATTGGTTAAAAACCCTAATTGGATTAGAATAAGCCTAGGGAGGACGAAAATGACCAAAATGTTCAACCCATGACACAAAATCAATTATTGGATGCATAAGATTTATTAAAAACCCTAATTGGATTAGAGTAAGCCTAGGAAAGACAAAAATGACCTAAATGTTCAACCAAGTGCAAAAAATCACTTATTGGATGCACAAGATTGGTTAAAAACCCTGATTGGATTAGAATAAGCATAGGGAGGACGAAAATGACCGAAATGTTAAACCAACGACACAAACGCACTTATTGGATGCACAAGAATACTTAAAACCCCTAATTGGATTAGAATAAGCCTAGGGAGGACGAAAATGACCAAAATATTCAACCAATGACACAAAATCACTTATTTGATGCACAAGATTGGTTGAAAACCCTAATTGGATTAGAATAAGCCTTGGGACGACGAAAATGACCTAAATGTTCAACAAACGACAAAAACACACTTATTGGATGCAGAAGATTGGTTAAAAACCCTAATTGGATTAGAATAAGCCTAGGGAGGACGAAAATGACCTAAATGTTCAACCAAATACACAAAATCACTTATTGGATGCACAAACTTGGTTAAAAACCGTAATTGGATTAGAATAAGCCTAGGGAGGATGAAAATGACCTAAATGTTCAACCAATGACACAAAATCATTTATTGGATGCGCAAGATTGGTTAAAAACCCTAATTGGATTAGAATAAGCCTAGGGAGGACGAAAATGACCAAAATGTTCAACCAATGACACAAAATCAATTATTGGATGCATAAGATTTATTAAAAACCCTAATTGGATTAGAATAAGTCTAGGAAAGACGAAAATGACCTAAATGTTCAACCGAGGACAACAAATCACTTTTTGGATGCACAAGATTGGTTAAAAACTCTAATTGCATTAGAGTAAGTGTAGGGAGGACGAAAATGACCAAAATGTTAAACCAACGACACAAACGCACATATTGGATGCACAAGAATGCTTAAAAACCCTAATGGATTAGAATAAGCCTAGGGAGGACAAAAATGACCTAAATGTTCAACCAACGACACAAAATCATTTATTGGATGCGCAAGATTGGTTAAAAACCCTAAATGGATTAGAATAAGCCTAAGGAGGACGAAAACGACGTAAATGTTCAACCAATGACACAAAATCACTTATTGGATGCTCAAGATTGGTTAAAAACCCTAATTGGATTAGAATAAGCCTAGGGAGGACGAAAATGACCAAAATGTTCAACCAATGACACAAAATCAATTATTGGATGCATAAGATTTATTAAAAACCCTAATTGGATTAGAATAAGTCTAGGAAAGACGAAAATGACCTAAATGTTCAACCGAGGACAACAAATCACTTTTTGGATGCACAAGATTGGTTAAAAACTCTAATTGCATTAGAGTAAGTGTAGGGAGGACGAAAATGACCAAAATGTTAAACCAACGACACAAACGCACATATTGGATGCACAAGAATGCTTAAAAACCCTAATGGATTAGAATAAGCCTAGGGAGGACGAAAATGACCTAAATGTTCAACCAACGACACAAAATCATTTATTGGATGCGCAAGATTGGTTAAAAACCCTAAATGGATTAGAATAAGCCTAAGGAGGACGAAAACGACGTAAATGTTCAACCAATGACACAAAATCACTTATTGGATGCTCAAGATTGGTTAAAAACCCTAATTGGATTAGAATAAGCCTAGGGAGGACGAAAATGACCAAAATGTTCAACCAATGACACAAAATCAATTATTGGATGCATAAGATTTATTAAAAACCCTAATTGGATTAGAATAAGTCTAGGAAAGACGAAAATGACCTAAATGTTCAACCAAGGACAAAAAATCACTTTTTGGATGCACAAGATTGGTTAAAAACCCTGATTGCATTAGAATAAGCGTAGGGAGGACGAAAATGACCAAAATGTTAAACCAACGACACAAACGCACTTATTGGATGCACAAGAATGCTTAAAAACCCTAATGGATTAGAATAAGCCTAGGGAGGACGAAAATGACCTAAATGTTCAACCAATGACACAAAATCACTTATTGGATGCACACAATTGGTTAAAAACCCTAATTGGATTAGAATAAGCCTAGGGAGGACGAAAATGACCTAAATATTCCACCAAATACACAAAATCACTTATTGGATGCACAAACTTGGTTAAAAACCCTAATTGGATTAGAATAAGCCTAGGGACGACGAAAAATGACCAAAATATGCAACCAATGACACAAAATCACTTATTGGGTGCATTAGATTAGTTAAAAACCCTAATTCGATTAGAATAAGCCTATGAAGGACGGAAAATGACCTAAATGTTCAACCAATGATACAAAATCACTTATTGGATGCACAAGATTGGTTAAAAACCTTAATTGGATTAGAATAAGCCTAGAAAGGACGAAAATGACCTAAATGTTCAACCAAATACACAAAATCACTTATTGGATTCAAAAGATTGGTTAAAAACCCTAATTGGATTAGAATAAGCCTAGGGAGGACGAAAATGGTCAAAAAGTTCAATCAATGACACAAAATCACTTATTGGATGCACAAGATCGATTAAAAACCCTAATTGGATTAGAATAAGCGAAGAAAGGACGAAAATGGTCGAAATGTTAAACAAACGACACAAATACACTTATTTGATGCACAAGATTGGTTGAAAACCCTAATTGGATTAGAATAAGCCTTGGGACGACGAAAATGACCTAAATGTTCAACAAACGACAAAAACACACTTATTGGATGCAGAAGATTGGTTAAAAACCCTAATTGGATTAGAATAAGCCTAGGGAGGACGAAAATGACCTAAATGTTCAACCAAATACACAAAATCACTTATTGGATGCACAAACTTGGTTAAAAACCGTAATTGGATTAGAATAAGCCTAGGGAGGATGAAAATGACCTAAATGTTCAACCAATGACACAAAATCATTTATTGGATGCGCAAGATTGGTTAAAAACCCTAATTGGATTAGAATAAGCCTAGGGAGGACGAAAATGACCAAAATGTTCAACCAATGACACAAAATCAATTATTGGATGCATAAGATTTATTAAAAACCCTAATTGGATTAGAATAAGCCTAGGAAAGACGAAAATGACCTAAATGTTCAACCAAGGACAAAAAATCACTTATTGGATGCACAAGATTGGTTAAAAACCCTGATTGGATTAGAATAAGCGTAGGGAGGACGAAATGACCGAAATGTTGAACCAACGACACAAACGCACTTATTGGGTGCACAAGAATGCTAAAAAACCCTAATTGGATTAGAATAAGCCTACAGAGGACGAAAATGACCAAAATATTCAACCAATGACACAAAATCACTTATTTGATGCACAAGATTGGTTGAAAACCCTAATTGGATTAGAATAAGCCTAAGGAGGACGAAAACGACCTAAATGTTCAACCAATGACACAAAATCACTTATTGGATGCTCAAGATTGGTTAAAAACCCTAATTGGATTAGAATAAGCCTAGGGAGGACGAAAATGACCTAAATGTTCAACCAATGACACAAAATCACTTATTGGATGCACACGATTGGTTAAAAACCCTAATTGGATTAGAATAAGCCTAGGGAGGACGAAAATGATCAAAATATTCAACCAATGACACAAAATCATTTATTGAATGCACAAGATTGGTTGAAAACCCTAATTGGATTAGAATAAGCCTAAGGAGGACGAAAACGACGTAAATGTTCAACCAATGACACAAAATCAGTTATTGGATGCTCAAGATTGGTTAAAAACCCTAATTGGATAAGAATATGCCTAGGGAGGCAAAAATGACCTAAATGTTCAACCAATGACACAAAATCATTTATTGGATGCGCCAGATTGGTTAAAAACCCTAATTGGATTAGAATAAGCCTAGGGTGGACGAAAATGACCAAAATGTTCAACCAATGACACAAAATAAATTCTTGGATGCATAAGATTTATTAAAAACCCTAATCGGATTAGAATAAGCCTAGGAAAGACGAAAATGACCTAAATGTTCAACCAAGGACAAAAAATCAGTTATTGGATGCACAACATTGGTTAAAAACCCTGATTGGATTAGAATAAGCGTAGGAAGGACGAAAATGACCGAAATGTTAAACCAACGACACAAACGCACTTATTGGATGCACACGATTGGTTAAAAACCCTAATTGGATTAGAATAAGCCTAGGGAGGATGAAAATGACCAAAATGTTCAACCAAATACACAAAATCACTTATTGGGTGCACAAACTTGCTTAAAAACCGTAATTGGATTAGAATAAGCCTAGGGAGGACGAAAATGACCTAAATGTTCCCCCAATGACACAAAATAACTTATTGGATGCTCAAGATTGGTTAAAAACCCTAATTGGATTAGAATAAGCCTAGGGAGGACGAAAATGACCTAAATGTTCAGCCAATGACACAAAATCATTTATTGGATGCGCAAGATTGGTTAAAAACCCTAATTGGATTAGAATAAGCCTAGGGCGGACGAAAATGACCAAAATGTTCAACCAATGACACAAAATCAATTATTGGATGCATAAGATTTATTAAAAACCCTAATTGGATTAGAATAAGCCTAGGAAAGAAGAAAATGACCTAAATGTTCAACCAAGGACAAAAAATCACTTATTGGATGCACAAGATTGGTTAAAAACCCTGATTGGATTAGAATAAGCGTAGGAAGGACGAAAATGACCGAAATGTTAAACCAACGACACAAACGCACTAATTGGATGCACAAGAATGCTTAAAAACCCTAATTGGATTAGAATAAGCCTAAGGAGGACGAAAACGGCGTAAATGTTCAACAAATGACACAAAATCACTTATTGGATGCTCAAGATTGGTTAAAAACCCTAATTGGATTAGAATAAGCCTAGGGAGGACGAAAATGACCTAAATGTTCAACCAATGACACAAAATCACTTATTGGATGCACAAGATTGGTTAAAAACCCTAATTGGATTAGAATAAGGCTAGGGAGGACGAAAATGACCTAAATGTTCAACCAATGACACAAAATGACACAAAATCACATATTGGATGCACAAGATTGGTTAAAAACCCTTATTGGATTAGAATAAGCCTAGGGAGGACGAAAATGACCTAAATGTTCAACCAATGACATAAAATGACACAAAATCACATATTGGATGCACAAGATTGGTTAAAAACCCTAATTGGATTAGAATAAGCCTAGGGAGGACGAAATTGACCTAAATGTTCAACCAATGACACAAAATGACACAAAATCACATATTGGATGCACAAGATTGGTTAAAAACCCTAATTAGATTAGAATAAGCCTAGGGAGGACGAAAATCACCTAAATGTTCAACCAATGACACAAAATGACACAAAATCACATATTGGATGCACAAGATTCGTTAAAAACCCTAATTGGATTAGAATAAGCCTAGGGAGGACGAAAATGACGTAAATGTTCAACCATTGACACAAAATGACACAAAATCACATATTGGATGCACAAGATTGGTTAAAAACCCTAATTGGATTAGAATAAGCCTAGGGAGGACGAAAATGACCTAAATGTTCAACCAATGACACAAAATGACACAAAATCACATATTGGATGCACAAGATTGGTTAAAAACCGTAATTCGATTAGAATAAGCCTAGGGAGGACGAAAATGACCTAAATGTTCAACCAATGACACAAAATGACACAAAATCACATATTGGATGCACAAGATTGGTTAAAAACCCTAATTGGATTAGAATAAGCCTAGCAAGGCGAAAATGACCTAAATGTTCAACCAATGACACAAAATCACATATTGGATGCACAAGATTGGTTAAAAACCCTAATTGGATTAAAATAAGCCTAGGGAGTACGAAAATGACCTAAATGTTCAACCAACGACACAAAATGACACAAAATCACACATTGGATGCACAAGATTGGTTAAAAACCTTAATTGGATTAGAATAAGCCTAGGGAGGACGAAAATGACCTAAATGTTCAACCAATGACACAAAATGACACAAAATCACATATTGGATGCACAATATTGGTTAAAAACCTTAATTGGATTAGAATAAACCTAGGGAGGACGAAAATTACCTAAATGTTCAACCAATGATACAAAATGACACAAAATCACATATTGGATGCACAAGATTGGTTAAAAACCCTAATTGGATTAGAATAAGCCTAGCAAGGCGAAAATGACCTAAATGTTCAACCAATGACACAAAATCACATATTGGATGCACAAGATTGGTTAAAAACCCTAATTGGATTAGAATAAGCCTAGGGAGGACGAAAATGACCTAAATGTTCAACCAATGACACAAAATCACTAATTGGATGCACAAGATTGGTTAAAAACCCTAATTGAATTAGAATAAGCCTAGGGAGAACAAAAATGACCGAAATGTTAAACCAATGACACAAACGCACTTATTGGATGCACAAGATTGGTTAAAAACCCTAATTGGATTAGAATAAGCCTAGGGAGGACGAAAATGACCTAAATGTTCAACCAATGACACAAAATCACTAATTGGATGCACAAGATTGGTTAAAAACCCTGATTGAATTAGAATAAGTCTAGGGAGAACGAAAATGACCGAAATGTTAAACCAACGACACAAACGCACTTATTGGATACACAAGAATGCTTAAAAACCCTAATTGGATTAGAATAAGCCTAGGGAGGACGAAAATGACCTAAATGTTCAACCAACGACACAAAATCATTTATTGGATGCGCAAGATTGGTTAAAAACCCTAAATGGATTAGAATAAGCCTAAGGAGGACGAAAACGACGTAAATGTTCAACCAATGACACAAAATCACTTATTGGATGCTCAAGATTGGTTAAAAACCCTAATTGGATTAGAATAAGCCTAGGGAGGACGAAAATGACCAAAATGTTCAACCAATGACACAAAATCAATTATTGGATGCATAAGATTTATTAAAAACCCTAATTGGATTAGAATAAGTCTAGGAAAGACGAAAATGACCTAAATGTTCAACCAAGGACAAAAAATCACTTTTTGGATGCACAAGATTGGTTAAAAACCCTGATTGCATTAGAATAAGCGTAGGGAGGACGAAAATGACCAAAATGTTAAACCAACGACACAAACGCACTTATTGGATGCACAAGAATGCTTAAAAACCCTAATGGATTAGAATAAGCCTAGGGAGGACGAAAATGACCTAAATGTTCAACCAATGACACAAAATCACTTATTGGATGCACACAATTGGTTAAAAACCCTAATTGGATTAGAATAAGCCTAGGGAGGACGAAAATGACCTAAATATTCCACCAAATACACAAAATCACTTATTGGATGCACAAACTTGGTTAAAAACCCTAATTGGATTAGAATAAGCCTAGGGACGACGAAAAATGACCAAAATATTCAACCAATGACACAAAATCACTTATTGGGTGCATTAGATTAGTTAAAAACCCTAATTCGATTAGAATAAGCCTATGAAGGACGGAAAATGACCTAAATGTTCAACCAATGATACAAAATCACTTATTGGATGCACAAGATTGGTTAAAAACCTTAATTGGATTAGAATAAGCCTAGAAAGGACGAAAATGACCTAAATGTTCAACCAAATACACAAAATCACTTATTGGATTCAAAAGATTGGTTAAAAACCCTAATTGGATTAGAATAAGCCTAGGGAGGACGAAAATGGTCAAAAAGTTCAATCAATGACACAAAATCACTTATTGGATGCACAAGATCGATTAAAAACCCTAATTGGATTAGAATAAGCGAAGAAAGGACGAAAATGGTCGAAATGTTAAACAAACGACACAAATACACTTATTTGATGCACAAGATTGGTTGAAAACCCTAATTGGATTAGAATA
>JBBPBQ010000004.1:23755067-23772339 GCA_037974755.1 Cicer yamashitae | reverse complement strand
AACCAATGAAACAAAATAAGTTATTGGATGCTCAAGATTGGTTAAAAACCCTAATTGGATAAGAATATGCCTAGGGAGGCAAAAATGACCTAAATGTTCAACCAATGACACAAAATCATTTATTGGATGCGCCAGATTGGTTAAAAACTCTAATTGGATTAGAATAAGCCTAGGGCGGACGAAAATGACCAAAATGTTCCACCAATGACACAAAATAAATTCTTGGATGCATAAGATTTATTAAAAACCCTAATCGGATTAGAATAAGCCTAGGAAAGACGAAAATGACCTAAATGTTCAACCAAGGACAAAAAATCAGTTATTGGATGCACAACATTGGTTAAAAACCCTGATTGGATTAGAATAAGCGTAGGAAGGACGAAAATGACCGAAATGTTAAACCAACGACACAAACGCACTTATTGGATGCACAAGAATGCTTAAAAACCCTAATTGGATTAGAATAAGCCTAGGGAGGACGAAAATGACCAAAATATTCAACCAATGACACAAAATCACTTATCTGATGCACAAGATTGGTTGAAAACCCTAATTGGATTAGAATAAGCCTAAGGAGGACGAAAACGACGTAAATGTTCAACCAATGACACAAAATAACTTATTGGATGCTCAAGATTGGTTAAAAACCCTAATTGGATTAGAATAAGCCTAGGGACGACGAAAATGACCAAAATGTTCAACCAATGACACAAAATCATTTATTGGATGCGCAAGATTGGTTAAAAACCCTAATTGGATTAGAATAAGCCTAGGGAGGACGAAAATGACCTAAATGTTCAACCAATGACACAAAATCATTTATTGGATGCGCAAGATTGGTTAAAAACCCTAATTGGATTAGAATAAGCCTAGGGAGGATGAAAATGACCAAACTGTTCAACCAATGACACAAAATTAATTATTGAATGCATAAGATTTATTAAGAACCCTAATTGGATTAGAATAAGCCTAGGAAAGACGAAAATGACCTAAATGTTCAACCAAGGACAAAAAATCACTTATTGGATGCACAAGATTGGTTAAAAACCCTGATTGGATTAGAATAAGCCTAGGGATGACGAAAATGACCAAAATGTTCATCCAATGACACAAAATGATTTATTGGATGCATAAGATTTATTGAAAACCCTAATTGGATTAGAATAAGCCTAGGAAGGACGAAAATGACCTAAATGTTCAACCAAGGACAAAAAATCACTTATTGGATGCACAAGATTGGTTAAAAACTCTGATTGGATTAGAATAAGCATAGGGAGGACGAAAATGACCGAAATGTTAAACCAACGACACAAACGCACTTATTGGATGCACAAGAATGCTTAAAAACCCTAATTGGATTAGAATAAGCCTAGGGAGAACGAAAATGACCAAAATATTCAACCAATGACACAAAATCACTTATTTGATGCACAAGATTGGTTGAAAACCCTAATTGGATTAGAATAAGCCTAAGGAGGACGAAAACGACGTAAATGTTCAACCAATGACACAAAATAACTTATTGGATGCTCAAGATTAGTTAACAACCCTAATTGGATTAGAATAAGCCTAGGGAGGATGAAAATGACCAAACTGTTCAACCAATGACACAAAATTAATTATTGGATGCATAAGATTTATTAAGAACCCTAATTGGATTAGAATAAGCCTAGGAAAGACGAAAATGACCTAAATGTTCCACCAAGGACAAAAAATCACTTATTGGATGCACAAGATTGGTTAAAAACCCTGATTGGATTAGAATAAGCCTAGGGAGGACGAAAATAACCAAAATGTTCATCCAATGACACAAAATCAATTATTGGATGCATAAGATTTATTAAAAACCCTAATTGGATTAGAATAAGCCTAGGAAGGACGAAAATGACCTAAATGTTCAACCAAGGACAAAAAATCACTTATTGGATGCACAAGATTGGTTAAAAACCCCGATTGGATTATAATAAGCGTAGGGAGGACGAAAATGACCGAAATGTTAAACCAACGACACAAACGCACTTATTGGATGCACACGATTGGTTAAAAACCCTAATTGGATTAGAATAAACCTAGGCAGGACGAAAATGACCAAAATGTTCAACCAAATACACAAAATCACTTATTGGATGCACAAGAATGCTTAAAAACCCTAATTGGATTAGAATAAGCCTAAGGAGGACGAAAACGACGTAAATGTTCATCCAATGACACAAAATAACTTATTGGATGCTCAAGATTGGTTAAAAACCCTAATTGGATTAGAATAAGCCTAGGGACGACGAAAATGACCAAAATGTTCAACCAATGACACAAAATCATTTATTGGATGCGCAAGATTGGTTAAAAACCCTAATTGGATTAGATTAAGCCTAAGGAGGACGAAAACGACGTAAATGTTCAACCAATGACACAAAATAACTTATTGGATGCTCAAGATTGGTTAAAAACCCTAATTGGATTAGAATAAGCCTAGGGACGACGAAAATGACCAAAATGTTCAACCAATGACACAAAATCATTTATTGGATGCGCAAGATTGGTTAAAAACCCTAATTGGATTAGAATAAGCCTAGGGAGGACGAAAATGACCTAAATGTTCAACCAATGACACAAAACCATTTATTGGATGCGCAAGATTGGTTAAAAACCCTAATTGGATTAGAATAAGCCTAGGGAGGATGAAAATGACCAAACTGTTCAACCAATGACACAAAATTAATTATTGAATGCATAAGATTTATTAAGAACCCTAATTGGATTAGAATAAGCCTAGGAAAGACGAAAATGACCTAAATGTTCAACCAAGGACAAAAAATCACTTATTGGATGCACAAGATTGGTTAAAAACCCTGATTGGATTAGAATAAGCCTAGGGATGACGAAAATGACCAAAATGTTCATCCAATGACACAAAATGATTTATTGGATGCATAAGATTTATTGAAAACCCTAATTGGATTAGAATAAGCCTAGGAAGGACGAAAATGACCTAAATGTTCAACCAAGGACAAAAAATCACTTATTGGATGCACAAGATTGGTTAAAAACTCTGATTGGATTAGAATAAGCATAGGGAGGACGAAAATGACCGAAATGTTAAACCAACGACACAAACGCACTTATTCGATGCACAAGAATGCTTAAAAACCCTAATTGGATTAGAATAAGCCTAGGGAGAACGAAAATGACCAAAATATTCAACCAATGACACAAAATCACTTATTTGATGCACAAGATTGGTTGAAAACCCTAATTGGATTAGAATAAGCCTAAGGAGGACGAAAACGACGTAAATGTTCAACCAATGACACAAAATAACTTATTGGATGCTCAAGATTAGTTAAAAAACCTAATTGGATTAGAATAAGCCTAGGGAGGACGAAAATGACTTAAATGTTCAACCAATGACACAATCATTTATTGGATGCGCAAGATTGGTTAAAAACCCTAATTGGATTAGAATAAGCCTAGGGAGGGCCAAAATGACCAAAATGTTCAACCAATGACACAAAATCAATTATTTGATACACAAGATTGGTTGAAAACCCTATTTGGATTAGAATAAGCCTAAGGAGGACGAAAACGACGTAAACGTTCAACAAATGACACAAAATCACTTATTGGATGCTCAAGATTGGTTAAAAACCCTAATTGGATTAGAATAAGCCTAGGGAGGACGAAAATGACCTAAATGATCAACCAATGACACAAAATCACTTATTGGATGCACACGATTGGTTAAAAACCCTAATCGGATTAGAATAAGCCTAGGGAGGACGAAAATGACCAAAATATTCAACCAATGACACCAAATCATTTATTGAATGCACAAGATTGGTTGAAAACCCTAATTGGATTAGAATAAGCCTAAGGAGGACGAAAACGACGTAAATGTTGAACCAATGAAACAAAATAAGTTATTGGATGCTCAAGATTGGTTAAAAACCCTAATTGGATAAGAATATGCCTAGGGAGGCAAAAATGACCTAAATGTTCAACCAATGACACAAAATCATTTATTGGATGCGCCAGATTGGTTAAAAACTCTAATTGGATTAGAATAAGCCTAGGGCGGACGAAAATGACCAAAATGTTCCACCAATGACACAAAATAAATTCTTGGATGCATAAGATTTATTAAAAACCCTAATCGGATTAGAATAAGCCTAGGAAAGACGAAAATGACCTAAATGTTCAACCAAGGACAAAAAATCAGTTATTGGATGCACAACATTGGTTAAAAACCCTGATTGGATTAGAATAAGCGTAGGAAGGACGAAAATGACCGAAATGTTAAACCAACGACACAAACGCACTTATTGGATGCACAAGAATGCTTAAAAACCCTAATTGGATTAGAATAAGCCTAGGGAGGACGAAAATGACCAAAATATTCAACCAATGACACAAAATCACTTATCTGATGCACAAGATTGGTTGAAAACCCTAATTGGATTAGAATAAGCCTAAGGAGGACGAAAACGACGTAAATGTTCAACCAATGACACAAAATAACTTATTGGATGCTCAAGATTGGTTAAAAACCCTAATTGGATTAGAATAAGCCTAGGGACGACGAAAATGACCAAAATGTTCAACCAATGACACAAAATCATTTATTGGATGCGCAAGATTGGTTAAAAACCCTAATTGGATTAGAATAAGCCTAGGGAGGACGAAAATGACCTAAATGTTCAAGCAAGCACAAAAAATCACTTATGGGATGCACAAGATTGGTTAAAAACCCTAATTGGATTAAAATAAGCCTAAGGAGGACGAAAACGACGTAAATGTTCAACAAATGACACAAAATCACTTATTGGATGCTCAAGATTGGTTAAAAACCCTAATTGGATTAGAATAAGCCTAGGGTGGACGAAAATGACCTAAATGTTCAACCAATGACACAAAATCATTTATTGGATGCGCAAGATTGGTTAAAAACCCTAATTGGATTAGAATAAGCCTAGGGAGGATGAAAATGACCAAACTGTTCAACCAATGACACAAAATTAATTATTGGATGCATAAGATTTATTAAGAACCCTAATTGGATTAGAATAAGCCTAGGAAAGACGAAAGTGACCTAAATGTTCAACCAAGGACAAAAAATCACTTATTGGATGCACAAGATTGGTTAAAAACCCTGATTGGATTAGAATAAGCCTAGGGAGGACGAAAATGACCTAAATGTTCATCCAATGACACAAAATGATTTATTGGATGCATAAGATTTATTAAAAACCCTAATTGGATTAGAATAAGCCTAGGAAGGACGAAAATGACCTAAATATTCAACCAAGGACAAAAAATCACTTATTGGATGCACAAGATTGGTTAAAAACTCTGATTGGATTAGAATAAGCATAGGGAGGACGAAAATGACCGAAATGTTAAACCAACGACACAAACGCACTTATTGGATGCACAAGAATGCTTAAAAACCCTAATTGGATTAGAATAAGCCTAGGGAGAACGAAAATGACCAAAATATTCAACCAATGACACAAAATCACTTATTTGATGCACAAGATTGGTTGAAAACCCTAATTGGATTAGAATAAGCCTAAGGAGGACGAAAACGACGTAAATGTTCAACCAATGACACAAAATAACTTATTGGATGCTCAAGATTAGTTAACAACCCTAATTGGATTAGAATAAGCCTAGGGAGGATGAAAATGACCAAACTGTTCAACCAATGACACAAAATTAATTATTGGATGCATAAGATTTATTAAGAACCCTAATTGGATTAGAATAAGCCTAGGAAAGACGAAAATGACCTAAATGTTCAACCAAGGACAAAAAATCACTTATTGGATGCACAAGATTGGTTAAAAACCCTGATTGGATTAGAACAAGCCTAGGGAGGACGAAAATAACCAAAATGTTCATCCAATGACACAAAATCAATTATTGGATGCATAAGATTTATTAAAAACCCTAATTGGATTAGAATAAGCCTAGGAAGGACGAAAATGACCTAAATGTTCAACCAAGGACAAAAAATCACTTATTGGATGCACAAGATTGGTTAAAAACCCCGATTGGATTATAATAAGCGTAGGGAGGACGAAAATGACCGAAATGTTAAACCAACGACACAAACGCACTTATTGGATGCACACGATTGGTTAAAAACCCTAATTGGATTAGAATAAGCCTAGGCAGGACGAAAATGACCAAAATGTTCAACCAAATACACAAAATCACTTATTGGATGCACAAGAATGCTTAAAAACCCTAATTGGATTAGAATAAGCCTAAGGAGGACGAAAACGACGTAAATGTTCAACCAATGACACAAAATAACTTATTGGATGCTCAAGATTGGTTAAAAACCCTAATTGGATTAGAATAAGCCTAGGGACGACGAAAATGACCAAAATGTTCAACCAATGACACAAAATCATTTATTGGATGCGCAAGATTGGTTAAAAACCCTAATTGGATTAGAATAAGCCTAGGGAGGACGAAAATGACCTAAATGTTCAACCAATGACACAAAATCATTTATTGGATGCGCAAGATTGGTTAAAAACCCTAATTGGATTAGAATAAGCCTAGGGAGGATGAAAATGACCAAACTGTTCAACCAATGACACAAAATTAATTATTGAATGCATAAGATTTATTAAGAACCCTAATTGGATTAGAATAAGCCTAGGAAAGACGAAAATGACCTAAATGTTCAACCAAGGACAAAAAATCACTTATTGGATGCACAAGATTGGTTAAAAACCCTGATTGGATTAGAATAAGCCTAGGGATGACGAAAATGACCAAAATGTTCATCCAATGACACAAAATGATTTATTGGATGCATAAGATTTATTGAAAACCCTAATTGGATTAGAATAAGCCTAGGAAGGACGAAAATGACCTAAATGTTCAACCAAGGACAAAAAATCACTTATTGGATGCACAAGATTGGTTAAAAACTCTGATTGGATTAGAATAAGCATAGGGAGGACGAAAATGACCGAAATGTTAAACCAACGACACAAACGCACTTATTGGATGCACAAGAATGCTTAAAAACCCTAATTGGATTAGAATAAGCCTAGGGAGAACGAAAATGACCAAAATATTCAACCAATGACACAAAATCACTTATTTGATGCACAAGATTGGTTGAAAACCCTAATTGGATTAGAATAAGCCTAAGGAGGACGAAAACGACGTAAATGTTCAACCAATGACACAAAATAACTTATTGGATGCTCAAGATTAGTTAACAACCCTAATTGGATTAGAATAAGCCTAGGGAGGATGAAAATGACCAAACTGTTCAACCAATGACACAAAATTAATTATTGGATGCATAAGATTTATTAAGAACCCTAATTGGATTAGAATAAGCCTAGGAAAGACGAAAATGACCTAAATGTTCCACCAAGGACAAAAAATCACTTATTGGATGCACAAGATTGGTTAAAAACCCTGATTGGATTAGAATAAGCCTAGGGAGGACGAAAATAACCAAAATGTTCATCCAATGACACAAAATCAATTATTGGATGCATAAGATTTATTAAAAACCCTAATTGGATTAGAATAAGCCTAGGAAGGACGAAAATGACCTAAATGTTCAACCAAGGACAAAAAATCACTTATTGGATGCACAAGATTGGTTAAAAACCCCGATTGGATTATAATAAGCGTAGGGAGGACGAAAATGACCGAAATGTTAAACCAACGACACAAACGCACTTATTGGATGCACACGATTGGTTAAAAACCCTAATTGGATTAGAATAAGCCTAGGCAGGACGAAAATGACCAAAATGTTCAACCAAATACACAAAATCACTTATTGGATGCACAAGAATGCTTAAAAACCCTAATTGGATTAGAATAAGCCTAAGGAGGACGAAAACGACGTAAATGTTCAACCAATGACACAAAATAACTTATTGGATGCTCAAGATTGGTTAAAAACCCTAATTGGATTAGAATAAGCCTAGGGACGACGAAAATGACCAAAATGTTCAACCAATGACACAAAATCATTTATTGGATGCGCAAGATTGGTTAAAAACCCTAATTGGATTAGAATAAGCCTAAGGAGGACGAAAACGACGTAAATGTTCAACCAATGACACAAAATAACTTATTGGATGCTCAAGATTGGTTAAAAACCCTAATTGGATTAGAATAAGCCTAGGGAGGACGAAAATGACCTAAATGTTCAACCAATGACACAAAATCATTTATTGGATGCGCAAGATTGGTTAAAAACCCTAATTGGATTAGAATAAGCCTAGGGAGGATGAAAATGACCAAACTGTTCAACCAATGACACAAAATTAATTATTGGATGCATAAGATTTATTAAGAACCCTAATTGGATTAGAATAAGCCTAGGAAAGACGAAAATGACCTAAATGTTCAACCCAGGACAAAAAATCACTTATTGGATGCACAAGATTGGTTAAAAACCCTGATTGGATTAGAATAAGCCTAGGGAGGACGAAAATGACCAAAATATTCAACCAATGACATAAAATCACTTATTTGATGCACAAGATTGGTTGAAAACCCTAATTGGATTAGAATAAGCCTAAGGAGGACGAAAACGACGTAAATGTTCAACAAATGACACAAAATCACTTATTGGATGCTCAAGATTGGTTAAAAACCCTAATTGGATTAGAATAAGCCTAGGGAGGACGAAAATGACCTAAATGTTCAACCAACGACACAAAATCATTTATTGGATGCGCAAGATTGGTTAAAAACCCTAAACGGATTAGAATAAGCCTAAGGAGGACGAAAACGACGTAAATGTTCAACCAATGACACAAAATCACTTATTGGATGCTCAAGATTGGTTAAAAACCCTAATTGGATTAGAATAAGCCTAGGGAGGACGAAAATGACCAAAATGTTCAACCAATGACACAAAATCAATTATTGGATGCATAAGATTTATTAAAAACCCTAATTGGATTAGAATAAGCCTAGGAAAGACGAAAATGACCTAAATGTTCAACCAAGGACAAAAAATCACTTATTGGATGCACAAGATTGGTTAAAAACCCTGATTGGATTAGAATAAGCGTAGGGAGGACGAAAATGACCGAAATGTTAAACCAACGACACAAACGCACTTATTGGATGCACAAGAATGCTTAAAAACCCTAATTGGATTAGAATAAGCCTAGGGAGGACAAAAATGACCAAAATATTCAACCAATGACACAAAATCACTTATTTGATGCACAAGATTGGTTGAAAACCCTAATTGGATTAGAATAAGCCTAAGGAGGACGAAAACGACGTAAATGTTCAACCAATGACACAAAATAACTTATTGGATGCTCAAGATTGGTTAAAAACCCTAATTGGATTAGAATAAGCCTAGGGACGACGAAAATGACCAAAATGTTCAACCAATGACACAAAATCATTTATTGGATGCGCAAGATTGGTTAAAAACCCTAATTGGATTAGAATAAGCCTAGGGAGGACGAAAATGACCTAAATGTTCAACCAATGACACAAAATCATTTATTGGATGCGCAAGATTGGTTAAAAACCCTAATTGGATTAGAATAAGCCTAGGGAGGATGAAAATGACCAAACTGTTCAACCAATGACACAAAATTAATTATTGAATGCATAAGATTTATTAAGAACCCTAATTGGATTAGAATAAGCCTAGGAAAGACGAAAATGACCTAAATGTTCAACCAAGGACAAAAAATCACTTATTGGATGCACAAGATTGGTTAAAAACCCTGATTGGATTAGAATAAGCCTAGGGATGACAAAAATGACCAAAATGTTCATCCAATGACACAAAATGATTTATTGGATGCATAAGATTTATTAAAAACCCTAATTGGATTAGAATAAGCCTAGGAAGGACGAAAATGACCTAAATGTTCAACCAAGGACAAAAAATCACTTATTGGATGCACAAGATTGGTTAAAAACTCTGATTGGATTAGAATAAGCATAGGGAGGACGAAAATGACCGAAATGTTAAACCAACGACACAAACGCACTTATGGGATGCACAAGAATGCTTAAAAACCCTAATTGGATTAGAATAAGCCTAGGGAGAACGAAAATGACCAAAATATTCAACCAATGACACAAAATCACTTATTTGATGCACAAGATTGGTTGAAAACCCTAATTGGATTAGAATAAGCCTAAGGAGGACGAAAACGACGTAAATGTTCAACCAATGACACAAAATAAATTATTGGATGCTCAAGATTAGTTAAAAACCCTAATTGGATTAGAATAAGCCTAGGGAGGACGAAAATGACCTAAATGTTCAACCAATGACACAATCATTTATTGGATGCGCAAGATTGGTTAAAAACCCTAATTGGATTAGAATAAGCCTAGGGAGGGCCAAAATGACCAAAATGTTCAACCAATGACACAAAATCAATTATTTGATACACAAGATTGGTTGAAAACCCTATTTGGATTAGAATAAGCCTAAGGAGGACGAAAACGACGTAAATGTTCAACAAATGACACAAAATCACTTATTGGATGCTCAAGATTGGTTAAAGACCCTAATTGGATTAGAATAAGCCTAGGGAGGACCAAAATGACCAAAATGTTCAACCAATGACACAAAATCAATTATTTGATGCACAAGATTGGTTGAAAACCCTATTTGGATTAGAATAAGCCTAAGGAGGACGAAAACGACGTAAATGTTCAACAAATGACACAAAATCACTTATTGGATGCTCAAGATTGGTTAAAAACCCTAATTGGATTAGAATAAGCCTAGGGAGGACGTAAATGACCTAAATGTTCAACCAATGACACAAAATCGTTTATTGGATGCGCAAGATTGGTTAAAAACCCTAATTGGATTAGAATAAGCCTAGGGAGGATGAAAATGACCAAACTGTTCAACCAATGACACAAAATTAATTATTGGATGCATAAGATTTATTAAGAACCCTAATTGGATTAGAATAAGCCTAGGAAGGACGAAAATGACCTAAATGTTCAACCAAGGACAAAAAATCACTTATTGGATGCACAAGATTGGTTAAAAACCCCGATTGGATTAGAATAAGCGTAGGGAGGACGAAAATGACTGAAATGTTAAACCAACGACACAAACGCACTTATTGGATGCACACGATTGGTTAAAAACCCTAATTGGATTAGAATAAGCCTAGGGAGGACGAAAATGACCAAAATGTTCAACCAAATACACCAAATCACTTATTGGATGCACAAACTTGCTTAAAAACCGTAATTGGATTAGAATAAGCCTAGGGAGGACGAAAATGACCTAAATGTTCCCCCAATGACACAAAATAACTTATTGGATGCTCAAGATTGGTTAAAAACCCTAATTGGATTAGAATAAGCCTAGGGAGGACGAAAATGACCTAAATGTTCAGCCAATGACACAAAATCATTTATTGGATGCGCAAGATTGGTTAAAAACCCTAATTGGATTAGAATAAGCCTAGGGCGGACGAAAATGACCAAAATGTTCAACCAATGACACAAAATCAATTATTGGATGCATAAGATTTATTAAAAACTCTAATTGGATTAGAATAAGCCTAGGAAAGAAGAAAATGACCTAAATGTTCAACCAAGGACAAAAAATCACTTATTGGATGCACAAGATTGGTTAAAAACCCTGATTGGATTAGAATAAGCGTAGGAAGGACGAAAATGACCGAAATGTTAAACCAACGACACAAACGCACTAATTGGATGCACAAGAATGCTTAAAAACCCTAATTGGATTAGAATAAGCCTAAGGAGGACGAAAACGGCGTAAATGTTCAACAAATGACACAAAATCACTTATTGGATGCTCAAGATTGGTTAAAAACCCTAATTGGATTAGAATAAGCCTAGGGAGGACGAAAATGACCTAAATGTTCAACCAATGACACAAAATCATTTATTGGATGCGCAAGATTGGTTAAAAACCCTAATTGGATTAGAATAAGCCTAGGGAGGATGAAAATGACCAAACTGTTCAACCAATGACACAAAATTAATTATTGGATGCATAAGATTTATTAAGAACCCTAATTGGATTAGAATAAGCCTAGGAAAGACGAAAATGACCTAAATGTTCAACCCAGGACAAAAAATCACTTATTGGATGCACAAGATTGGTTAAAAACCCTGATTGGATTAGAATAAGCCTAGGGAGGACGAAAATGACCAAAATATTCAACCAATGACATAAAATCACTTATTTGATGCACAAGATTGGTTGAAAACCCTAATTGGATTAGAATAAGCCTAAGGAGGACGAAAACGACGTAAATGTTCAACAAATGACACAAAATCACTTATTGGATGCTCAAGATTGGTTAAAAACCCTAATTGGATTAGAATAAGCCTAGGGAGGACGAAAATGACCTAAATGTTCAACCAACGACACAAAATCATTTATTGGATGCGCAAGATTGGTTAAAAACCCTAAACGGATTAGAATAAGCCTAAGGAGGACGAAAACGACGTAAATGTTCAACCAATGACACAAAATCACTTATTGGATGCTCAAGATTGGTTAAAAACCCTAATTGGATTAGAATAAGCCTAGGGAGGACGAAAATGACCAAAATGTTCAACCAATGACACAAAATCAATTATTGGATGCATAAGATTTATTAAAAACCCTAATTGGATTAGAATAAGCCTAGGAAAGACGAAAATGACCTAAATGTTCAACCAAGGACAAAAAATCACTTATTGGATGCACAAGATTGGTTAAAAACCCTGATTGGATTAGAATAAGCGTAGGGAGGACGAAAATGACCGAAATGTTAAACCAACGACACAAACGCACTTATTGGATGCACAAGAATGCTTAAAAACCCTAATTGGATTAGAATAAGCCTAGGGAGGACAAAAATGACCAAAATATTCAACCAATGACACAAAATCACTTATTTGATGCACAAGATTGGTTGAAAACCCTAATTGGATTAGAATAAGCCTAAGGAGGACGAAAACGACGTAAATGTTCAACCAATGACACAAAATAACTTATTGGATGCTCAAGATTGGTTAAAAACCCTAATTGGATTAGAATAAGCCTAGGGACGACGAAAATGACCAAAATGTTCAACCAATGACACAAAATCATTTATTGGATGCGCAAGATTGGTTAAAAACCCTAATTGGATTAGAATAAGCCTAGGGAGGACGAAAATGACCTAAATGTTCAACCAATGACACAAAATCATTTATTGGATGCGCAAGATTGGTTAAAAACCCTAATTGGATTAGAATAAGCCTAGGGAGGATGAAAATGACCAAACTGTTCAACCAATGACACAAAATTAATTATTGAATGCATAAGATTTATTAAGAACCCTAATTGGATTAGAATAAGCCTAGGAAAGACGAAAATGACCTAAATGTTCAACCAAGGACAAAAAATCACTTATTGGATGCACAAGATTGGTTAAAAACCCTGATTGGATTAGAATAAGCCTAGGGAGGACGAAAATAACCAAAATGTTCATCCAATGACACAAAATCAATTATTGGATGCGCAAGATTGGTTAAAAACCCTAATTGGATTAGAATAAGCCTAGGGCGGACGAAAATGACCAAAATGTTCAACCAATGACACAAAATCAATTATTGGATGCATAAGATTTATTAAAAACCCTAATTGGATTAGAATAAGCCTAGGAAAGAAGAAAATGACCTAAATGTTCAACCAAGGACAAAAAATCACTTATTGGATGCACAAGATTGGTTAAAAACCCTGATTGGATTAGAATAAGCGTAGGAAGGACGAAAATGACCGAAATGTTAAACCAACGACACAAACGCACTAATTGGATGCACAAGAATGCTTAAAAACCCTAATTGGATTAGAATAAGCCTAGGCAGGGCGAAAATGACAAAAATATTCAACCAATGACACAAAATCACTTATTTGATGCACAAGTTTGGTTGAAAACCCTAATTGGATTAGAATAAGCCTAGGGAGGACGAAAATGACCTTAATGTTCAACAAATGACACAAAATCACTTATTGGATGCTCAAGATTGGTTAAAAACCCTAATTGGATTAGAATAAGCCTAGGGAGGACGAAAATGACCTAAATGTTCAACCAACGACACAAAATCATTTATTGGATGCGCAAGATTGGTTAAAAACCCTAAACGGATTAGAATAAGCCTAAGGAGGACGAAAACGACGTAAATGTTCAACCAATGACACAAAATCACTTATTGGATGCTCAAGATTGGTTAAAAACCCTAATTGGATTAGAATAAGCCTAGGGAGGACGAAAATGACCTAAATATTCAACCAATGACACAAAATCATTTATTGGATGCGCAAGAATGGTTAATAACCCTAATTGGATTAGAATAAGTCTAGGGAGGACGAAAATGACCAAAATGTTCAACCAATGACACAAAATCAATTATTGGATGCATAAGATTTATTAAAAACCCTAATTGGATTAGAATAAGCCTAGGAAAGAAGAAAATGACCTAAATGATCAACCAAGCACAAAAAACCACTTATTGGATGCACAAGATTGGTTAAAAACCCTCATTGGATTAGAATAAGCGTAGGGAGGACGAAAATGACCGAAATGTTAAACCAACGACACAAACGCACTTATTGGATGCACAAGAATGCTTAAAAACCCTAATTGGATTAGAATAAGCCTAGGGAGGACAAAAATGACCAAAATATTCAACCAATGACACAAAATCACTTATTTGATGCACAAGATTGGTTGAAAACCCTAATTGGATTAGAATAAGCCTAAGGAGGACGAAAACGACGTAAATGTTCAACCAATGACACAAAATAACTTATTGGATGCTCAAGATTGGTTAAAAACCCTAATTGGATTAGAATAAGCCTAGGGACGACGAAAATGACCAAAATGTTCAACCAATGACACAAAATCATTTATTGGATGCGCAAGATTGGTTAAAAACCCTAATTGGATTAGAATAAGCCTAGGGAGGACGAAAATGACCTAAATGTTCAAGCAAGCACAAAAAATCACTTATGGGATGCACAAGATTGGTTAAAAACCCTAATTGGATTAGAATAAGCCTAAGGAGGACGAAAACGACGTAAATGTTCAACAAATGACACAAAATCACTTATTGGATGCTCAAGATTGGTTAAAAACCCTAATTGGATTAGAATAAGCCTAGGGAGGACGAAAATGACCTAAATGTTCAACCAATGAGACAAAATTATTTATTGGATGCGCAAGATTGGTTAAAAACCCTAATTGGATTAGAATAAGCCTAGGGAGGATGAAAATGACCAAACTGTTCAACCAATGACACAAAATTAATTATTGGATGCATAAGATTTATTAAGAACCCTAATTGGATTAGAATAAGCCTAGGAAAGACGAAAATGACCTAAATGTTCAACCAAGGACAAAAAATCACTTATTGGATGCACAAGATTGGTTAAAAACCCTGATTGGATTAGAATAAGCCTAGGGATGACGAAAATGACCAAAATGTTCATCCAATGACACAAAATGATTTATTGGATGCATAAGATTTATTAAAAACCCTAATTGGATTAGAATAAGCCTAGGAAGGACGAAAATGACCTAAATGTTCAACCAAGAGCAAAAAATCACTTATTGGATGCACAAGATTGGTTAAAAACTCTGATTGGATTAGAATAAGCATAGGGAGGACGAAAATGACCGAAATGTTAAACCAACGACACAAACGCACTTATTGGATGCACAAGAATGCTTAAAAACCCTAATTGGATTAGAATAAGCCTAGGGAGAACGAAAATGACCAAAATATTCAACCAATGACACAAAATTCTTTATTTGATGCACAAGATTGGTTGAAAACCCTAATTGGATTAGAATAAGCCTAAGGAGGACGAAAACGACGTAAATGTTCAACCAATGACACAAAATAACTTATTGGATGCTCAAGATTAGTTAAAAACCCTAATTGGATTAGAATAAGCCTAGGGAGGACGAAAATGACCTAAATGTTCAACCAATGACACAATCATTTATTGGATGCGCAAGATTGGTTAAAAACCCTAATTGGATTAGAATAAGCCTAGGGAGGGCCAAAATGACCAAAATGTTCAACCAATGACACAAAATCAATTATTTGATACACAAGATTGGTTGAAAACCCTATTTGGATTAGAATAAGCCTAAGGAGGACGAAAACGACGTAAATGTTCAACAAATGACACAAAATCACTTATTGGATGCTCAAGATTGGTTAAAAACCCTAATTGGATTAGAATAAGCCTAGGGAGGACGTAAATGACCTAAATGTTCAACCAATGACACAAAATCGTTTATTGGATGCGCAAGATTGGTTAAAAACCCTAATTGGATTAGAATAAGCCTAGGAAAGAAGAAAATGACCTAAATGTTCAACCAAGGACAAAAAATCACTTATTGGATGCACAAGATTGGTTAAAAACCCTGATTGGATTAGAATAAGCGTAGGAAGGACGAAAATGACCGAAATGTTAAACCAACGACACAAACGCACTAATTGGATGCACAAGAATGCTTAAAAACCCTAATTGGATTAGAATAAGCCTAAGGAGGACGAAAACGGCGTAAATGTTCAACAAATGACACAAAATCACTTATTGGATGCTCAAGATTGGTTAAAAACCCTAATTGGATTAGAATAAGCCTAGGGAGGACGAAAATGACCTAAATGTTCAACCAATGACACAAAATCATTTATTGGATGCGCAAGATTGGTTAAAAACCCTAATTGGATTAGAATAAGCCTAGGGCGGACGAAAATGACCAAAATGTTCAACCAATGACACAAAATCAATTATTGGATGCATAAGATTTATTAAAAACCCTAATTGGATTAGAATAAGCCTAGGAAAGAAGAAAATGACCTAAATGTTCAACCAAGGACAAAAAATCACTTATTGGATGCACAAGATTGGTTAAAAACTCTGATTGGATTAGAATAAGCGTAGGAAGGACGAAAATGACCGAAATGTTAAACCAACGACACAAACGCACTAATTGGATGCACAAGAATGCTTAAAAACCCTAATTGGATTAGAATAAGCCTAAGGAGGACGAAAACGGCGTAAATGTTCAACAAATGACACAAAATCACTTATTGGATGCTCAAGATTGGTTAAAAACCCTAATTGGATTAGAATAAGCCTAGGGAGGACGAAAATGACCTAAATGTTCAACCAATGACACAAAATCATTTATTGGATGCGCAAGATTGGTTAAAAACCCTAATTGGATTAGAATAAGCCTAGGGAGGA
>JBBPBQ010000004.1:23744436-23754835 GCA_037974755.1 Cicer yamashitae | reverse complement strand
AGGACAAAAAATCACTTATTGGATGCACAAGATTGGTTAAAAACTCTGATTGGATTAGAATAAGCGTAGGAAGGACGAAAATGACCGAAATGTTAAACCAACGACACAAACGCACTAATTGGATGCACAAGAATGCTTAAAAACCCTAATTGGATTAGAATAAGCCTAAGGAGGACGAAAACGGCGTAAATGTTCAACAAATGACACAAAATCACTTATTGGATGCTCAAGATTGGTTAAAAACCCTAATTGGATTAGAATAAGCCTAGGGAGGACGAAAATGACCTAAATGTTCAACCAATGACACAAAATCATTTATTGGATGCGCAAGATTGGTTAAAAACCCTAATTGGATTAGAATAAGCCTAGGGAGGATGAAAATGACCAAACTGTTCAACCAATGACACTAAATTAATTATTGGATGCATAAGATTTATTAAGAACCCTAATTGGATTAGAATAAGCCTAGGAAAGACGAAAATGACCTAAATGTTCAACCCAGGACAAAAAATCACTTATTGGATGCACAAGATTGGTTAAAAACCCTGATTGGATTAGAATAAGCCTAGGGAGGACGAAAATGACCAAAATATTCAACCAATGACATAAAATCACTTATTTGATGCACAAGATTGGTTGAAAACCCTAATTGGATTAGAATAAGCCTAAGGAGGACGAAAACGACGTAAATGTTCAACAAATGACACAAAATCACTTATTGGATGCTCAAGATTGGTTAAAAACCCTAATTGGATTAGAATAAGCCTAGGGAGGACGAAAATGACCTAAATGTTCAACCAACGACACAAAATCATTTATTGGATGCGCAAGATTGGTTAAAAACCCTAAACGGATTAGAATAAGCCTAAGGAGGACGAAAACGACGTAAATGTTCAACCAATGACACAAAATCACTTATTGGATGCTCAAGATTGGTTAAAAACACTGATTGGATTAGAATAAGCCTAGGGAGGACGAAAATAACCAAAATGTTCATCCAATGACACAAAATCAATTATTGGATGCATAAGATTTATTAAAAACCCTAATTGGATTAGAATAAGCCTAGGAAGGACGAAAATGACCTAAATGTTCAACCAAGGACAAAAAATCACTTATTGGATGCACAAGATTGGTTAAAAACCCCGATTGGATTAGAATAAGCGTAGGGAGGACGAAAATGACCGAAATGTTAAACCAACGACACAAACGCACTTATTGGATGCACACGATTGGTTAAAAACCCTAATTGGATTAGAATAAGCCTAGGGAGGACGAAAATGACCAAAATGTTCAACCAAATACACAAAATCACTTATTGGATGCACAAACTTGCTTAAAAACCGTAATTGGATTAGAATAAGCCTAGGGAGGACGAAAATGACCTAAATGTTCCCCCAATGACACAAAATAACTTATTGGATGCTCAAGATTGGTTAAAAACCCTAATTGGATTAGAATAAGCCTAGGGAGGACGAAAATGACCTAAATGTTCAGCCAATGACACAAAATCATTTATTGGATGCGCAAGATTGGTTAAAAACCCTAATTGGATTAGAATAAGCCTAGGGCGGACGAAAATGACCAAAATGTTCAACCAATGACACAAAATCAATTATTGGATGCATAAGATTTATTAAAAACCCTAATTGGATTAGAATAAGCCTAGGAAAGAAGAAAATGACCTAAATGTTCAACCAAGGACAAAAAATCACTTATTGGATGCACAAGATTGGTTAAAAACCCTGATTGGATTAGAATAAGCGTAGGAAGGACGAAAATGACCGAAATGTTAAACCAACGACACAAACGCACTTATTGGATGCACAAGAATGCTTAAAAACCCTAATTGGATTAGAATAAGCCTAGGGAGGACGAAAATGACCAAAATATTCAACCAATGACACAAAATCACTTATTTGATGCACAAGATTGGTTAAAAACCCTAATTGGATTCGAATAAGCCTAGGGAGGATGAAAATGACCAAAATGTTCAACCAATGACACAAAATCAATTATTTGATGCATCAGATTTACTAAAAACCCTAATTGGATTAGAATAAGCCTAGGAAAGACGAAAATGACCTAAATGTTCAACCAAGGACAAAAAATCACTTATTGGATGCACAAGATTGGTTAAAAACCCTGATTGGATTAGAATAAGCGTAGGGAGGACGAAAATGACCGAAATGTTAAACCAACGACACAAACGCACTTATTGGATGCACAAGAATGCTTAAAAACCCTAATTGGATTAGAATAAGCCTAGGGAGGACAAAAATGACCAAAATATTCAACCAATGACACAAAATCACTTATTTGATGCACAAGATTGGTTGAAAACCCTAATTGGATTAGAATAAGCCTAAGGAGGACGAAAACGACGTAAATGTTCAACCAATGACACAAAATAACTTATTGGATGCTCAAGATTGGTTAAAAACCCTAATTGGATTAGAATAAGCCTAGGGACGACGAAAATGACCAAAATGTTCAACCAATGACACAAAATCATTTATTGGATGCGCAAGATTGGTTAAAAACCCTAATTGGATTAGAATAAGCCTAGGGAGGACGAAAATGACCTAAATGTTCAAGCAAGCACAAAAAATCACTTATGGGATGCACAAGATTGGTTAAAAACCCTAATTGGATTAGAATAAGCCTAAGGAGGACGAAAACGACGTAAATGTTCAACAAATGACACAAAATCACTTATTGGATGCTCAAGATTGGTTAAAAACCCTAATTGGATTAGAATAAGCCTAGGGAGGACGTAAATGACCTAAATGTTCAACCAATGACACAAAATCGTTTATTGGATGCGCAAGATTGGTTAAAAACCCTAATTGGATTAGAATAAGCCTAGGGAGGATGAAAATGACCAAACTGTTCAACCAATGACACAAAATTAATTATTGGATGCATAAGATTTATTAAGAACCCTAATTGGATTAGAATAAGCCTAGGAAAGACGAAAATGACCTAAATGTTCAACCCAGGACAAAAAATCACTTATTGGATGCACAAGATTGGTTAAAAACCCTGATTGGATTAGAATAAGCCTAGGGAGGACGAAAATGACCAAAATATTCAACCAATGACATAAAATCACTTATTTGATGCACAAGATTGGTTGAAAACCCTAATTGGATTAGAATAAGCCTAAGGAGGACGAAAACGACGTAAATGTTCAACAAATGACACAAAATCACTTATTGGATGCTCAAGATTGGTTAAAAACCCTAATTGGATTAGAATAAGCCTAGGGAGGACGAAAATGACCTAAATGTTCAACCAACGACACAAAATCATTTATTGGATGCGCAAGATTGGTTAAAAACCCTAAACGGATTAGAATAAGCCTAAGGAGGACGAAAACGACGTAAATGTTCAACCAATGACACAAAATCACTTATTGGATGCTCAAGATTGGTTAAAAACCCTAATTGGATTAGAATAAGCCTAGGGAGGACGAAAATGACCTAAATATTCAACCAATGACACAAAATCATTTATTGGATGCGCAAGATTGGTTAATAACCCTAATTGGATTAGAATAAGCCTAGGGAGGACGAAAATGACCAAAATGTTCAACCAATGACACAAAATCAATTATTGGATGCATAAGATTTATTAAAAACTCTAATTGGATTAGAATAAGCCTAGGAAAGAAGAAAATGACCTAAATGTTCAACCAAGGACAAAAAATCACTTATTGGATGCACAAGATTGGTTAAAAACCCTGATTGGATTAGAATAAGCGTAGGAAGGACGAAAATGACCGAAATGTTAAACCAACGACACAAACGCACTAATTGGATGCACAAGAATGCTTAAAAACCCTAATTGGATTAGAATAAGCCTAAGGAGGACGAAAACGGCGTAAATGTTCAACAAATGACACAAAATCACTTATTGGATGCTCAAGATTGGTTAAAAACCCTAATTGGATTAGAATAAGCCTAGGGAGGACGAAAATGACCTAAATGTTCAACCAATGACACAAAATCATTTATTGGATGCGCAAGATTGGTTAAAAACCCTAATTGGATTAGAATAAGCCTAGGGCGGACGAAAATGACCAAAATGTTCAACCAATGACACAAAATCAATTATTGGATGCATAAGATTTATTAAAAACCCTAATTGGATTAGAATAAGCCTAGGAAAGAAGAAAATGACCTAAATGTTCAACCAAGGACAAAAAATCACTTATTGGATGCACAAGATTGGTTAAAAACCCTGATTGGATTAGAATAAGCGTAGGAAGGACGAAAATGACCGAAATGTTAAACCAACGACACAAACGCACTTATTGGATGCACAAGAATGCTTAAAAACCCTAATTGGATTAGAATAAGCCTAGGGAGGACGAAAATGACCAAAATATTCAACCAATGACACAAAATCACTTATTTGATGCACAAGATTGGTTGAAAACCCTAATTGGATTAGAATAAGCCTAAGGAGGACGAAAACGACCTAAATGTTCAACCAATGACACAAAATCACTTATTGGATGCACACGATTGGTTAAAAACCCTAATTGGATTAGAATAAGCCTAGGGAGGACGAAAATGACCAAAATATTCAACCAATGACACAAAATCATTTATTGAATGCACAAGATTGGTTGAAAACCCTAATTGGATTAGAATAAGCCTAAGGGGGACGAAAACGACGTAAATGTTCAACCAATGACACAAAATCAGTTATTGGATGCTCAAGATTGGTTAAAAACCCTAATTGGATAAGAATATGCCTAGGGATGCAAAAATGACCTAAATGTTCAACCAATGACACAAAATCATTTATTGGATGCGCCAGATTGGTTAAAAACCCTAATTGGATTAGAATAAGCCTAGGGTGGACGAAAATGACCAAAATGTTCAACCAATGACACAAAATAAATTCTTGGATGCACAAGATTTATTAAAAACCCTAATCGGATTAGAATAAGCCTAGGAAAGACGAAAATGACCTAAATGTTCAACCAAGGACAAAAAATCGGTTATTGGATGCACAACATTGGTTAAAAACCCTGATTGGATTAGAATAAGCGTAGGAAGGACGAAAATGACCGAAATGTTAAACCAACGACACAAACGCACTTATTGGATGCACAAGAATGCTTAAAAACCCTAATTGGATTAGAATAAGCCTAGGCAGGGCGAAAATGACAAAAATATTCAACCAATGACACAAAATCACTTATTTGATGCATAAGTTTGGTTGAAAACCCTAATTGGATTAGAATAAGCCTAAGGAGGACGAAAACGGCCTAAATGTTCAACCAATGACACAAAATCACTTATTGGATGCGCAAGATTGGTTAAAAACCCTAATTGGATTAGAATAAGCCTAGGGACGACGAAAATGACCAAAATGTTCAACCAAATACACAAAATCACTTATTGGATGGACAAACTTGCTTAAAAACCGTAATTGGATTAGAATAAGTCTAGGGAGGACGAAAATGACCTAAATGTTTCCCCAATGACACAAAATAACTTATTGGATGCTCAAGATTGGTTAAAAACCCTAATTGGATTAGAATAAGCCTAGGGAGGACGAAAATGACCTAAATGTTCAGCCAATGACACAAAATCATTTATTGGATGCGCAAGATTGGTTAAAAACCCTAATTGGATTAGAATAAGCCTAGGGCGGACGAAAATGACCAAAATGTTCAACCAATGACACAAAATCAATTATTGGATGCATAAGATTTATTAAAAACCCTAATTGGATTAGAATAAGCCTACGAAAGAAGAAAATGACCTAAATGTTCAACCAAGGACAAAAAATCACTTATTGGATGCACAAGATTGGTTAAAAACCCTGATTGGATTAGAATAAGCGTAGGAAGGACTAAAATGACCGAAATGTTAAACCAACGACAAAAACGCACTTATTGGATGCACAAGAATGCTTAAAAACCCTAATTGGATTAGAATAAGCCTAGGCAGGGCGAAAATGACAAAAATATTCAACCAATGACACAAAATCACTTATTTGATGCACAAGTTTGGTTGAAAACCCTGATTGGATTAGAATAAGCCTAAGGAGGACGAAAACGGCCTAAATGTTCAACCAATGACACAAAATCACTTATTCGATGCTCAAGATTGGTTAAAAACCCTAATTGGATTAGAATAAGCCTAGGGACGACGAAAATGACCAAGATGTTCAACCATTGACACAAAATCAATTATTGGATGCATAAGAGTTATTAAAAACCCTAATTGGATTAGAATAAGCCTAGGAAATACGAAAATGACCTAAATGTTCAAGCAAGCACAAAAAATCACTTATGGGATGCACAAGATTGGTTAAAAACCCTGATTGGATTAGAATAAGCGTAGGGAGGACGAAAATGAACGAAATGTTAAACCAACGACACAAACGCACTTATTGGATGCACAAGAATGCTTAAAAACCCTAATTGGATTAGAATAAGCCTAGGGAGGACGAAAATGACCAAAATATTCAACCAATGACATAAAATCACTTATTTGATGCACAAGATTGGTTGAAAACCCTAATTGGATTAGAATAAGCCTAAGGAGGACGAAAACGACGTAAATGTTCAACAAATGACACAAAATCACTTATTGGATGCTCAAGATTGGTTAAAAACCCTAATTGGATTAGAATAAGCCTAGGGAGGACGAAAATGACCTAAATGTTCAACCAACGACACAAAATCATTTATTGGATGCGCAAGATTGGTTAAAAACCCTAAACGGATTAGAATAAGCCTAAGGAGGACGAAAACGACGTAAATGTTCAACCAATGACACAAAATCACTTATTGGATGCTCAAGATTGGTTAAAAACCCTAATTGGATTAGAATAAGCCTAGGGAGGACGAAAATGACCTAAATATTCAACCAATGACACAAAATCATTTATTGGATGCGCAAGATTGGTTAATAACCGTAATTGGATTAGAATAAGCCTAGGGAGAACGAAAATGACCAAAATATTCAACCAATGACACAAAATCACTTATTTGATGCACAAGATTGGTTGAAAACCCTAATTGGATTAGAATAAGCCTAAGGAGGACGAAAACGACCTAAATGTTCAACCAATGACACAAAATCACTTATTGGATGCTCAAGATTGGTTAAAAACCCTAATTGGATTAGAATAAGCCTAGGGAGGACGAAAATGACCTAAATGTTCAACCAATGACACAAAATCACTTATTGGATGCACACGATTGGTTAAAAACCCTAATTGGATTAGAATAAGCCTAGGGAGGACGAAAATGATCAAAATATTCAACCAATGACACAAAATCATTTATTGAATGCACAAGATTGGTTGAAAACCCTAATTGGATTAGAATAAGCCTAAGGAGGACGAAAACGACGTAAATGTTCAACCAATGACACAAAATCAGTTATTGGATGCTCAAGATTGGTTAAAAACCCTAATTGGATAAGAATATGCCTAGGGAGGCAAAAATGACCTAAATGTTCAACCAATGACACAAAATCATTTATTGGATGCGCCAGATTGGTTAAAAACCCTAATTGGATTAGAATAAGCCTAGGGTGGACGAAAATGACCAAAATGTTCAACCAATGACACAAAATAAATTCTTGGATGCATAAGATTTATTAAAAACCCTAATCGGATTAGAATAAGCCTAGGAAAGACGAAAATGACCTAAATGTTCAACCAAGGACAAAAAATCAGTTATTGGATGCACAACATTGGTTAAAAACCCTAATTGGATTAGAATAAGCGTAGGAACGACGAAAATGACCGAAATGTTAAACCAACGACACAAACGCACTTATTGGATGCACACGATTGGTTAAAAACCCTAATTGGATTAGAATAAGCCTAGGGAGGATGAAAATGACCAAAATGTTCAACCAAATACACAAAATCACTTATTGGGTGCACAAACTTGCTTAAAAACCGTAATTGGATTAGAATAAGCCTAGGGAGGACGAAAATGACCTAAATGTTCCCCCAATGACACAAAATAACTTAATGGATGCTCAAGATTGGTTAAAAACCCTAATTGGATTAGAATAAGCCTAGGGAGGACGAAAATGACCTAAATGTTCAGCCAATGACACAAAATCATTTATTGGATGCGCAAGATTGGTTAAAAACCCTAATTGGATTAGAATAAGCCTAGGGCGGACGAAAATGACCAAAATGTTCAACCAATGACACAAAATCAATTATTGGATGCATAAGATTTATTAAAAACCCTAATTGGATTAGAATAAGCCTAGGAAAGAAGAAAATGACCTAAATGTTCAACCAAGGACAAAAAATCACTTATTGGATGCACAAGATTGGTTAAAAACCCTGATTGGATTAGAATAAGCGTAGGAAGGACGAAAATGACCGAAATGTTAAACCAACGACACAAACGCACTAATTGGATGCACAAGAATGCTTAAAAACCCTAATTGGATTAGAATAAGCCTAAGGAGGACGAAAACGGCGTAAATGTTCAACAAATGACACAAAATCACTTATTGGATGCTCAAGATTGGTTAAAAACCCTAATTGGATTAGAATAAGCCTAGGGAGGACGAAAATGACCTAAATGTTCAACCAATGACACAAAATCATTTATTGGATGCGCAAGATTGGTTAAAAACCCTAATTGGATTAGAATAAGCCTAGGGAGGACGAAAATGACCTAAATGTTCAACCAATGACACAAAATCATTTATTGGATGCGCAAGATTGGTTAAAAACCCTAATTGGATTAGAAAAAGCTTAAGGAGGACGAAAACGACATAAATGTTCAACAAATGACACAAAATCACTTATTGGATGCTCAAGATTGGTTAAAAACCCTAATTGGATTAGAATAAGCCTAGGGAGGACGAAAATGACCTAAATGTTCAACCAATGACACAAAATCATTTATTGGATGCGCAAGATTGGTTAAAAACCCTAATTGGATTAGAATAAGCCTAGGGAGGACGAAAATGACCAAAATGTTCATCCAATGACACAAAATCAATTATTGGATGCATAAGATTTATTAAAAACCCTAATTGGATTAGAATAAGCCTAGGAAGGACGAAAATGACCTAAATGTTCAACCAAGGACAAAAAATCACTTATTGGATGCACATGATTGGTTAAAAACTCTGATTGGATTAGAATAAGCATAGGGAGGACGAAAATGACCGAAATGTTAAACCAACGACACAAACGCACTTATTGGATGCACAAGAATGCTTAAAAACCCTAATTGGATTAGAATAAGCCTAGGGAGAACGAAAATGACCAAAATATTCAACCAATGACACAAAATCACTTATTTGATGCACAAGATTGGTTGAAAACCCTAATTGGATTAGAATAAGCCTAAGGAGGACGAAAACGACCTAAATGTTCAACCAATGACACAAAATCACTTATTGGATGCTCAAGATTGGTTAAAAACCCTAATTGGATTAGAATAAGCCTAGGGAGGACGAAAATGACCTAAATGTTCAACCAATGACACAAAATCATTTATTGGATGCGCAAGATTGGTTAAGAACCCTAATTGGATTAGAATAAGCCTAGGGAGGACGAAAATGACCAAAATGTTCAACCAATGACACAAAATCAATTATTGGATGCATAAGATTTATTAAAAACCCTAATTGGATTAGAATAAGCCTAGGAAAGAAGAAAATGACCTAAATGATCAACCAAGCACAAAAAACCACTTATTGGATGCACAAGATTGGTTAAAAACCCTCATTGGATTAGAATAAGCGTAGGGAGGACGAAAATGACCGAAATGTGAAACTAACGACACAGACGCACTTATTGGATGCACAAGAATGCTTAAAAACCCTAATTGGATTAGAATAAGCCTAGGGAGGACGAAAATGACCAAAATATTCAACCAATGACACAAAATCACTTATTTGATGCACAAGATTGGTTGAAAACCCTAATTGGATTAGAATAAGCCTAAGGAGGACGAAAACGACGTAAATGTTCAACCAATGACACAAAATAACTTATTGGATGCTCAAGATTGGTTAAAAACCCTAATTGGATTAGAATAAGCCTAGGGACGACGAAAATGACCAAAATGTTCAACCAATGACACAAAATCATTTATTGGATGCGCAAGATTGGTTAAAAACCCTAATTGGATTAGAATAAGCCTAGGGAGGACGAAAATGACCTAAATGTTCAAGCAAGCACAAAAAATCACTTATGGGATGCACAAGATTGGTTAAAAACCCTAATTGGATTAGAATAAGCCTAAGGAGGACGAAAACGACGTAAATGTTCAACAAATGACACAAAATCACTTATTGGATGCTCAAGATTGGTTAAAAACCCTAATTGGATTAGAATAAGCCTAGGGAGGACGAAAATGACCTAAATGTTCAACCAA
>JBBPBQ010000004.1:23674651-23714172 GCA_037974755.1 Cicer yamashitae | reverse complement strand
CTAGGGAGGACGAAAATGACCTAAATGTTCAACCAATGACACAAAATCACTTATTGGATGCGCATGATTGGTTAAAAACCCTAATTGAATTAGAATAAGTCTAGGGAAAACGAAAATGGTCAAAAAGTTCAATCAATGACACAAAATCACTTATTGGATGCACAAGATCGATTAAAAACCCTAAGTGGATTAGAATAAGCGAAGAAAGGACGAAAATGGTCGAAATGTTAAACAAACGACACAAACACACTTATTGGATGCAGAAGATTGGTTAAAAACCCTAATTGGATTAGAATATGCCTAGGGAGGACGAAAATGACCTAAATGTTCAACCAATGACACAAAATCACTAATTGGATGCACAAGATTGGTTAAAAACCCTAATTGATTTAGAATAAGCCTAGAGAGAACGAAATGACCGAAATGTTAAACCAACGACACAAACGCACGTATTGGATGCACAAGATTGGTTAAAAACCCTAATTGGATTAGAATAAGCCTAGGGAGGACGAAAATGACCTAAATGTTCAACCAATGACACAAAATCACTAATTGGATGCACAAGATTGGTTAAAAACCCTAATTGAATTAGAATAAGTCTAGGGAAAACGAAAATGACCGAAATGTTAAACCAACGACACAAACGCACTTATTGGATGCACAAGATTGGTTAAAAACCCTAATTGGATTAGAATAAGCCTAAGGAGGACGAAAACGACGTAAATGTTCAACAAATGACACAAAATCACTTATTGGATGCTCAAGATTGGATAAAAACCCTAATTGGATTAGAATAAGCCTAGGGAGGACGAAAATGACCTAAATGTTCAACCAATGACACAAAATCATTTATTGGATGCGCAAGATTGGTTAAAAACCCTAATTGGATTAGAATAAGCCTAGGGAGGATGAAAATGACCAAACTGTTCAACCAATGACACAAAATTAATTATTGGATGCATAAGATTTATTAAGAACCCTAATTGGATTAGAATAAGCCTAGGAAAGACGAAAATGACCTAAATGTTCAACCAAGGACAAAAAATCACTTATTGGATGCACAAGATTGGTTAAAAACCCTGATTGGATTAGAATAAGCGTAGGGAGGACGAAAATGACCGAAATGTTAAACCAACGACATAAACGCACTTATTGGATGCACAAGAATGCTTAAAAACGCTAATTGGATTAGAATAAGCCTAGGGAGGACGAAAATGACCAAAATATTCAACCAATGACACAAAATCACTTATTTGATGCACAAGATTGGTTGAAAACCCTAATTGGATTAGAATAAGCCTAAAGAGGACGAAAATGACTTAAATGTTCAACCAATGACACAAAATCACTTATTGGATGCTCAAGATTGGTTAAAAACCCTAATTGGATTAGAATAAGTCTAGGGAGGACGAAAATGACCTAAATGTTCAACCAATGACACAAAATCACTTATTGGATGCGCACGATTGGTTAAAAACCCTAATTGGATTAGAATAAGCCTAGGGAGGACGAAAATGACCAAAATATTCAACCAATGACACAAAATTGTTTATTGGATGCACAAGATTGGTTAAAAACCCTAATTGGATTAGAATAAGCCTAGGGAGGACGAAAATTACCTAAATGTTCAACCAATGACACAAAATCACTAATTGGATGCACAAGATTGGTTAAAAACCCTAATTGAATTAGAATAAGTCTAGGGAAAACGAAAATGACCGAAATGTTAAACCAACGACAGAAACGCACTTATTGGATGCACAAGATTGGTTAAAAACCGTAATTGGATTAGAATAAGCCTAAGGAGGACGAAAACGACGTAAATGTTCAACAAATGACACAAAATCACTTATTGGATGCTCAAGATTGGATAAAAACCCTAATTGGATTAGAATAAGCCTAGGGAGGACGAAAATGACCTAAATGTTCAACCAATGACACAAAATCATTTATTGGATGCGCAAGATTGGTTAAAAACCCTAATTGGATTAGAATAAGCCTAGGGAGGACGAAAATGGTTAAAAAGATCAATCAATGACACAAAATAACTTATTGGATGCACAAGATTGATTAAAAACCCTAATTGGATTAGAATAAGCCAAGAAAGGACGAAAATGGCCGAAATGTTAAACAAACGACACAAACACACTTATTGGATGCAGAAGATTGGTTAAAAACCCTAATTGGATTAGAATAAGCCTAGGGAGGACGAAAATGACCTAAATGTTTAACCAATGACACAAAATGACACAAAATCACATATTGGATGCACAAGATTGGTTAAAAACCCTAATTGGAATAGAATAAGCCTAGGGAGGACGAAAATGACCTAAATGTGCAACCATTGACACATAATCACATATTGGATGCACAAGATTGGTTAAAAAACCTAATTGGATTAGAATAAGCCTAGGGAGGACGAAAATGACCTAAATCTACAACCAATGACACAAAATCACTTATTGGATGCACAAGATTGGTTGAAAACCCCAATTGGATTAGAATACGGCTAGGGACGACGAAAATGACCAAAATATTCAACCAATGACACAAAATAACTTATTGGATGCACAAGATCGATTAAAAACCCTAATTGGATTAGAATAAGCCTAGGGAGGAAGAAAATCACCTAAAACTAAACCAATGACACAAAATTACTAATTGGATGCACAAGATTGGTTAAAAACCCTAATTGAATTAGAATAAGCCTAGGGAGAACGAAAATGACCGAAATGTTAAACCAACGACACAAACGCACTTATTGGATGCACAAGATTGGTTAAAAACCTAATTGGATTAGAATAAGCCTAGGGAGGACGAAAATGACCTAAATGTTCAATCAATGACACAAAATCATTTATTGGATGCGCAAGATTGGTTAAAAACCCTAATTGGATTAGAATAAGCCTAGGGAGGACGAAAATGACCAAAATGTTCAACCAATGACACAAAATTAATTATTGGATGCATAAGATTTATTAAAAACCCTAATTGGATTAGAATAAGGCTAGGAAGGACGTAAATGACCTAAATGCTCAACCAAGGACAAAAAATCACTTATTGGATGCACAAGATTGGTTAAAAACCCTGATTGGATTAGAATAAGCGTAGGGAGGACGAAAATGACCGAAATGATAAACCAACGACACAAACGCACTTATTGGATGCACAAGAATGGTTAAAAACCCTAATTGAATAAGAAAAAGCCTAGGGAGGACAAAAATGACCAAAATATTCAACCAATGACACAAAATCACTTATTTGATGCACAAGATTGGTTGAAAACCCTAATTGGATTAGAATAAGCCTAAGGACGACGAAAGCGACGTAAATGTTCAACCAGTGACACAAAATCACTTATTGGATGCTCAAGATTGGTTAAAAACCCTAATTGGATTAGAATAAGCATAGGGATGACGAAAATGACCAAAATATTCAACCAATGACACAAAATCACTTATTGGATGCACAAGATTGGTTGAAAACCCTAATTGGATTAGAATAAGCCTAAGGAGGACGAAAACGACGTAAATGTTCAACCAACGACACAAAATCACTTATTGGATGCTCAAGATTGGTTAAAAACCCTAATTGGATTAGAATAAGCCTAGCGAGGACGAAAATGACCTAAATGTTCAACCAATGACACAAAATCATTTATTGGATGCGCAAGATTGGTTAAAAACCCTAATTGGATTAGAATAAGCCTAGGGAGGACGAAAATGACCAAAATGTTCAACCAATGACACAAAATCAATTATTGGATGCATAAGATTTATTAAAAACCCTAATTGGATTAGAATAAGCCTAGGAAAGACGAAAATGACCTAAATGTTCAACCAAGGAAAAAAATCACTTATTGGATGCACAAGATTGGTTAAAAACCCTGATTGGATTAGAATAAGCGTAGGGAGGACGAAAATGACCGAAATGTTAAACCAACGACACAAACGCACTTATTGGATGCACAAGAATGCTTAAAAACCCTAATTGGATTAGAATAAGCCTACGGAGGACGAAAATGACCAAAATATTCAACCAATGACACAAAATCACTTATTTGATGCACAAGATTGTTTGAAAACCGTAATTGGATTAGAATAAGCATAAGGAGGACGAAAACAACGTAAATGTTCAACCAATGACACAAAATCACTTATTGGATGCACAAGATTGGTTGAAAACCCTAATTGGATTAGAATAAGCCTAAGGAGGACGAAAACGACGTAAATGTTCAACCAATGACACAAAATCACTTATTGGATGCTCAAGATTGGTTAAAAACCCTAATTGGATTAGAATAAGCCTAGGAAAGACGAAAACGACCTAAATGTTCAACCAAGGACAAAAAATCACTTATTGGATGCACAAGATTGGTTAAAAACCCTAATTGGATTAGAATAAGCCTAGGGAGGACGAAAATGACCAAAATATTCAACCAATGAAACAAAATCACTTATTGGATGCACAAGATTGGTTGAAAACCCTAATTGGATTAGAATAAGCCTAAGGAGGACGAAAACCACGTAAATGTTCAACCAATGACACAAAACCACTTATTGGATGCTCAAGATTGGTTAAAAACCCTAATTGGATTAGAATAAGCCTAGGGACAACGAAAAATGACCAAAATATTCAACCAATGACACAAAATAACTTATTGGATGCACAAGATTAGTTAAAAACCCTAATTCGATTAGATTAAGCCTAGGAAGGACGGAAAATGACCTAAATGTTCCACCAATGTTACAAAATCACTTATTGGATGCACAAGATTGGTTAAAAACCTTAATTGGATTAGAATAAGCCTAGAAAGGACGAAAATGACCTAAATGTTCAACCAAATACACAAAATCACTTATTGGATTCAAAAGATTGGTTAAAAACCCTAATTGGATTAGAATAAGCCTAGGGAGGACGAAAATGGTTAAAAAGATCAATCAATGACACAAAATAACTTATTGGATGCACAAGATTGATTAAAAACCCTAATTGGATTAGAATAAGCCAAGAAAGGACGAAAATGGCCGAAATGTTAAACAAACGACACAAACACACTTATTGGATGCAGAAGATTGGTTAAAAACCCTAATTGGATTAGAATAAGCCTAGGGAGGACGAAAATGACCTAAATGTTTAACCAATGACACAAAATGACACAAAATCACATATTGGATGCACAAGATTGGTTAAAAACCCTAATTGGATTAGAATAAGCCTAGGGAGGACGAAAATGACCTAAATGTGCAACCATTGACACATAATCACATATTGGATGCACAAGATTGGTTAAAAAACCTAATTCGATTAGAATAAGCCTAGGGAGGACGAAAATGACCTAAATCTACAACCAATGACACAAAATCACTTATTGGATGCACAAGATTGGTTGAAAACCCCAATTGGATTAGAATACGGCTAGGGACGACGAAAATGACCAAAATATTCAACCAATGACACAAAATAACTTATTGGATGCACAAGATCAATTAAAAACCCTAATTGGATTAGAATAAGCCTAGGGAGGAAGAAAATCACCTAAAACTAAACCAATGACACAAAATTACTAATTGGATGCACAAGATTGGTTAAAAACCCTAATTGAATTAGAATAAGCCTAGCGAGAACGAAAATGACCGAAATGTTAAACCAACGACACGAACGCACTTATTGGATGCACAAGATTGGTTAAAAACCCTAATTGGATTAGAATAAGCCTAGGGAGGACGAAAATGACCTAAATGTTCAATCAATGACACAAAATCATTTATTGGATGCGTAAGATTGGTTAAAAACCCTAATTGGATTAGAATAAGCCTAGGGAGGACGAAAATGACCAAAATGTTCAACCAATGACACAAAATTAATTGTTGGATGCATAAGATTTATTAAAAACCCTAATTGGATTAGAATAAGGCTAGGAAGGACGTAAATGACCTAAATGCTCAACCAAGGACAAAAAATCACTTATTGGATGCACAAGATTGGTTAAAAACCCTGATTGGATTAGAATAAGCGTAGGGAGGACGAAAATGACCGAAATGATAAACCAACGACACAAACGCACTTATTGGATGCACAAGAATGGTTAAAAACCCTAATTGAATAAGAAAAAGCCTAGGGAGGATGAAAATGACCAAAATATTCAACCAATGACACAAAATCACTTATTTGATGCACAAGATTGCTTGAAAACCCAAATTGGATTAGAATAAGCCTAAGGACGACGAAAGCGACGTAAATGTTCAACCAGTGACACAAAATCACTTATTGGATGCTCAAGATTGGTTAAAAACCCTAATTGGATTAGAATAAGCCTAGCGAGGACGAAAATGACCTAAATGTTCAACCAATGACACAAAATCATTTATTGGATGCGCAAGATTGGTTAAAAACCCTAATTGGATTAGAATAAGCCTAGGGAGGACGAAAATGACCAAAATGTTCAACCAATGACACAAAATCAATTATTGGATGCATAAGATTTATTAAAAACCCTAATTGGATTAGAATAAGCCTAGGAAAGACGAAAATGACCTAAATGTTCAACCAAGGACAAAAAATCACTTATTGGATGCACAAGATTGGTTAAAAACCCTGATTGGATTAGAATAAGCGTAGGGAGGACGAAAATGACCGAAATGTTAAACCAACGACACAAACGCACTTATTGGATGCACAAGAATGCTTAAAAACCCTAATTGGATTAGAATAAGCCTAGGGAGGACGAAAATGACCAAAATATTCAACCAATGACACAAAATCACTTATTTGATGCACAAGATTGGTTGAAAACCGTAATTGGATTAGAATAAGCCTAAGGACGACGAAAGCGACGTAAATGTTCAACCAGTGACACAAAATCACTTATTGGATGCTCAAGATTGGTTAAAAACCCTAATTGGATTAGAATAAGCTTAGGGATGACGAAAATGACCAAAATATTCAACCAATGACACAAAATCACTTATTGGATGCACAAGATTGGTTGAAAACCCTAATTGGATTAGAATAAACCTAAGGAGGACGAAAACGACGTAAATGTTCAACCAACGACACAAAATCACTTATTGGATGCTCAAGATTGGTTAAAAACCCTAATTGGATTAGAATAAGCCTAGCGAGGACGAAAATGACCTAAATGTGCAACCAATGACACAAAATCATTTATTGGATGCGCAAGATTGGTTAAAAACCCTAATTGGATTAGAATAAGCCTAGGGAGGACGAAAATGACCAAAATGTTCAACCAATGACACAAAATCAATTATTGGATGCATAAGATTTATTAAAAACCCTAATTGGATTAGAATAAGCTTAGGAAAGACGAAAATGACCTAAATGTTCAACCAAGGACAAAAAATCACTTATTGGATGCACAAGATTGGTTAAAAACCCTGATTGGATTAGAATAAGCGTAGGGAGGACGAAAATGACCGAAATGTTAAACCAACGACACAAACGCACTTATTGGATGCACAAGAATGCTTAAAAACCCTAATTGGATTAGAATAAGCCTAGGGAGGACGAAAATGACCAAAATATTCAACCAATGACACAAAATCACTTATTTGATGCACAAGATTGGTTGAAAACCGTAATTGGATTAGAATAAGCCTAAGGACGACGAAAGCGACGTAAATGTTCAACCAGTGACACAAAATCACTTATTGGATGCTCAAGATTGGTTAAAAACCTTAATTGGATTAGAATAAGCTTAGGGATGACGAAAATGACCAAAATATTCAACCAATGACACAAAATCACTTATTGGATGCACAAGATTGGTTGAAAACCCTAATTGGATTAGAATAAGCCTAAGGAGGACGAAAACGACGTAAATGTTCAACCAACGACACAAAATCACTTATTGGATGCTCAAGATTGGTTAAAAACCCTAATTGGATTAGAATAAGCCTAGCGAGGACGAAAATGACCTAAATGTGCAACCAATGACACAAAATCATTTATTGGATGCGCATGATTGGTTAAAAACCCTAATTGGATTAGAATAAGCCTAGGGAGGACGAAAATGACCAAAATGTTCAACCAATGACACAAAATCAATTATTGGATGCATAAGATTTATTAAAAACCCTAATTGGATTAGAATAAGCTTAGGAAAGACGAAAATGACCTAAATGTTCAACCAAGGACAAAAAATCACTTATTGGATGCACAAGATTGGTTAAAAACCCTGATTGGATTAGAATAAGCGTAGGGAGGACGAAAATGACCGAAATGTTAAACCAACGACACAAACGCACTTATTGGATGCACAAGAATGCTTAAAAACCCTAATTGGATTAGAATAAGCCTAGGGAGGACGAAAATGACCAAAATATTCAACCAATGACACAAAATCACTTATTGGATGCACAAGATTGGTTGAAAACCCTAATTGGATTAGAATAAGCCTAAGGAGGACGAAAACCACGTAAATGTTCAACCAATGACACAAAATCACTTATTGGATGCTCAAGATTGGTTAAAAACCCTAATTGGATTAGAATAAGCCTAGGAAAGACGAAAATGACCTAAATGTTCAACCAAGGACAAAAAATCACTTATTGGATGCACAAAATTGGTTAAAAACCCTGATTGGATTAGAATAAGCGTATGATCTTTTAGGTCAAGACGTCACCTCGACGGTTATGCCACGATGTCTTTAAGCCTATATGCGATAGATAGACTTCCGCAATCATGATATATTTAATTATTTGAACATAATTTCAATTCTTAAGAAAAAAGAGATGGAATAATGAATTCCACAAAAAAGTATTTTTTTCACAAGGTACGTACAGTTATAAATAAATATTTATTTGTTACTAAATTGACCATAGACCAATTCCCTTTTGATTTGGGAATATTCAATAAACCCATAAATTCTGAGCTTCATGTTACTTATCCCAAAAGACATGCCAGATACAGGGCATTCCAATTTTATTGACTGGAATGACAGTTTATCATTCGGAATCTGTACAATAATAATTTTTATCAAATCACACATCGCAGTATACTAGACCTTCTAATTCTTTAAGAGGTTTATCTAAAAGGCTCGCGATATAACTAGGAAGACGTTTCAAATACCACACATGAGTTACTGGACATGCTAGTTTTATATACCCCATTTGATATCTACGTATCCGAGAATCAACAAATTCTACTCCGCATTGTTCACAAAATTTTGGTTGGTCTTTTTTATCTCCGATTACTCGATAATTTCCACAAGCACAAATCCCACTTTTGATAGGTCCAAAAATTCTTTCACAAAATAATCCATCTTTTTCAGGCTTATTGGTTTTGTAATGAAGAGTATAGGGTTTTGTTACCTCCCCAACTATTTCTCCATTAGGTAGGATTTTTTTTGCCCAAGCACTTATTTTTTCAGGAGAAACTAATCCAATTCGAAGGTGTTGATGTTTATATTGATCAATCATAGAATAAAATTTCTGATTCAGTCCAATTAAACTTCCTTCCTTTGAATCTGGAAGTCTTTCTCAGATACAAGGAAATGATTCAGTTCCAGAGCCAAAGATCGTAGTTCTCGAACGAGCAATCGAAAAGATTCTGGAGCATCCACGGGTTTAGGTATTGTTCCTCCAATGATCGTAGTCCCGAGTACTTCTTGACGAGCTTTAATATGATCAGATTTATAAGTCAGCATCTCTTGTAAAATATGAGCAACACCGAATCCCTCGAGAGCCCAAACCTCCATTTCGCCTACCCGTTGTCCTCCTTGTTTGGCCCTTCCTTTAAGGGGTTGTTGTGTAACAAGTGCATAATGTCCACTGGCACGTCCATGTATTTTATCATCAACTTGATGAATTAATTTCAAGATATAAGGCTTTCCTATTATAACAGCTTGTTCAAAACGATTCCCTGTTCTTCCATCAAATATTCCGCTTTTTCCCGGATACTCGGGTTCAAATATCCATGGATTCGATGTTTGTTTACTGGCCTCATATAATTCAGAAAACACCAGTTTTCTCGAAGCCTCTTGTTCATATCTCTCGTCAAAAGGGGCTATTCGATAATGTCTATTTAGCATACTCCCAGCTAACCCGAGTGAACATTCAAATATCTGTCCTACATTCATTCGTGAGGGTACCCCTAATGGATTGAAGACCATATCAACGGGTCTTCCATCTTGCAAATAAGGCATATCTTGTCTAGACAAAATCTTTGAAACGATACCTTTATTTCCGTGTCTCCCGGCCACTTTATCACCTACTTTGATTTCACGTTTCTGTGAAATATATATATGAATCGTTTCTGGATTATAGCTAGAACCTGCTTTTTTGTGGATCCATCTGACATCAATAACTCGGCCCCTACCACCTACAGGTAGTTTTAGACAAGTTTCCTTTGAGGTGGATACCTGAATCCCAAGTATAGCTCGTAATAATCTATCTTCCGAGGCATATGAGGATTCTTTCGCCATTTGAGGGGTTAATTTACCCACTAAAATATCTCCCGTTTCTACCCAAGATCCCAGGATCACAATTCCATTTTTGTCTAAATTTCGGAGTAAATGGGCTTCTAGATGTGGGATTTTATTAGTGATTCTTTCAGGACCGTGGCTTGTGACATGAGTCTGAATTTCATATTTCCTTATGTGAAAAGAAGTATAAATATCTTCATAGACCAGACGCTCACTAATGAGTACAGCATCTTCAGAATTGTAACCTTCCCACGGCATATAAGCTACTAATACGTTTTTTCCCAAAGCGAGTTCACCGCCAACTGTAGCAGCACCATCGGCTAAAATTTGCCCCTTTTTTACGCATTTACCTTTCTGAACCTGGGATTTTTGATGCATGCAAGTATTTTTGTTGGAACGTTGATATATAATTAATGGAATGCTTAGAGCATTCCCATTTCCATATAAAATGATCTTGTCAGTATCGTTATAAACGACCTTTCCCTCGTGTTCGGCTATAGCGGGAACTCCTGAATCTAACGCGACTTGGCGTTCCAATCCAGTTCCAACAATGCACTTTTCGGACCGAGAAAGAGGAACTGCTTGACGTTGCATATTCGAACTCATTAAAGCTCGATTCGCATCATTATGCTCGATAAAAGGAATGAGGGAAGATCCAATAGAAAAATATTGAAAGGGAAAAATACTTCGAAGATGAACTTGTTCCCATGCAATACTAAGAAATTCTTGACGGTATCGAGCTGGAACAATCTGTTCCTCCTGAATACCTCGATTCAGTGCTAAAAAATTCCCCGTCGCTACCATATAGTATTCATCTCTACTTGGTGATAAATAAAGCATTTGTATTCTTTTTGATCTGTCAGAAATTTCATAAAATGGACTTTCTATAGATCCCCAATGACCAATCCTTGCGTGAATTGCCAAAGATCCAATAAGTCCAACATTGATTCCTTCAGAGGTGTCAATTGGGCAAATGCGTCCATAGTGACTAGGATGAATATCTCGTATCCGAAAACTAGCACTTCGCCCCGTCAATCCTAAATCACTTACTGGATGCACAAGATTGGTTAAAAACCCTAATTGGATTAGAATAAGGCTAGGGAAGACGAAAATGACCTAATTGTTAAACCAATGACACAAAATCACTTATTGGGTGCACAAGATTGGTTAAAAACCCCAATTGGATTAGCATAAGCCTAGGGAGGACGAAAATGACCGAAATGTTAATCCAACGACACAAATGCACTTATTGAATGCACAAGATTGGTTAACAACCCTAATTCGATTAGAATAAGCCTAGGGAAGACGAAGACGACCTAAATGTTAATCCAATGACACAAACGCACTTATTGGATGCACAAGATTGGATAAAAGTGCTAATCGGATTAGAAAAAGCCTAAGAAGGACGAGATGACCTAAATGTTTAACCAATGATACAAAATCACTTATTGGATGCACAGGATGGTTAAAAACCCTAATTAGATTAGAATAAGCCTATGGAGGACGAAAATGACCTGAATATTCCACCAATGACGCAAAATCAGTTATTGGATGCACAATATTGGTTAAAAACTCTAATTGGATTAGAATAAGCCTAGGGAGGACGTAAATGACATAATTGTTCAACCAAGGACACAAAATCACTTATTGGATCCACAAGATTGGTTAAAAACCCTAATTTGATTGGAATAAGCCTAGGGAGGACGAAAATGACCGAAATGTTAAACTAACGACACAAATGCACTTATTAGATGCACAAGATTGGTTAAAAACCCTAATTAGATTAGACTAAGCCTATGGAAGACGAAAACAACCTAAATGTTAATCCAATGACACAAACGCACTTATTGGATGGACAAGATTGGATAAAAACCCTAATTGGATTAGAATAAGCCTAGGAAGGATGAGAATGACCTAAATGCTCAACCAATGACACAAACACACTTATTGGATTTACAAGATTGGTTAAAAACCTCATTGGAATAGAATAAGCCTAGGAAGGAGGAGAATGACCTAAATGTTTAACCAATGACAAAAAATCACTTATTGGATGGATAGGATTGGCTAAAAACCAAAATTGGATTAGAATATGACTAGGGAGGACGAAAATGACCGAAATGTTAAACCAATGACACAAACGCACTTATTGGATGCACAAAATTGGTTAAAAACCCTAACTCGATTAGAATAAGTCTATGGAGGACGAAAATGACCTAAATAACAATCCAATGACACAAACGCAATTATTGGATGCACAAGATTGGTTAAAAACCCTAATTGGATTAGAATAAGCCTAGGGAGGACGTAAATGACCGAAATGTTCAACAAATGACAAAAAATCACTTATTGGATGCACAAGATTGGTTAAAATCCCTAATTGGATTAGAATAAGCCTAGGGAGGACAAAAATGACCTAATTGCTCAACCAATGACACAAAATCACTTATTGGATGCGCAAGATTGGTTAAAAACTCTAATTGGATTAGAATAAGCCTAGGGAGGACCAAAATGACCGAAATGTTATTCCAACGACACAAATGCATTTATTGGATGCAAAAGATTGGTTAAATACCCTAACTCGATTAGAATAAGCCTATGGAGGACGAAAATGACCTAAATAATAATCCAATGACACAAACGCACTTATTGGATGCACAAGATTGGTTAAAAACCCGAATTTGGATTAGAATAAGCCTAGGAAGGACGTAAATGACCGAAATGTTCAACCAATGACACAAAATCACTTGTTGGATGCACAAGATTAGTTAAAAACCCTAATTGGATTAGAATAAGCCTAGGGAGGACAAAAATGACCTAATTGCTCAACCAATGACACAAAATCAGTTATTGGATGCACAAGATTGGTTAAAAACCCTAATTGGAATAGAATAAGACTAGGGAGGACGAAAATGGACGAAATGTTAAACCAACGACACAAACGCACTTATTGGATGCACAAGATATGTTAAAAACCCTAACTCGATTAGAATAAGCCTATGGAGGACGAAAATGACCTAAATAATAATCCAATGACACAAACGCACATATTGGATGCACAAGATTGGTTAAAAACCCGAATTTGGATTAGAATAAGCCTAGGAAGGACGTAAATGACCGAAATGTTCAACCAATAACACAAAATCACTTATTGGATGCACAAGATTCGTAAAAAACCCTAATTGGATTAGAATAAGCCTAGGGAGGACGAAAATGACCAAAATGTTAAACCAACGACACAAACGCACTTATTCGATGCACAAGATTGGTTAAGAACCCTAATTAGATTAGAATAAGCCTATGGAGGACGAAAATGACCTAAATGTTCCACCAATGACACCAACGCACTTACTAGATGCACAAGATTGGTTAAAAACCCTAACTGGATTAGAATAAGCCTAGGGAGGACGAAAATGACTGAAATGTTCAACCAATAACACACAATCACTTATTGGATGCACACGATTGGTTAAAAACCCTAATTGGATTAGAATAAGTCTACGGAGGACGAAAATGACCTAAATGTTCAACCAATGACAATAAATCACTTATTGGATGCACAAGATTGGTTAAAAACCCTAATTGGATTAGAATAAGGCTAGGGAGGACGAAAATGACCGAAATGTTAAACCAACGACACAAATGCACTTATTGGATGCACAAGATTGGTTAAAAACCCTAATTGGATTAGAATAAGCCTAGGGAGGACGAAGACGACCGAAATGTTAATCCAATGACACAAACGCACTTATTGGATGCACAAGATTGGTTAAAAACCCTAATTGGATTTGAATAAGCCTAGGGAGGACGAAAATGACCGAAATGTTAAACCAACGACACAATTGCACTTATTAGATGCACAAGATTGGTTAAAAACCCTAATTAGATTAGAAAAAGCCTATGGAGGACGAAAACAACCTAAATGTTAATCCAACGACACAAATGCACATATTGGATGCACAAGATTGGATAAAAACCCTAATTGGATTAGAATAAGCCTAGGAAGGATGAGAATGACCTAAATGCTCAACCAATGACACAAACACACTTATTGGATTTACAAGATTGGTTAAAAACCTCATTGGATTAGAATAAGCCTTTGAAGGACGAGAATGACCTAAATGTTTAACTAATGACACAAAATCACTTATTGGATGCATAGGATTGGCTAAAAACCAAAACTGGATTAGAATATGACTTGGGAGGACGAAAATGACCTAAATAATAATCCAATGACACAAACGCACATATTGGATGCACAAGATTGGTTAAAAACCTGAATTTGGATTAGAATAAGCCTAGGAAGGACGTAAATGACCGAAATGTTCAACCAATAATACAAAATCACTTATTGGATGCACAAGATTAGTTAAAAACCCTAATTGGATTAGAATAAGCCTAGGGAGGACGAAAATGACCAAAATGTTCAACCAATGACACAAAATCAATTATTCGATGCACAAGATTGGTAAAAAACCCTAACTGGATTAGAATAAGCCTAGGGAGGACGAAAATGACTGAAATGTTAAACCAACGACACAAACGCACTTATAGGATGCACAAGATTGGTTAAAAACCCTAATTAGATTAGAATAAGCCTATGGAAGACGAAAATGACCTAAATATTATTCCAACGACACAAAATCACGTATTGGATGCACAAAATTGGTTAAAAACCCTAATTGGAATAGAATAAGCCTATGGAGGACGAAAATGACCTAAATATTATTCCAATGACACAAAAGCACTTATTAGATGCACAAGATTGGTTAAAAACCCTAATTGGATTAGAATAAGCCAAGGGAGGACGAAAATGACCGAAATGTTCAACCAATAACACACAATCACTTATTGGATGCAAAAGATTGGTTAAAGACCCTAATTGGATTAGAATAAGTCTACGGAGGACGAAAATGACCTAAATGTTCAACCAATGACAATAAATCACTTACTGGATGCACAAGATTGGTTAAAAACCCTAATTGGATTAGAATAAGGCTAGGGAAGACGAAAATGACCTAATTATTAAACCAATGACACAAAATCACTTATTGGGTGCACAAGATTGGTTAAAAACCCCAATTGGATTAGAATAAGCCTAAGGAGGACGAAAATGACCGAAATGTTAAACCAACGACACAAATGCACTTATAGGATGCACAAGATTGGTTAAAAACCCTAATTAGATTAGAATAAGCCTATGGAGGACGAAAATGACCTAAATGTTCCACCAATGACACCAAATCACTTATTGGATGCACAAAATTGGTTAAAAACCCTAATTGGATTAGAATAAGCCTATGGAGGACGAAAAGGACCTAAATATTATTCCAATGACACAAACGCACTTACTAGATGCACAAGATTGGTTAAAAACCCTAATTGGATTAGAATAAGGTTAGGAAGGACGAGAATGACCTAAATGTTTAACTAATGACACAAAATCACTTATTGGATGCATAGGATTGGCTAAAAACCAAAATTGGATTAGAATATGACTTGGGAGGACGAAAATGACCTAAATAATAATCCAATGACACAAACACACATATTGGATGCACAAGATTGGTTAAAAACCCCAATTTGGATTAGAATAAGCCTAGGAAGGACGTAAATGACCGAAATGTTCAACCAATAATACAAAATCACTTATTGGATGCACAAGATTAGTTAAAAACCCTAATTGGATTAGAATAAGCCTAGGGAGGACGAAAATGACCAAAATGTTCAACCAATGACACAAAATCAGTTATTCGATGCACAAGATTGGTGAAAAACCCTAATTGGATTAGAATAAGCCTAGGGAGGACAAAAAATACCTAATTACTCAACCAATGACACAAAATCACTTATTGGATGCGCAAGATTGGTTAAAAACCCTAATTGGATTAGAATAAGCCTAGGGAGGACGTAAATGACCAAAATGTTCAACCAATGACACAAAATCACTTATTGGATGCACAAGATTGGTTAAAAACCCTAATTGGATTAGAATAAGCCTAGGGAGGACAAAAAATACCTAATTACTCAACCAATGACACAAAATCACTTATTGGATGCGCAAGATTGGTTAAAAACCCTAATTGGATTAGAATAAGCCTAGGGAGGACGAAAATGACTGAAATGTTAAACCAACGACACAAACGCACTTATAGGATGCACAAGATTGGTTAAAAACCCTAATTAGATTAGAATAAGCCTATGGAGGACGAAAATGACCTAAATATTATTCCAATGACACAAAATCACGTATTGGATGCACAAAATTGGTTAAAAACCCTAATTGGAATAGAATAAGCCTATGGAGGACGAAAATGACCTAAATATTATTCCAATGACACAAACGCACTTATTAGATGCACAAGATTGGTTAAAAACCCTAATTGGATTAGAATTAGCCTAGGGAGGACGAAAATGACCGAAATGTTCAACCAATAACACACAATCAGTTATTGGATGCACAAGATTGGTTAAAGACCCTAATTGGATTAGAATAAGTATACGGAAGACGAAAATGACCTAAATGTTCAACCAATGACAGTAAATCACTTACTGGATGCACAAGATTGGTTCAAAACCCTAATTGGATTAGAATAAGGCAAGGGAAGACGAAAATGACCTAATTGTTAAACCAATGACACAAAATCACTTATTGGATGCACAAGATTGGTTAAACACCCCAATTGGATTAGAATAAGCCTAGGGAGGACGAAAATGACCGAAATGTTAAACCAACGACACAAATGCACTTATAGGATGCACAAGATTGGTTAAAAACCCTAATTAGATTAGAATAAGCCTATGGAGGACGAAAATGACCTAAATGTTCCACCAATGACACCAAATCACTTATTGGATGCACAAAATTGGTTAAAAACCTTAATTGGATTAGAATAAGCCTATGGAGGACGAAAAGGACCTAAATATTATTCCAATGACACAAACGCACTTACTAGATGCACAAGATTGGTTAAAAACCCTAATTGGATTAGAATAAGCCTAGGCAGGACGAGAATGACCTAAATGTTCAACCAATGACACAAACACACTTATTGGATTTACAAGATTGGTTAAAAACCTCATTGGATTAGAATAAGCCTAGGAAGGACGAGAATGACTTAAATGTTTAACTAATGACACAAAATCACTTATTGGATGCATAGGATTGGCTAAAAACCAAAATTGGATTAGAATATGACTTGGGAGGACGAAAATGACCTAAATAATAATCCAATGACACAAACGCACATATTGGATGCACAAGATTGGTTAAAAACCCGAATTTGGATTAGAATAAGCCTAGGAAGGACGTAAATGACCGAAATGTTCAACCAATAATACAAAATAACTTATTGGATGCACAAGATTAGTTAAAAACCCTAATTGGATTAGAATAAGCCTAGGGAGGACGAAAATGACCAAAATGTTCAACCAATGACACAAAATCAGTTATTCGATGTACAAGATTGGTAAAAAACCCTAATTGGATTAGAATAAGCCTAGGGAGGACGAAAATGATTGAAATGTTAAACCAACGACACAAACGCACTTATAGGATGCACAAGATTGGTTAAAAACCCTAATTAGATTAGAATAAGCCTATGGAGGACGAAAATGACCTAAATATTATTCCAATGACACAAAATCACGTATTGGATGCACAAAATTTGGTTAAAAACCCTAATTGGAATAGAATAAGCCTATGGAGGACGAAAATGACCTAAATATTATTCCAATGACACAAACGCACTAATTAGATGCACAAGATTGGTTAAAAACCCTAATTGGATTAGAATAAGCCTAGGGAGGACGAAAATGACCGAAATGTTCAACCAATAACACACAATCAGTTATTGGATGCACAAGATTGGTTAAAGACCCTAATTGGATTAGAATAAGTATACGGAAGACGAAAATGACCTAAATGTTCAACCAATGACAGTAAATCACTTACTGGATGCACAAGATTGGTTCAAAACCCTAATTGGATTAGAATAAGGCTAGGGAAGACGAAAATAACCTAATTGTTAAACCAATGACACAAAATCACTTATTGGATGCACAAGATTGGTTAAAAACCCCAATTGGATTAGAATAAGCCTAGGGAGGACGAAAATGACCGAAATGTTAAACCAACGACACAAATGCACTTATTGGATGCACAAGATTGGTAAAAAACCCTAATTGGATTAGAATAAGCCTAGGGAGGACGAAAATGACAGAAATGTTAAACCAACGACACAAACGCACTTATTGGATGCACAAGATTGGTTAAAAACCCTAATTAGATTAGAATAAGCCTATGGAGGACGAAAATCACTTAAATGTTCAACCAATGACACAAAATCACTTATGGGATGCACAAGATTGGATAAAAACCCTAATTGGATTAGAATAAGCCTAGGAAGGACGAGAATGACCTAAATGTTTAACCAATGACACAAAATCACTTATTGGATGCACAAGATTGGTTAAAAACCCTAATTGGATTAGAATAAGCCTAGGGAGGACGAAAATGACCGAAATGTTCAACCAAGGACCCAAAATTACTTATTGGATGCACAAGATTGGTTAAAAACCCTAATTGGATTCGAATAAGCTTAGGAAGAACGAGAATGACCTAAATGTTAAACCAATGACACAAAATCACTTATTGGATGCACAAGATTGGTTAAAAACCGTAATTGGATTAGAATAAGCTTAGGGAGGACGAAAATGACAGAAATGTTCAACCAAGGAAACAAAATCACTTATTGGATTCACAAGATTGGTTAAAAACCCTAATTGGATTAGAATAAGCCTACGGACGACGAAAATGACCGAAATGTTAAACCAACGACCCAAATGCACTTATTGGATGCACAAGATTGGTTAAAAACCCTAATTGGATTAGAATAAGACTAGGGAGGACGAAAATGACCGAAATGTTAAACCAACGACACAAACGCACTTATTGGATGCACAAGATTGGTTAAAAACCCTAACTCGATTAGAATAAGTCTATGGAGGACGAAAATGACCTAAATAATAATCTAATGACACAAAATCACTTATTGGATGCACAAGATTGGTTAAAAACCCTAATTGGATTAGAATAAGCCTAGGGAGGTTGAAAATGACCTAATTGTTCAAGCAATGACACAAAATCACTTATTGGATGCGCAAGATTGGTTAAAAACCCTAATTGGATTAGAATAAGCCTAGGGAGGACGAAAATGACCGAAATGTTAAACCAATGACACAAACGCACTTATTGGATCTCAAGATTGGTTAAAAACCCTAATTAGATTAGAATAAGCCTATGGAGGACGAAAATGACCTAAATGTTAATTCAATGATGCAAACGCACTTATTGGATGCACAAGATTGGTTAAAACCCCTAATTGGCTTATAATTAGCCTAGGGAGGACGAAGACGACCTAAATGTTAATCCAATGACACAAACGCACTTATTTGATGCAAAAGATTGGATAAAAACCCTAATTGGATTAGAATAAGCTTAGGAAGGACGAGAATGACCTAAATGTTTAACCAATGACACAAAATCACTTATTGGGTGCACAAGATTGGTTAAAAACCCTAATTCGATTAGAATAAGCTTAGGGAGGACGAAAATGACCGAAATGTTCAACCAAGGAAACAAAATCACTTAATGGATGCACAAGATTGGTTAAAAACGCTAATTAGATTAGAATAACCCTACGGAGAACGAAAATCACCGAAATGTTAAACCAACGACACAAATGCACTTATTGGATGCACAAGATTGGTTAAAAACCCTAATTGGATTAGAATAAGACTAGGGAGGACGAAAATGACTGAAATGTTAAACCAACGACACAATCGCATTTATTGGATGCACAAGATTGGTTAAATACCCTAACTCGATTAGAATAATATGGAGGACGAAAATGACCTAAATAATAATCCAATGACACAAAATCACTTATTGGATGCACAAGATTGGTTAAAAACCCTAATTGGATTAGAATAAGCCTAGGGAGGACGAAAATGACCGAAATGTTCAACCAAGGACCCAAAATTACTTATTGGATGCACAAGATTGGTTAAAAACCCTAATTGGATTCAAATAAGCTTAGGAAGAACGAGAATGACCTAAATGTTAAACCGATGACACAAAATCACTTATTGGATGCACAAGATTGGTTAAAAACCGTAATTGGATTAGAATAAGCTTAGGGAGGACGAAAATGACAGAAATGTTCAACCAAGGAAACAAAATCACTTATTGGATTCACAAGATTGGTTAAAAACCCTAATTGGATTAGAATAAGCCTACGGACGACGAAAATGACCGAAATGTTAAACCAACGACACAAATGCACTTATAGGATGCACAAGATTGGTTAAAAACCCTAATTGGATTAGAATAAGACTAGGGAGGACGAAAATGACCGAAATGTTAAACCAACGACACAAACGCACTTATTGGATGCACAAGATTGGTTAAAAACCCTAACTCGATTAGAATAAGTCTATGGAGGACGAAAATGACCTAAATAATAATCCAATGACACAAAATCACTTATTGGATGCACAAGATTGGTTAAAAACCCTAATTGGATTAGAATAAGCCTAGGGAGGATGAAAATGACCTAATTGTTCAAGCAATGACACAAAATCACTTATTGGATGCGCAAGATTGGTTAAAAACCCTAATTGGATTAGAATAAGCCTAGGGAGGACGAAAATGACCGAAATGTTAAACCAATGACACAAACGCACTTATTGGATCTCAAGATTGGTTAAAAACCCTAATTAGATTAGAATAAGCCTATGGAGGACGAAAATGACCTAAATGTTAATTCAATGATGCAAACGCACTTATTGGATGCACAAGATTGGTTAAAACCCCTAATTGGCTTATAATTAGCCTAGGGAGGACGAAGACGACCTAAATGTTAATCCAATGACACAAACGCACTTATTTGATGCAAAAGATTGGATAAAAACCCTAATTGGATTAGAATAAGCTTAGGAAGGACGAGAATGACCTAAATGTTTAACCAATGACACAAAATCACTTATTGGGTGCACAAGATTGGTTAAAAACCCTAATTCGATTAGAATAAGCTTAGGGAGGACGAAAATGACTGAAATGTTCAACCAAGGAAACAAAATCACTTAATGGATGCACAAGATTGGTTAAAAACGCTAATTAGATTAGAATAACCCTACGGAGAATGAAAATCACCGAAATGTTAAACCAACGACACAAATGCACTTATTGGATGCACAAGATTGGTTAAAAACCCTAATTGGATTAGAATAAGACTAGGGAGGACGAAAATGACTGAAATGTTAAACCAACGACACAAACGCACTTATTGGATGCACAAGATTGGTTAAATACCCTAACTCGATTAGAATAATATGGAGGACGAAAATGACCTAAATAATAATCCAATGACACAAACGCACTTATTGGATGCACAAGATTGATTAAAAACCATAATTGGATTAGAATAAGACTATGGAGGACGAAAATGACTGAAATGTTACACCAACGACACAAACGCACTTATTGGATGCACAAGATTGGTTAAATACCCTAACTCGATTAGAATAAGCCTATGGAGGACGAAAATGACCTAAATAATAATCCAATGACACAAACGCACTTATTGGATGCACAAGATTGGATAAAAACCCTAATTGGATTAGAATAAGCCTAGGGAGGACGAGAATGAACTAAATGTTCAACCGATGACACAAACGCTCTTATTGGATGAACAATATTGGTTAAAAACCTTATTGGATTAGAATAAGCCTAGGGAGGGCGAAAATGACCACAATGTTCAACCAAGGACACAAAATCGCTTATTGGATGCACAAGATTGGTAAAAAACCCTAACTCGATTAGAATAAGTCTATGGAGGACGAAAATGACCTCAATAATAATCCAATGACACAAAATCACTTGTTGGATGCACAAGATTGGTTAAAAACCCTAATTGGATTAGCATAAGCCTAGGGAGGACGAAAATGACCTAATTTTTCAACCAATGACACAAAATCACTTATTGGATGCACAAGATTGGTAAAAAACCCTAATTGGATATGAATAAGCCTAGGGAGGACGAAAATGACCGAAATGTTAAACCAACGACAGAAATGCACTTATTGGATGCACAAGATTGGTTAAAAACCCTAATTAGATTAGAATAAGCCTATGGAGGACGAAAATCACTTAAATGTTCAACCAATGACACAAAATCACTTATGGGATGCACAAGATTGGATAAAAACCCTAATTGGATTAGAATAAGCCTAGGAAGGACGAGAATGACCTAAATGTTTAACCAATGACACAAAATCACTTATTGGATGCACAAGATTGGTTAAAAACCCTAAATGGATTAGAATAAGCCTAGGGAGGACGAAAATGACCGAAATGTTCAACCAAGGACCCAAAATTACTTATTGGATGCACAAGATTGGTTTAAAACCCTAATTGGATTCGAATAAGCTTAGGAAGAACGAGAATGACCTAAATGTTAAACCAATGACACAAAATCACTTATTGGATGCACAAGATTGGTTAAAAACCCTAATTGGATTAGAATAAGCTTAGGGAGGACGAAAATGACAGAAATGTTCAGCCAAGGAAACAAAATCACTTATTGGATGCACAAGATTGGTTAAAACCCTTAATTGGATTAGAATAAGCCTACGGACGACGAAAATGACCGAAATGTTAAACCAACGACAAAAATGCACTTATTGGATGCACAAGATTGGTTAAAAACCCTAATTGGATTAGAATAAGACTAGGGAGGACGAAAATGACCGAAATGTTAAACCAACGACACAAACGCACTTATTGGATGCACAAGATTGGTTAAAAACCCTAACTCGATTAGAATAAGTCTATGGAGGACGAAAATGACCTAAATAATAATCCAATGACACAAAATCACTTATTGGATGCACAAGATTGGTTAAAAACCCTAATTGGATTAGAATAAGCCTAGGTAGGACGAAAATGACCTAATTGTTCAAGCAATGACACAAAATCACTTATTGGAAGCGCAAGATTGGTTAAAAACCCTAATTGGATTAGAATAAGCCTAGGGAGGACGAAAATGACCGAAATGTTAAACCAATGACACAAACGCACTTATTGGATCTCAAGATTGGTTAAAAACCCTATTTAGATTAGAATAAGCCTATGGAGGACGAAAATGACCTAAATGTTAATTCAATGATGCAAACGCACTGATTGGATGCACAAGATTGGTTAAAACCCCTAATTGGCTTATAATTAGCCTAGGGAGGACGAAGACGACCTAAATGTTAATCCAATGACACAAACGCACTTATTTGATGCAAAAGATTGGATAAAAACCCTAATTGGATTAGAATAAGCCTAGGAAGGACGAGAATGACCTAAATTTTTAACCAATGACACAAAATCACTTATTGGGTGCACAAGATTGGTTAAAAACCCTAATTCGATTAGAATAAGCTTAGGGAGGACGAAAATGACCGAAATGTTCAACCAAGGAAACAAAATCACTTAATGGATGCACAAGATTGGTTAAAAACCCTAATTGGATTCGAATAAGCTTAGGAAGAACGAGAATGACCTAAATGTTAAACCAACGACACAAACGCACTTATTGGATGCAAAAGATTGGTTAAATACCCTAATTGGATTAGAATAAGACTAGGGAGGACGAAAATGACTGAAATGTTAAACCAACGACACAAACGCACTTATTGGATGGACAAGATTGGTTAAATACCCTAACTCGATTAGAATAAGCCTGTGGAGGACGAAAATGACCTAAATAATAATCCAATGACACAAACGCACTTATTGGATGCACAAGATTGGATAAAAACCTCATTGGATTAGAATAAGCCTAGGGAGGGCGAAAATGACCACAATGTTCAACCAAGGACACAAAATCGCTTATTGGTTGCACAAGATTGGTAAAAAACCGTAATTGGATATGAATAAGCCTTGGGAGGACGAAAATGACCGAAATGTTAAACCAACGACACAAACGCACTTATTGGATGCACAAGATTGGTTAAAAACCCTAATTAGATTAGAATAAGCCTATAAAGGACGAAAATGATTTAAATGTTCAACCAATGACACAAAATCACTTATAGGATGCACAAGATTGGATAAAAACCAAAATTGGATTCGAATAAGCCTAGGAAGGACGAGAATGACCTAAATGTTTAACCAATGACACAAAATCACTTATTGGATGCACAAGATTGGTTAAAAACCCTAATTGGATTAGAATAAGCCTAGGGAGGACGAAAATGACCGAAATGTTCAACCAAGGACCCAAAATTACTTATTGGATGCACAAGATTGGTTAAAAACCCTAATTGGATTCGAGTAAGCCTAGGAAGAACGAGAATGACCTAAATGTTTAACCAATGACACAAAATCACTTATTGGATGCACAAGATTGGTTAAAAACCCTAATTGGATTAGAATAAGCTTAGGGAGGACGAAAATGACCGAAATGTTCAACCAAGGAAACAAAATCACTTATTGGATGTACAAGATTGGTTAAAAACCCTAATTGGATTAGAATAAGCCTACGGAGGACGAAAATGACCGAAATGTTAAACCAACGACACAAATGCACTTATTGGATGCACAAGATTGGTTAAAAACCCTAATTGGATTAGAATAAGACTATGGAGGACGAGAATGACCGAAATGTTAAACCAACGACACAAACGCACTTATTGGATGCACAAGATTGGTTAAAAACCCTAACTCGATTAGAATAAGTCTATGGAGGACGAAAATGACCTAAATAATAATCCAATGACACAAAATCACTTATTGGATGCACAAGATTGGTTAAAAACCCTAATTGGATTAGAATAAGCCTAGGGAGGACGAAAATGACCTAATTTTTCAACCAATTACACAAAATCACTTATTGGATGTACAAGATTGGTAAAAAACCCTAATTGGAAATGAATAAGCCTAGGTCGGACGAAAATGACCGAAATGTTAAACCAACGACACAAACGCACTTATTGGATGCACAAGATTGGTTAAAAACCCTAATTAGATTAGAATAAGCCTATGGAGGATGAAAATGATTTAAATGTTCAACCAATGACACAAAATCACTTATAGGATGCACAAGATTGGTTAAAAACCCTAATTGGATTAGAATAAGCTTAGGGAGGACGAAAATGACAGAAATGTTCAGCCAAGGAAACAAAATCACTTATTGGATGCACAAGATTGGTTAAAACCCCTAATTGGATTAGAATAAGCCTACGGACGACGAAAATGACCGAAATGTTAAACCAACGACAAAAATGCACTTATTGGATGCACAAGATTGGTTAAAAACCCTAATTGGATTAGAATAAGACTAGGGAGGACGAAAATGACCGAAATGTTAAACCAACGACACAAACGCACTTATTGGATGCACAAGATTGGTTAAAAACCCTAACTCGATTAGAATAAGTCTATGGAGGACGAAAATGACATAAATAATAATCCAATGACACAAAATCACTTATTGGATGCACAAGATTGGTTAAAAACCCTAATTGGATTAGAATAAGCCTAGGTAGGACGAAAATGACCTAATTGTTCAAGCAATGACACAAAATCACTTATTGGAAGCGCAAGATTGGTTAAAAACCCTAATTGGATTAGAATAAGCCTAGGGAGGACGAAAATGACCGAAATGTTAAACCAATGACACAAACGCACTTATTGGATCTCAAGATTGGTTAAAAACCCTAATTAGAATAGAATAAGCCTATGGAAGACGAAAATGACCTAAATGTTAATTCAATGATGCAAACCCACTGATTGGATGCACAAGATTGGTTAAAACCCCTAATTGGCTTATAATTAGCCTAGGGAGGACGAATACGACCTAAATGTTAATCCAATGACACAAACGCACTTATTTGATGCAAAAGATTGGATAAAAACCCTAGTTGGATTAGAATAAGCCTAGGAAGGACGAGAATGACCTAAATTTTTAACCAATGACACAAAATCACTTATTGGGTGCACAAGATTGGTTAAAAACCCTAATTCGATTAGAATAAGCTTAGGGAGGACGAAAATGACCGAAATGTTCAACCAAGGAAACAAAATCACTTAATGGATGCACAAGATTGGTTAAAAACCCTAATTAGATTAGAATAACCGTACGGAGGACGAAAATCACCGAAATGTTAAACCAACGACACAAATGCACTTATTGGATGCACAAGATTGGTTAAAAACCCTAATTGGATTAGAATAAGACTAGGGAGGACGAAAATGACTGAAATGTTAAACCAACGACACAAACGCACTTATTGGATGCACAAGATTGGTTAAATACCCTAACTCGATTAGAATAATATGGAGGACGAAAATGACCTAAATAATAATCCAATGACACAAACGCACTTATTGGATGCAAAAGATTGATTAAAAACCCTAATTGGATTAGAATAAGACTAGGGAGGACGAAAATGACTGAAATGTTACACCAACGATACAAACGCACTTATTGGATGGACAAGATTGGTTAAATACCCTAACTCGATTAGAATAAGCCTGTGGAGGACGAAAATGACCTAAATAATAATCCAATGACACAAAATCACTTATTGGATGCACAAGATTGGTTAAAAACCCTAATTGGATTAGAATAAGCTTAGGGAGGACGAAAATGACCGAAATGTTCAACCAAGGAAACAAAATCACTTATTGGATGCACAAGATTGGTTAAAAACCCTAATTGGATTAGAATAAGCCTACGGAGGACGAAAATGACCGAAATGTTAAACCAACGACACAAATGCACTTATTGGATGCACAAGATTGGTTAAAAACCCTAATTGGATTAGAATAAGACTATGGAGGACGAGAATGACCTAAATAATAATCCAATGACACAAACGCACTTATTGGATGCAAAAGATTGATTAAAACCCTAATTGGATTAGAATAAGACTAGGGAGCACGAAAATGACTGAAATGTTACACCAACGACACAAACGCACTTATTGGATGGACAAGATTGGTTAAATACCCTAACTCGATTAGAATAAGCCTGTGGAGGACGAAAATGACCTAAATAATAATCCAATGACACAAACGCACTTATTGGATGCACAAGATTGGATAAAAACCTCATTGGATTAGAATAAGCCTAGGGAGGGCGAAAATGACCACAATGTTCAACCAAGGACACAAAATCGCTTATTGGTTGCACAAGATTGGTAAAAAACCGTAATTGGATATGAATAAGCCTTGGGAGGACGAAAATGACCGAAATGTTAAACCAACGACACAAACGCACTTATTGGATGCACAAGATTGGTTAAAAACCCTAATTAGATTAGAATAAGCCTATAAAGGACGAAAATGATTTAAATGTTCAACCAATGACACAAAATCACTTATAGGATGCACAAGATTGGATAAAAACCAAAATTGGATTCGAATAAGCCTAGGAAGGACGAGAATGACCTAAATGTTTAACCAATGACACAAAATCACTTATTGGATGCACAAGATTGGTTAAAAACCCTAATTGGATTAGAATAAGCCTAGGGAGGACGAAAATGACCGAAATGTTCAACCAAGGACCCAAAATTACTTATTGGATGCACAAGATTGGTTAAAAACCCTAATTGGATTCGAGTAAGCCTAGGAAGAACGAGAATGACCTAAATGTTTAACCAATGACACAAAATCACTTATTGGATGCACAAGATTGGTTAAAAACCCTAATTGGATTAGAATAAGCTTAGGGAGGACGAAAATGACCGAAATGTTCAACCAAGGAAACAAAATCACTTATTGGATGCACAAGATTGGTTAAAAACCCTAATTGGATTAGAATAAGCCTACGGAGGACGAAAATGACCGAAATGTTAAACCAATTACACAAATGCACTTATTGGATGCACAAGATTGGTTAAAAACCCTAATTGGATTAGAATAAGACTATGGAGGACAAGAATGACCGAAATGTTAAACCAACGACACAAACGCACTTATTGGATGCACAAGATTGGTTAAAAACCTTAACTCGATTAGAATAAGTCTATGGAGGACGAAAATGACCTAAATAATAATCCAATGACACAAAATCACTTAATGGATGCACAAGATTGGTTAAAAACCCTAATTGGATTAGAATAAGCCTAGGGAGGACGAAAATGACCTAATTTTTCAACCAATGACACAAAATCACTTATTGGATGCGCAAGATTGGTTAAAAACCCTAATTGGATTAGAATAAGCCTAGGGAGGACAAAAATGACCGAAATGTTAAACCAATGACACAAATGCACTTATTGAATCTCAAGATTGGTTAAAAACCCTAATTAGATTAGAATAAGCCTATGGAGGACGAAAATGACCTAAATGTTAATTCAATGATACAAACGCATTTATTGGATGCACAAGATTGGTTAAAACCCCTAATTGGCTTATAATTAGCCTAGGGAGGACGAAGACGACCTAAATGTTAATCCAATGACACAAACGCACTTATTTGATGCAAAAGATTGCATAAAAACCCTAATTGGATTAGAATAAGCCTAGGAAGGACGAGAATGACCTAAATGTTTAACCAATGACACAAAATCACTTATTGGGTGCACAAGATTGGTTAAAAACCCTAATTCGATTAGAATAAGCTTAGGGACGACGAAAATGACCGAAATGTTCAACGAAGGAAACAAAATCACTTAATGGATGCACAAGATTAGTTAAAAACGCTAATTAGATTAGAATAACCCTACGGAGGACGAAAATCACCGTAATGTTAAACCAACGACACAAATGCACTTATTGGATGCACAAGATTGGTTAAAAACCCTAATTGGATTAGAATAAGACTAGGGAGGACGAAAATGACTGAAATGTTAAACCAACGACACAAACGCACTTATTGGATGCACAAGATTGGTTAAATACCCTAACTCGATTAGAATAATATGGAGGACGAAAATGACCTAAATAATAATCCAATGACACAAACGCACTTATTGGATGCAAAAGATTGATTAAAAACCCTAATTGGATTAGAATAAGACTAGGGAGGACGAAAATGACTGAAATGTTACACCAACGACACAAACGCACTTATTGGATGGACAAGATTGGTTAAATACCCTAACTCGATTAGAATAAGCCTGTGGAGGACGAAAATGACCTAAATAATAATCCAATGACACAAACGCACTTATTGGATGCACAAGATTGGATAAAAACCTCATTGGATTAGAATAAGCCTAGGGAGGGCGAAAATGACCACAATGTTCAACCAAGGACACAAAATCGCTTATTGGTTGCACAAGATTGGTAAAAAACCGTAATTGGATATGAATAAGCCTTGGGAGGACGAAAATGACCGAAATGTTAAACCAACGACACAAACGCACTTATTGGATGCACAAGATTGGTTAAAAACCCTAATTAGATTAGAATAAGCCTATAAAGGACGAAAATGATTTAAATGTTCAACCAATGACACAAAATCACTTATAGGATGCACAAGATTGGATAAAAACCCTAATTGGATTCGAATAAGCCTAGGAAGGACGAGAATGACCTAAATGTTTAACCAATGACACAAAATCACTTATTGGATGCACAAGATTGGTTAAAAACCCTAATTGGATTAGAATAAGCCTAGGGAGGACGAAAATGACCGAAATGTTCAACCAAGGACCCAAAATTACTTATTGGATGCACAAGATTGGTTAAAAACCCTAATTGGATTCGAGTAAGCCTAGGAAGAACGAGAATGACCTAAATGTTTAACCAATGACACAAAATCACTTATTGGATGCACAAGATTGGTTAAAAACCCTAATTGGATTAGAATAAGCTTAGGGAGGACGAAAATGACCGAAATGTTCAACCAAGGAAACAAAATCACTTATTGGATGTACAAGATTGGTTAAAAACCCTAATTGGATTAGAATAAGCCTACGGAGGACGAAAATGACCGAAATGTTAAACCAACGACACAAATGCACTTATTGGATGCACAAGATTGGTTAAAAACCCTAATTGGATTAGAATAAGACTATGGAGGACGAGAATGACCGAAATGTTAAACCAACGACACAAACGCACTTATTGGATGCACAAGATTGGTTAAAAACCCTAACTCGATTAGAATAAGTCTATGGAGGACGAAAATGACCTAAATAATAATCCAATGACACAAAATCACTTATTGGATGCACAAGATTGGTTAAAAACCCTAATTGGATTAGAATAAGCCTAGGGAGGGCGAAAATGACCCCAATGTTCAACCAAGGACACAAAATCGCTTATTGGTTGCACAAGATTGGTAAAAAACCGTAATTGGATATGAATAAGCCTTGGGAGGACGAAAATGACCGAAATGTTAAACCAACGACACAAACGCACTTATTGGATGCACAAGATTGGTTAAAAACCCTAATTAGATTAGAATAAGCCTATAAAGGACGAAAATGATTTAAATGTTCAACCAATGACACAAAATCACTTATAGGATGCACAAGATTGGATAAAAACCAAAATTGGATTCGAATAAGCCTAGGAAGGACGAGAATGACCTAAATGTTTAACCAATGACACAAAATCACTTATTGGATGCACAAGATTGGTTAAAAACCCTAATTGGATTAGAATAAGCCTAGGGAGGACGAAAATGACCGAAATGTTCAACCAAGGACCCAAAATTACTTATTGGATGCACAAGATTGGTTAAAAACCCTAATTGGATTCGAGTAAGCCTAGGAAGAACGAGAATGACCTAAATGTTTAACCAATGACACAAAATCACTTATTGGATGCACAAGATTGGTTAAAAACCCTAATTGGATTAGAATAAGCTTAGGGAGGACGAAAATGACCGAAATGTTCAACCAAGGAAACAAAATCACTTATTGGATGTACAAGATTGGTTAAAAACCCTAATTGGATTAGAATAAGCCTACGGAGGACGAAAATGACCGAAATGTTAAACCAACGACACAAATGCACTTATTGGATGCACAAGATTGGTTAAAAACCCTAATTGGATTAGAATAAGACTATGGAGGACGAGAATGACCGAAATGTTAAACCAACGACACAAACGCACTTATTGGATGCACAAGATTGGTTAAAAACCCTAACTCGATTAGAATAAGTCTATGGAGGACGAAAATGACCTAAATAATAATCCAATGACACAAAATCACTTATTGGATGCACAAGATTGGTTAAAAACCCTAATTGGATTAGAATAAGCTTAGGGAGGACGAAAATGACCGAAATGTTCAACCAAGGAAACAAAATCACTTATTGGATGCACAAGATTGGTTAAAAACCCTAATTGGATTAGAATAAGCCTACGGAGGACGAAAATGACCGAAATGTTAAACCAATTACACAAATGCACTTATTGGATGCACAAGATTGGTTAAAAACCCTAATTGGATTAGAATAAGACTATGGAGGACGAGAATGACCGAAATGTTAAACCAACGACACAAACGCACTTATTGGATGCACAAGATTGGTTAAAAACCCTAACTCGATTAGAATAAGTCTATGGAGGACGAAAATGACCTAAATAATAATCCAATGACACAAAATCACTTATTGGATGCACAAGATTGGGTAAAAACCCTAATTGGATTAGAATAAGCCTAGGTAGGACGAAAATGACCTAATTGTTCAAGCAATGACACAAAATCACTTATTGGAAGCGCAAGATTGGTTAAAAACCCTAATTGGATTAGAATAAGCCTAGGGAGGACGAAAATGACCGAAATGTTAAACCAATGACACAAACGCACTTATTGGATCTCAAGATTGGTTAAAAACCCTAATTAGAATAGAATAAGCCTATGGAGGACGAAAATGACCTAAATGTTAATTCAATGATGCATACGCACTGATTGGATGCACAAGATTGGTTAAAACCCCTAATTGGCTTATAATTAGCCTAGGGAGGACGAAGACGACCTAAATGTTAATCCAATGACACAAACGCACTTATTTGATGCAAAAGATTGGATAAAAACCCTAATTGGATTAGAATAAGCCTAGGAAGGACGAGAATGACCGAAATTTTTAACCAATGACACAAAATCACTTATTGGGTGCACAAGATTGGTTAAAAACCCTAATTCGATTAGAATAAGCTTAGGGAGGACGAAAATGACCGAAATGTTCAACCAAGGAAACAAAATCACTTAATGGATGCACAAGATTGGTTAAAAACCCTAATTAGATTAGAATAACCGTACGGAGGACGAAAATCACCGAAATGTTAAACCAACGACACAAATGCAATTATTGGATGCACAAGATTGGTTAAAAACCCTAATTGGATTAGAATAAGACTAGGGAGGACGAAAATGACTGAAATGTTAAACCAACGACACAAACGCACTTATTGGATGCACAAGATTGGTTAAATACCCTAACTCGATTAGAATAATATGGAGGACGAAAATGACCTAAATAATAATCCAATGACACAAACGCACTTATTGGATGCAAAAGATTGATTAAAAACCCTAATTGGATTAGAATAAGACTAGGGAGGACGAAAATGACTGAAATGTTACACCAACGATACAAACGCACTTATTGGATGGACAAGATTGGTTAAATACCCTAACTCGATTAGAATAAGCCTGTGGAGGACGAAAATGACCTAAATAATAATCCAATGACACAAAATCACTTATTGGATGCACAAGATTGGTTAAAAACCCTAATTGGATTAGAATAAGCTTAGGGAGGACGAAAATGACCGAAATGTTCAACCAAGGAAACAAAATCACTTATTGGATGCACAAGATTGGTTAAAAACCCTAATTGGATTAGAATAAGCCTACGGAGGACGAAAATGACCGAAATGTTAAACCAACGACACAAATGCACTTATTGGATGCACAAGATTGGTTAAAAACCCTAATTGGATTAGAATAAGACTATGGAGGACGAGAATGACCTAAATAATAATCCAATGACACAAACGCACTTATTGGATGCAAAAGATTGATTAAAACCCTAATTGGATTAGAATAAGACTAGGGAGCACGAAAATGACTGAAATGTTACACCAACGACACAAACGCACTTATTGGATGGACAAGATTGGTTAAATACCCTAACTCGATTAGAATAAGCCTGTGGAGGACGAAAATGACCTAAATAATAATCCAATGACACAAACGCACTTATTGGATGCACAAGATTGGATAAAAACCTCATTGGATTAGAATAAGCCTAGGGAGGGCGAAAATGACCACAATGTTCAACCAAGGACACAAAATCGCTTATTGGTTGCACAAGATTGGTAAAAAACCGTAATTGGATATGAATAAGCCTTGGGAGGACGAAAATGACCGAAATGTTAAACCAACGACACAAACGCACTTATTGGATGCACAAGATTGGTTAAAAACCCTAATTAGATTAGAATAAGCCTATAAAGGACGAAAATGATTTAAATGTTCAACCAATGACACAAAATCACTTATAGGATGCACAAGATTGGATGAAAACCCTAATTGGATTCGAATAAGCCTAGGAAGGACGAGAATGACCTAAATGTTTAACCAATGACACAAAATCACTTATTGGATGCACAAGATTGGTTAAAAACCCTAATTGGATTAGAATAAGCCTAGGGAGGACGAAAATGACTGAAATGTTCAACCAAGGACCCAAAATTACTTATTGGATGCACAAGATTGGTTAAAAACCCTAATTGGATTCGAGTAAGCCTAGGAAGAACGAGAATGACCTAAATGTTTAACCAATGACACAAAATCACTTATTGGATGCACAAGATTGGTTAAAAACCCTAATTGGATTAGAATAAGCCTACGGAGGACGAAAATGACCGAAATGTTAAACCAACGACACAAATGCACTTATTGGATGCACAAGATTGGTTAAAAACCCTAATTGGATTAGAATAAGCCTAGGGAGGACGAAAATGACCTAATTTTTCAACCAATTACACAAAATCACTTATTGGATGTACAAGATTGGTAAAAAACCCTAATTGGATATGAATAAGCCTAGGGAGGACGAAAATGACCGAAATGTTAAACCAACGACACAAACGCACTTATTGGATGCACAAGATTGGTTAAAAACCCTAATTAGATTAGAATAAGCCTATGGAGGACGAAAATGATTTAAATGTTCAACCAATGACACAAAATCACTTATAGGATGCACAAGATTGGATAAAAACCCTAATTGGATTCGAATAAGCCTAGGAAGGACGTGAATGACCTAAATGTTTAACCAATGACACAAAATCACTTATTGGATGCACAAGATTGGTTAAAAACCCTAATTGGATTAGAATAAGCCTACGGAGGACGAAAATGACCGAAATGTTCAACCAAGGACCAAAAATTACTTATTGAATGCACAAGATTCGTCAAAAACCCTAATTGGATTCGAATAAGCCTAGGAAGAACGAGAATGACCTAAATGTTTAACCATGACACAAAATCACTTATTGGATGCACAAGATTGGTTAAAAACCCTAATTGGATTAGAATAAGCTTAGGGAGGACGAAAATGACCGAAATGTTCAACCAAGGAAACAAAATCACTTATTGGATGCACAAGATTGGTTAAAAACCCTAATTGGATTAGAATAAGCCTATGGAGGACGAGAATGACCGAAATGTTAAACCAACGACACAAACGCACTTATTGGATGCACAAGATTGGTTAAAAACCCTAACTCGATTAGAATAAGTCTATGGAGGACGAAAATGACCTAAATAATAATCCAATGACACAAAATCAGTTATTGGATGCACAAGATTGGTTAAAAACCCTAATTGGATTAGAATAAGCCTAGGGAGGACGAAAATGACCTAATTTTTCAACCAATGACACAAAATCACTTATTGGATGCGCAAGATTGGTTAAAAACCCTAATTGGATTAGAATAAGCCTAGGGAGGACGAAAATGACCGAAATGTTAAACCAATGACAAAAACGCACTTATTGGATCTCAAGATTGGTTAAAAACCCTAATTAGATTAGAATAAGCCTATGGAGGACGAAAATGACCTAAATGTTAATTCAATGATACAAACGCACTTATTGGATGCACAAGATTGGTTAAAACCCCTAATTGGCTTATAATTAGCCTAGGGAGGACGAAGACGACCTAAATGTTAATCCAATGACACAAACGCACTTATTTGATGCAAAAGATTGGATAAAAACCCTAATTGGATTAGAATAAGCCTAGGAAGGACGAGAATGACCTAAATGTTTAACCAATGACACAAAATCACTTATTGGGTGCACAAGATTGGTTAAAAACCCTAATTCGATTAGAATAAGCTTAGGGACGATGAAAATGACCGAAATGTTCAACCAAGGAAACAAAATCACTTAATGGATGCACAAGATTGGTTAAAAACGCTAATTAGATTAGAATAACCCTACGGAGGACGAAAATGACCGAAATGTTAAACCAACGACACAAATGCACTTATTGGATGCACAAGATTGGTTAAAAACCCTAATTGGATTAGAATAAGACTAGGGAGGACGAAAATGACCGAAATGTTAAACCAACGACACAAACGCACTTATTGGATGCACAAGATTGGTTAAAAACCCTAACTCGATTAGAATAAGTCTATGGAGGACGAAAATGACCTAAATAATAATCCAATGACACAAAATCACTTATTGGATGCACAAGATTGGTTAAAAACCCTAATTGGATTAGAATAAGCCTAGGGAGGACGAAAATGACCTAATTTTTCAACCAATGACACAAAATCACTTATTGGATGCGCAAGATTGGTTAAAAACCCTAATTGGATTAGAATAAGCCTTGGGAGGACGAAAATGACCGAAATGTTAAACCAATGACACAAATGCACTTATTGAATCTCAAGATTGGTTAAAAACCCTAATTAGATTAGAATAAGCCTATGGAGGACGAAAATGACCTAAATGTTAATTCAATGATACAAACGCACTTATTGGATGCACAAGATTGGTTAAAACCCCTAATTGGCTTATAATTAGCCTAGGGAGGACGAAGACGACCTAAATGTTAATCCAATGACACAAACGCACTTATTTGATGCAAAAGATTGGATAAAAACCCTAATTGGATTAGAATAAGCCTAGGAAGGACGAGAATGACCTAAATGTTTAACCAATGACACAAAATCACTTATTGGGTGCACAAGATTGGTTAAAAACCCTAATTCGATTAGAATAAGCTTAGGGACGACGAAAATGACCGAAATGTTCAACGAAGGAAACAAAATCACTTAATGGATGCACAAGATTAGTTAAAAACGCTAATTAGATTAGAATAACCCTACGGAGGACGAAAATCACCGTAATGTTAAACCAACGACACAAATGCACTTATTGGATGCACAAGATTGGTTAAAAACCCTAATTGGATTAGAATAAGACTAGGGAGGACGAAAATGACTGAAATGTTAAACCAACGACACAAACGCACTTATTGGATGCACAAGATTGGTTAAATACCCTAACTCGATTAGAATAATATGGAGGACGAAAATGACCTAAATAATAATCCAATGACACAAACGCACTTATTCGATGCACAAGATTGGATAAAAACCCTAATTGAATTAGAATAAGCCTAGGGAGGACGAGAATGAACTAAATGTTCAACCGACGACACAAACGCACTTATTGGATGCACAAGATTGGTTAAATACCCTAACTCGATTAGAATAAGCCTATGGAGGACGAAAATGACCTAAATAATAATCCAATGACACAAACGCACTTATTGGATGCACAAGATTGGATAAAAACCCTAATTGGATTAGAATAAGCCTAGGGAGGACGAGAATGAACTAAATGTTCAACCGATGACACAAACGCACTTATTGGATGCACAATATTGGTTAAAAACCTCATTGGATTAGAATAAGCCTAGGGAGGGCGAAAATGACCGAAATGTTCAACCAAGGACACAAAATCGCTTATTGGATGCACAAGATTGGTAAAAAACCCTAATTGGATATGAATAAGCCTAGGGAGGACGAAAATGACCGAAATGTTAAACCGACGACACAAACGCACTTATTGGATGCACAAGATTGGTTAAAAACCCTAATTAGATTAGAATAAGCCTATGGAGGACGAAAATGATTTAAATGTTCAACCAATGACAAAAAATCACTTATAGGATGCACAAGATTGGATAAAAACCCTAATTGGATTCGAATAAGCCTAGGAAGGACGAGAATGACCTAAATGTTTAACCAATGACACAAAATCACTTATTGGATGCACAAGATTGGTTAAAAACCCTAATTGGATTAGAATCAGCCTAGGGAGGACGAAAATGACCGAAATCGTTCAACCAAGGACCCAAAATTACTTATTGGATGCACAAGATTGGTTAAAAACCCTAATTGGATTCGAATAAGCCTAGGAAGAACGAGAATGACCTAAATGTTTAACCAATGACACAAAATCACTTATTGGATGCACAAGATTGGTTAAAAACCCTAATTGGATTAGAATAAGCTTAGGGAGGACGAAAATGACCGAAATGTTCAACCAAGGAAACAAAATCACTTATTGGATGCACAAGATTGGTTAAAAACCCTAATTGGATTAGAATAAGCCTACGGAGGACGAAAATGACCGAAATGTTAAACCAATTACACAAATGCACTTATTGGATGCACAAGATTGGTTAAAAACCCTAATTGGATTAGAATAAGACTATGGAGGACAAGAATGACCGAAATGTTAAACCAACGACACAAACGCACTTATTGGATGCACAAGATTGGTTAAAAACCTTAACTCGATTAGAATAAGTCTATGGAGGACGAAAATGACCTAAATAATAATCCAATGACACAAAATCACTTAATGGATGCACAAGATTGGTTAAAAACCCTAATTGGATTAGAATAAGCCTAGGGAGGACGAAAATGACCTAATTTTTCAACCAATGACACAAAATCACTTATTGGATGCTCAAGATTGGTTAAAAACCCTAATTGGATTAGAATAAGCCTAGGGAGAACAAAAATGACCGAAATGTTAAACCAATGACACAAATGCACTTATTGAATCTCAAGATTGGTTAAAAACCCTAATTAGATTAGAATAAGCCTATGGAGGACGAAAATGACCTAAATGTTAATTCAATGATACAAACGCACTTATTGGATGCACAAGATTGGTTAAAACCCCTAATTGGCTTATAATTAGCCTAGGGAGGACGAAGACGACCTAAATGTTAATCCAATGACACAAACGCACTTATTTGATGCAAAAGATTGGATAAAAACCCTAATTGGATTAGAATAAGCCTAGGAAGGACGAGAATGACCTAAATGTTTAACCAACGACACAAAATCACTTATTGGGTGCACAAGATTGGTTAAAAACCCTAATTCGATTAGAATAAGCTTAGGGACGACGAAAATGACCGAAATGTTCAACGAAGGAAACAAAATCACTTAATGGATGCACAAGATTAGTTAAAAACGCTAATTAGATTAGAATAACCCTACGGAGGACGAAAATGACCGTAATGTTAAACCAACGACACAAATGCACTTATTGGATGCACAAGATTGGTTAAAAACCCTAATTGGATTAGAATAAGACTAGGGAGGACGAAAATGACTGAAATGTTAAACCAACGACACAAACGCACTTATTGGATGCACAAGATTGGTTAAATACCCTAACTCGATTAGAATAATATGGAGGACGAAAATGACCTAAATAATAATCCAATGAAACAAACGCACTTATTCGATGCACAAGATTGGATAAAAACCCTAATTGAATTAGAATAAGCCTAGGGAGGACGAGAATGAACTAAATGTTCAACCGATGACACAAACGCACTTATTGGATGCACAATATTGGTTAAAAACCTCATTGGATTAGAATAAGCCTAGGGAGGGCGAAAATGACCGAAATGTTCAACCAAGGACACAAAATCGCTTATTGGATGCACAAGATTGGTAAAAAACCCTAATTGGATATGAATAAGCCTAGGGAGGACGAAAATGA
>JBBPBQ010000004.1:23620276-23658890 GCA_037974755.1 Cicer yamashitae | reverse complement strand
GCACAAGATTGGTTAAAAACCCTAATTGGATTAGAATAAGCCTAGGGAGGACGAAAATGACCGAAATGTTCAACCAAGGACCCAAAATTACTTATTAGATGCACAAGATTGGTTAAAAACCCTAATTGGATTCGAATAAGCCTAGGAAGAACGAGAATGACCTAAAAGTTTAAGCAATGACACAAAATCACTTACTGGATGCACAAGATTGGTTAAAAACCCTAATTGGATTAGAATAAGCTTTGGGAGGACGAAAATGACCGAAATCTTCAACCAAGGAAACAAAATCACTTATTGGATGCACAAGATTGGTTAAAAACCCTAATTGGATTAGAATAAGCCTACGGAGGACGAAAATGACGGAAATGTTAAACCAACGACACAAATGCACTTATTGGATGCACAAGATTGGTTAAAAACCCTAATTGGATTAGAATAAGACTAGGGAGGACGAGAATGACCGAAATGTTAAACCAACGACACAAACGCACTTATTGGATGCACAAGTTTGGTTAGAAACCCTAACTCGATTAGAATAAGTTTATGGAGGACGAAAATGACCTAAATAATAATCCAATGACACAAAATCACTTATTGGATGCACAAGATTGGTTAAAAACCGTAATTGGATTAGAATAAGCCTAGGGAGGATGAAAATGGCCTAATTTTTCAACCAATTACACAAAATCACTTATATGATGCGCAAGATTTGTTAAAAACCCTAATTGGATTAGAATAAGCCTAGGGAGGACGAAAATGACCGAAATGTTAAACCAATGACACAAACGCACTGATTGGATCTGAAGATTGGTTAAAAACCCTAATTAGATTAGAATAAGACTATGGAGGACGAAAATGACCTAAATGTTAATTCAATGATACAAACGCACTTATTGGATGCACAAGATTGGTTAAAACCCCTAATTGGCTTATAATTAGCTTAGGTAGGACGAAGACGACGTAAATGTTAATCCAATGACATAAACGCACTTATTTGATGCAAAAGATTAGATAAAAACCCTAATTGGATTAGAATAAGCCTAGGAAGGACGAGAATGACCTAAATTTTTAACCAATGACACAAAATCACTTATTGGATGCACAAGATTGGTTAAAAACCCTAATTGGATTAGAATAAGCTTAGGGAGGACGAAAATGACCTAAATGTTCAACCAAGGAAACAAAATCACTTATTGGATGCACAAGATTGGTTAAAAACGCTAATTAGGTTAGAATAACCATACGGAGGACGAAAATCACCGAAATGTTAAACCAACGACACAAATGCACTTATTGGATGCACAAGATTGGTTAAAACCCCTAATTGGATTAGAATAAGACTAGGTAGGACGAAAATGACTGAAATGTTAAACCAACGACACAAACGCACTTATTGGATGCATAGGTTTGGTTAAATACCCTAACTCGATTAGAATAATATGGAGGACGAAAATGACCTAAATAATAATCCAATGACACAAACGCACTTATTGGATGCACAAGATTGATTAAAAACCCTAATTGGATTAGAATAAGACTAGGGAGGACGAAAATGACTGAAATGTTACACCAACGACACAAACGCACTTATTGGATGCACAAGATTGGTTAAATACCCTAACTCAATTAGAATAAGCCTATGGAGGACGAAAATGACCTAAATAATAATCCAATGACACAAACGCACTTATTGGATGAACAAGATTGGATAAAAACCCTAATTGGATTAGAATAAGCCTAGGGAGGACGAGAATGAACTAAATGTTCAACCGATGACACAAACGCACTTATTGGATGCACAATATTGGTTAAAAACCTCATTGGATTAGAATAAGCCTACGGAGGGCGAAAATGACCGAAATGTTCAACCAAGGACACAAAATCGCTTATTGGATGCACAAGATTGGTAAAAAACCCTAATTGGATATGAATAAGCCTAGGGAGGACGAAAATGATCGAAATGTTAAACCAACGACACAAACGCACTTATTGGATGCACAAGATTGGTTAAAAACCCTAATTAGATTAGAATAAGTCTATGGATTACGAAAATGATTTAAATGTTCAACCAATGACACAAAATCACTTATAGGATGCACAAGATTGGATAAAAACCCTAATTGGATTCGAATAAGCCTAGGAAGGACGAGAATGACCTAAATGTTTAACCAATGACACAAAATCACTTATTGGATGCACAAGATTGGTTAAAAACCCTAATTGGATTAGAATAAGCCTAGGGAGGACGAAAATGACCGAAATGTTCAACCAAGGACCCAAAATTACTTATTGGATGCACAAGATTGGTTAAAAACCCTAATTGGATTCGAGTAAGCCTAGGAAGAACGAGAATGACCTAAATGTTTAACCAATGACACAAAATCACTTATTGGATGCACAAGATTGGTTAAAAACCCTAATTGGATTAGAATAAGCTTAGGGAGGACGAAAATGACCGAAATGTTCAACCAAGGAAACAAAATCACTTATTGGATGCACAAGATTGGTTAAAAACCCTAATTGGATTAGAATAAGCCTACGGAGGACGAAAATGACCGAAATGTTAAACCAACGACACAAATGCACTTATTGGATGCACAAGATTGGTTAAAAACCCTAATTGGATTAGAATAAGACTAGGGAGGACGAGAATGACCGAAATGTTAAACCAACGACACTAACGCACTTTTTGGATGCACAAGATTGGTTAAAAACCCTAACTCGATTAGAATAAGTCTATGGAGGACGAAAATGACCTAAATAATAATCCAAAGACACAAAATCACTTATTGGATGCACAAGATTGGTTAAAAACCCTAATTGGATTAGAATAAGCCTAGGGAGGACGAAAATGACCTAATTTTTCAACCAATGACACAAAATCACTTATTGGATGCGCAAGATTGGTTAAAAACCCTAATTGGATTAGAATAAGCCTAGGGAGGACGAAAATGACCGAAATGTTAAACCAATCACACAAACGCACTTATTGGATCTCAAGATTGGTTAAAAACCCTAATTAGATTAGAATAAGTCTATGGAGGACGAAAATGACCTAAATGTTAATTCAATGATACAAACGCACTTTTTGGATGCAAAAGATTGGTTAAAAACCCTAACTCGATTAGAATAAGTCTATGGAGGACGAAAATGACCTAAATAATAATCCAAAGACACAAAATCACTTATTGGATGCACAAGATTGGTTAAAAACCGTAATTGGATTAGAATAAGCCTAGGGAGGATGAAAATGACCTAATTTTTCAACCAATGACACAAAATCACTTATATGATGCGCAAGATTTGTTAAAAACCCTAATTGGATTAGAATAAGCCTAGGGAGGACGAAAATGACCGAAATGTTAAACCAATGACACAAACGCACTGATTGGATCTGAAGATTGGTTAAAAACCCTAATTAGATTAGAATAAGACTATGGAGGACGAAAATGACCTAAATGTTAATTCAATGATACAAACGCACTTATTGGATGCACAAGATTGGTTAAAACCCCTAATTGGCTTATAATTAGCTTAGGTAGGACGAAGACGACGTAAATGTTAATCCAATGACATAAACGCACTTATTTGATGCAAAAGATTAGATAAAAACCCTAATTGGATTAGAATAAGCCTAGGAAGGACGAGAATGACCTAAATTTTTAACCAATGACACAAAATCACTTATTGGATGCACAAGATTGGTTAAAAACCCTAATTGGATTAGAATAAGCTTAGGGAGGACGAAAATGACCTAAATGTTCAACCAAGGAAACAAAATCACTTATTGGATGCACAAGATTGGTTAAAAACGCTAATTAGGTTAGAATAACCATACGGAGGACGAAAATCACCGAAATGTTAAACCAACGACACAAATGCACTTATTGGATGCACAAGATTGGTTAAAACCCCTAATTGGATTAGAATAAGACTAGGTAGGACGAAAATGACTGAAATGTTAAACCAACGACACAAACGCACTTATTGGATGCATAGGTTTGGTTAAATACCCTAACTCGATTAGAATAATATGGAGGACGAAAATGACCTAAATAATAATCCAATGACACAAACGCACTTATTGGATGCACAAGATTGATTAAAAACCCTAATTGGATTAGAATAAGACTAGGGAGGACGAAAATGACTGAAATGTTACACCAACGACACAAACGCACTTATTGGATGCACAAGATTGGTTAAATACCCTAACTCAATTAGAATAAGCCTATGGAGGACGAAAATGACCTAAATAATAATCCAATGACACAAACGCACTTATTGGATGAACAAGATTGGATAAAAACCCTAATTGGATTAGAATAAGCCTAGGGAGGACGAGAATGAACTAAATGTTCAACCGATGACACAAACGCACTTATTGGATGCACAATATTGGTTAAAAACCTCATTGGATTAGAATAAGCCTACGGAGGGCGAAAATGACCGAAATGTTCAACCAAGGACACAAAATCGCTTATTGGATGCACAAGATTGGTAAAAAACCCTAATTGGATATGAATAAGCCTAGGGAGGACGAAAATGATCGAAATGTTAAACCAACGACACAAACGCACTTATTGGATGCACAAGATTGGTTAAAAACCCTAATTAGATTAGAATAAGCCTATGGATGACGAAAATGATTTAAATGTTCAACCAATGACACAAAATCACTTATAGGATGCACAAGATTGGATAAAAACCCTAATTGGATTCGAATAAGCCTAGGAAGGACGAGAATGACCTAAATGTTTAACCAATGACACAAAATCACTTATTGGATGCACAAGATTGGTTAAAAACCCTAATTGGATTAGAATAAGCCTAGGGAGGACGAAAATGACCGAAATGTTCAACCAAGGACCCAAAATTACTTATTAGATGCACAAGATTGGTTAAAAACCCTAATTGGATTCGAATAAGCCTAGGAAGAACGAGAATGACCTAAATGTTTAACCAATGACACAAAATCACTTATTGGATGCACAAGATTGGTTAAAAACCCTAATTGGATTAGAATAAGCTTAGGGAGGACGAAAATGACCGAAATGTTCAACCAAGGAAACAAAATCACTTATTGGATTCACAAGATTGGTTAAAAACGCTAATTAGGTTAGAATAACCATACGGAGGACGAAAATCACCGAAATGTTAAACCAACGACACAAATGCACTTATTGGATGCACAAGATTGGTTAAAAACCCTAATTGGATTAGAATAAGACTAGGGAGGACGAAAATGACTGAAATGTTAAACCAACGACACAAACGCACTTATTGGATGCACAAGTTTGGATAAAAACCCCAATTGGATTAGAATAAGCCTAGGGAGGACGAGAAAGAACTAAATGTTCAACCAATGACACAAACGCACTTATTGGATGCACAATATTGGTTGAAAACCTCATTGGATTAGAATAAGCCTAGGGAGGACGAAAATGACCGAAATGTTCAACCGAGGACACAAAATCGCTTATTGGATGCACAAGATTGGTAAAAAACCCTAATTGGATTAGAATAAGCCTACGGAGGACGAAAATGACCGAAATGTTAAACCAACGACACAAACGCACTTATTGGACGCACAAGATTGGTTAAAAACGCTAATTAGATTAGAATAAGCCTATGGAGGACGAAAATCACTTAAATGTTCAACCAATGACACAAAATCACTTATGGGATGCACAAGATTGGATAAAAACCCTAATGGGATTATAATAAGCCTAGGAAGAACGAGAATGACCTAAATGTTTAACCAATGACACAAAATCACTTATTGGATGCACAAGATTGGTTAAAAACCCTAATTGGATTAGAATAAGCCTAGGGAGGACGAAAATGGCCGAAATGTTCAACCAAGGACCCAAAATTACTTATTGGATGCACAAGATTGGTTAAAAACCCTAATTGGATTCGAATAAGCCTAGGAAGAACGAGAATGACCTAAATGTTTAACCAATGACACAAAATCACTTATTGGATGCACAAGATTGGTTAAAAACCCTAATTGGATTAGAATAAGCTTAGGGAGGACGAAAATGACCGAAATGTTCAACCAAGAAAACAAAATAACTTATTGGATGCACAAGATTGGTTAAAAACCCTAATTGGATTAGAATAAGCCTACGGAGGACGAAAATGACCGAAATGTTAAACCAACGACACAAATGCACTTATTGGATGCACAAGATTGGTTAAAAACCCTAATTGGATTAGAATAAGACTAGGGAGGACGAGAATGACCGAAATGTTAAACCAACGACACTAACGCACTTTTTGGATGCACAAGATTGGTTAAAAACCCTAACTCGATTAGAATAAGTCTATGGAGGACGAAAATGACCTAAATAATAATCCAAAGACACAAAATCACTTATTGGATGCACAAGATTGGTTAAAAACCCTAATTGGATTAGAATAAGCCTAGGGAGGACGAAAATGACCTAATTTTTCAACCAATGACACAAAATCACTTATTGGATGCGCAAGATTGGTTAAAAACCCTAATTGGATTAGAATAAGCCTAGGGAGGACGAAAATGACTGAAATGTTAAACCAATGACACAAACGCACTGATTGGATCTGAAGATTGGTTAAAAACCCTAATTAGATTAGAATAAGTCTATGGAGGACGAAAATTACCTAAATGTTAATTCAATGATACAAACGCACTTATTGGATGCACAAGATTGGTTAAAACCCCTAATTGGCTTATAATTAGCCTAGGGAGGACGAAGACGACGTAAATGTTAATCCAATGACACAAACGCACTTATTTGATGCAAAAGATTAGATAAAAACCCTAATTGGATTAGAATAAGCCTAGGAAGGACGAGAATGACCTAAATTTTTAACCAATGACACAAAATCACTTATAGGATGCACAAGATTGGTTAAAAACGCTAATTGGATTAGAATAAGCTTAGGGAGGACGAAAATGACCTAAATGTTCAACCAAGGAAACAAAATCACTTATTGGATGCACAAGATTGGTTAAAAACGCTAATTAGGTTAGAATAACCATACGGAGGACGAAAATCACCGAAATGTTAAACCAACGACACAAATGCACTTATTGGATGCACAAGATTGGTTAAAAACCCTAATTGGATTAGAATAAGACTAGGGAGGACGAAAATGACTGAAATGTTAAACCAACGACACAAACGCACTTATTGGATGCACAAGTTTGGATAAAAACCCCAATTGGATTAGAATAAGCCTAGGGAGGACGAGAAAGAACTAAATGTTTAACCAATGACACAAACGCACTCATTGGATGCACAATATTGGTTGAAAACCTCATTGGATTAGAATAAGCCTAGGGAGGACGAAAATGACCGAAATGTTCAACCGAGGACACAAAATCGCTTATTGGATGCACAAGATTGGTAAAAAACCCTAATTGGATTAGAATAAGCCTAGGGAGGACGAAAATGACCGAAATGTTAAACCAACGACACAAACGCACTTATTGGATGCACAAGATTGGTTAAAAACGCTAATTAGATTAGAATAAGCCTATGGAGGACGAAAATCACTTAAATGTTCAACCAATGACACAAAATCACTTATGGGATGCACAAGATTGGATAAAAACCCTAATGGGATTATAATAAGCCTAGGAAGAACGAGAATGACCTAAATGTTTAACCAATGACACAAAATCACTTATTGGATGCACAAGATTGGTTAAAAACCCTAATTGGATTAGAATAAGCCTAGGGAGGACGAAAATGGCCGAAATGTTCAACCAAGGACCCAAAATTACTTATTGGATGCACAAGATTGGTTAAAAACCCTAATTGGATTCGAATAAGCCTAGGAAGAACGAGAATGACCTAAATGTTTAACCAATGACACAAAATCACTTATTGGATGCACAAGATTGGTTAAAAACCCTAATTGGATTAGAATAAGCCTAGGGAGGACGAAAATGACCGAAATGTGCAACCAAGGAAACAAAATCACTTATTGGATGCACAAGATTGGTTAAAAACCCTAATTGGATTAGAATAAGCCTACGGAGGACGAAAATGACCGAAATGTTAAACCAACGACACAAATGCACTTATTGGATGCACAAGATTGGTTAAAAACCCTAATTGGATTAGAATAAGACTAGGGAGGACGAGAATGACCGAAATGTTAAACCAACGACACTAACGCACTTTTTGGATGCACAAGATTGGTTAAAAACCCTAACTCGATTAGAATAAGTCTATGGAGGACGAAAATGACCTAAATAATAATCCAAAGACACAAAATCACTTATTGGATGCACAAGATTGGTTAAAAACCCTAATTGGATTAGAATAAGCCTAGGGAGGACGAAAATGACCTAATTTTTCAACCAATGACACAAAATCACTTATTGGATGCGCAAGATTGGTTAAAAACCCTAATTGGATTAGAATAAGCCTAGGGAGGACGAAAATGACCGAAATGTTAAACCAATGACACAAATGCACTTATTGAATCTCAAGATTGGTTAAAAACCCTAATTAGATTAGAATAAGCCTATGGAGGACGAAAATGACCTAAATGTTAATTCAATGATACAAACGCACTTATTGGATGCACAAGATTGGTTAAAACCCCTAATTGGCTTATAATTAGCCTAGGGAGGACGAAGACGACCTAAATGTTAATCCAATGACACAAACGCACTTATTTGATGCAAAAGATTGGATAAAAACCCTAATTGGATTAGAATAAGCCTAGGAAGGACGAGAATGACCTAAATGTTTAACCAATGACACAAAATCACTTATTGGGTGCACAAGATTGGTTAAAAACCCTAATTCGATTAGAATAAGCTTAGGGACGACGAAAATGACCGAAATGTTCAACGAAGGAAACAAAATCACTTAATGGATGCACAAGATTAGTTAAAAACGCTAATTAGATTAGAATAACCCTACGGAGGACGAAAATCACCGTAATGTTAAACCAACGACACAAATGCACTTATTGGATGCACAAGATTGGTTAAAAACCCTAATTGGATTAGAATAAGACTAGGGAGGACGAAAATGACTGAAATGTTAAACCAACGACACAAACGCACTTATTGGATGCACAAGATTGGTTAAATACCCTAACTCGATTAGAATAATATGGAGGACGAAAATGACCTAAATAATAATCCAATGACACAAACGCACTTATTCGATGCACAAGATTGGATAAAAACCCTAATTGAATTAGAATAAGCCTAGGGAGGACGAGAATGAACTAAATGTTCAACCGATGACACAAACGCACTTATTGGATGCACAATATTGGTTAAAAACCTCATTGGATTAGAATAAGCCTAGGGAGGGCGAAAATGACCGAAATGTTCAACCAAGGACACAAAATCGCTTATTGGATGCACAAGATTGGTAAAAAACCCTAATTGGATATGAATAAGCCTAGGGAGGACGAAAATGATCGAAATGTTAAACCAACGACACAAACGCACTTATTGGATGCACAAGATTGGTTAAAAACCCTAATTAGATTAGAATAAGTCTATGGATTACGAAAATGATTTAAATGTTCAACCAATGACACAAAATCACTTATAGGATGCACAAGATTGGATAAAAACCCTAATTGGATTCGAATAAGCCTAGGAAGGACGAGAATGACCTAAATGTTTAACCAATGACACAAAATCACTTATTGGATGCACAAGATTGGTTAAAAACCCTAATTGGATTAGAATAAGCCTAGGGAGGACGAAAATGACCGAAATGTTCAACCAAGGACCCAAAATTACTTATTGGATGCACAAGATTGGTTAAAAACCCTAATTGGATTCGAGTAAGCCTAGGAAGAACGAGAATGACCTAAATGTTTAACCAATGACACAAAATCACTTATTGGATGCACAAGATTGGTTAAAAACCCTAATTGGATTAGAATAAGCTTAGGGAGGACGAAAATGACCGAAATGTTCAACCAAGGAAACAAAATCACTTATTGGATGCACAAGATTGGTTAAAAACCCTAATTGGATTAGAATAAGCCTACGGAGGACGAAAATGACCGAAATGTTAAACCAACGACACAAATGCACTTATTGGATGCACAAGATTGGTTAAAAACCCTAATTGGATTAGAATAAGACTAGGGAGGACGAGAATGACCGAAATGTTAAACCAACGACACTAACGCACTTTTTGGATGCACAAGATTGGTTAAAAACCCTAACTCGATTAGAATAAGTCTATGGAGGACGAAAATGACCTAAATAATAATCCAAAGACACAAAATCACTTATTGGATGCACAAGATTGGTTAAAAACCCTAATTGGATTAGAATAAGCCTAGGGAGGACGAAAATGACCGAAATGTTAAACCAATGACACAAACGCACTTATTGGATCTCAAGATTGGTTAAAAACCCTAATTAGATTAGAATAAGTCTATGGAGGACGAAAATGACCTAAATGTTAATTCAATGATACAAACGCACTTTTTGGATGCACAAGATTGGTTAAAAACCCTAACTCGATTAGAATAAGTCTATGGAGGACGAAAATGACCTAAATAATAATCCAAAGACACAAAATCACTTATTGGATGCACAAGATTGGTTAAAAACCGTAATTGGATTAGAATAAGCCTAGGGAGGATGAAAATGACCTAATTTTTCAACCAATGACACAAAATCACTTATATGATGCGCAAGATTTGTTAAAAACCCTAATTGGATTAGAATAAGCCTAGGGAGGACGAAAATGACCGAAATGTTAAACCAATGACACAAACGCACTGATTGGATCTGAAGATTGGTTAAAAACCCTTATTAGATTAGAATATGACTATGGAGGACGAAAATGACCTAAATGTTAATTCAATGATACAAACGCACTTATTGGATGCACAAGATTGGTTAAAACCCCTAATTGGCTTATAATTAGCTTAGGTAGGACGAAGACGACGTAAATGTTAATCCAAGGACACAAACGCACTTATTTGATGCAAAAGATTAGATAAAAACCCTAATTGGATTAGAATAAGCCTAGGAAGGACAAGAATGACCTAAATTTTTAACCAATGACACAAAATCACTTATAGGATGCACAAGATTGGTTAAAAACCCTAATTGGATTAGAATAAGCTTAGGGAGGACGAAAATGACCTAAATGTTCAACCAAGGAAACAAAATCACTTATTGGATGCACAAGATTGGTTAAAAACGCTAATTAGGTTAGAATAACCATACGGAGGACGAAAATCACCGAAATGTTAAACCAACGACACAAATGCACTTATTGGATGCACAAGATTGGTTAAAAACCCTAATTGGATTAGAATAAGACTAGGGAGGACGAAAATGACTGAAATGTTAAACCAACGACACAAACGCACTTATTGGATGCACAAGTTTGGATAAAAACCCCAATTGGATTAGAATAAGCCTAGGGAGGACGAGAAAGAACTAAATGTTCAACCAATGACACAAACGCACTTATTGGATGCACAATATTGGTTGAAAACCTCATTGGATTAGAATAAGCCTAGGGAGGACGAAAATGACCGAAATGTTCAACCGAGGACACAAAATCGCTTATTGGATGCACAAGATTGGTAAAAAACCCTAATTGGATTAGAATAAGCCTACGGAGGACGAAAATGACCGAAATGTTAAACCAACGACACAAACGCACTTATTGGACGCACAAGATTGGTTAAAAACGCTAATTAGATTAGAATAAGCCTATGGAGGACGAAAATCACTTAAATGTTCAACCAATGACACAAAATCACTTATGGGATGCACAAGATTGGATAAAAACCCTAATGGGATTATAATAAGCCTAGGAAGAACGAGAATGACCTAAATGTTTAACCAATGACACAAAATCACTTATTGGATGCACAAGATTGGTTAAAAACCCTAATTGGATTAGAATAAGCTTAGGGAGGACGAAAATGACCGAAATGTTCAACCAAGGAAACAAAATCACTTATTGGATGCACAAGATTGGTTAAAAACCCTAATTGGATTAGAATAAGCCTACGGAGGACGAAAATGACCGAAATGTTAAACCAACGACACAAATGCACTTATTGGATGCACAAGATTGGTTAAAAACCCTAATTGGATTAGAATAAGACTAGGGAGGACGAGAATGACCGAAATGTTAAACCAACGACACTAACGCACTTTTTGGATGCACAAGATTGGTTAAAAACCCTAACTCGATTAGAATAAGTCTATGGAGGACGAAAATGACCTAAATAATAATCCAAAGACACAAAATCACTTATTGGATGCACAAGATTGGTTAAAAACCCTAATTGGATTAGAATAAGCCTAGGGAGGACGAAAATGACCTAATTTTTCAACCAATGACACAAAATCACTTATTGGATGCGCAAGATTGGTTAAAAACCCTAATTGGATTAGAATAAGCCTAGGGAGGACGAAAATGACTGAAATGTTAAACCAATGACACAAACGCACTGATTGGATCTGAAGATTGGTTAAAAACCCTAATTAGATTAGAATAAGTCTATGGAGGACGAAAATTACCTAAATGTTAATTCAATGATACAAACGCACTTATTGGATGCACAAGATTGGTTAAAACCCCTAATTGGCTTATAATTAGCCTAGGGAGGACGAAGACGACGTAAATGTTAATCCAATGACACAAACGCACTTATTTGATGCAAAAGATTAGATAAAAACCCTAATTGGATTAGAATAAGCCTAGGAAGGACGAGAATGACCTAAATTTTTAACCAATGACACAAAATCACTTATAGGATGCACAAGATTGGTTAAAAACGCTAATTGGATTAGAATAAGCTTAGGGAGGACGAAAATGACCTAAATGTTCAACCAAGGAAACAAAATCACTTATTGGATGCACAAGATTGGTTAAAAACGCTAATTAGGTTAGAATAACCATACGGAGGACGAAAATCACCGAAATGTTAAACCAACGACACAAATGCACTTATTGGATGCACAAGATTGGTTAAAAACCCTAATTGGATTAGAATAAGACTAGGGAGGACGAAAATGACTGAAATGTTAAACCAACGACACAAACGCACTTATTGGATGCACAAGTTTGGATAAAAACCCCAATTGGATTAGAATAAGCCTAGGGAGGACGAGAAAGAACTAAATGTTTAACCAATGACACAAACGCACTCATTGGATGCACAATATTGGTTGAAAACCTCATTGGATTAGAATAAGCCTAGGGAGGACGAAAATGACCGAAATGTTCAACCGAGGACACAAAATCGCTTATTGGATGCACAAGATTGGTAAAAAACCCTAATTGGATTAGAATAAGCCTAGGGAGGACGAAAATGACCGAAATGTTAAACCAACGACACAAACGCACTTATTGGATGCACAAGATTGGTTAAAAACGCTAATTAGATTAGAATAAGCCTATGGAGGACGAAAATCACTTAAATGTTCAACCAATGACACAAAATCACTTATGGGATGCACAAGATTGGATAAAAACCCTAATGGGATTATAATAAGCCTAGGAAGAACGAGAATGACCTAAATGTTTAACCAATGACACAAAATCACTTATTGGATGCACAAGATTGGTTAAAAACCCTAATTGGATTAGAATAAGCCTAGGGAGGACGAAAATGGCCGAAATGTTCAACCAAGGACCCAAAATTACTTATTGGATGCACAAGATTGGTTAAAAACCCTAATTGGATTCGAATAAGCCTAGGAAGAACGAGAATGACCTAAATGTTTAACCAATGACACAAAATCACTTATTGGATGCACAAGATTGGTTAAAAACCCTAATTGGATTAGAATAAGCTTAGGGAGGACGAAAATGACCGAAATGTTCAACCAAGGAAACAAAATCACTTATTGGATGCACAAGATTGGTTAAAAACCCTAATTGGATTAGAATAAGCCTACGGAGGACGAAAATGACCGAAATGTTAAACCAACGACACAAATGCACTTATTGGATGCACAAGATTGGTTAAAAACCCTAATTGGATTAGAATAAGACTAGGGAGGACGAGAATGACCGAAATGTTAAACCAACGACACTAACGCACTTTTTGGATGCACAAGATTGGTTAAAAACCCTAACTCGATTAGAATAAGTCTATGGAGGACGAAAATGACCTAAATAATAATCCAAAGACACAAAATCACTTATTGGATGCACAAGATTGGTTAAAAACCCTAATTGGATTAGAATAAGCCTAGGGAGGACGAAAATGACCGAAATGTTAAACCAATGACACAAACGCACTTATTGGATCTCAAGATTGGTTAAAAACCCTAATTAGATTAGAATAAGTCTATGGAGGACGAAAATGACCTAAATGTTAATTCAATGATACAAACGCACTTTTTGGATGCACAAGATTGGTTAAAAACCCTAACTCGATTAGAATAAGTCTATGGAGGACGAAAATGACCTAAATAATAATCCAAAGACACAAAATCACTTATTGGATGCACAAGATTGGTTAAAAACCCTAATTGGATTAGAATAAGCCTAGGGAGGACGAAAATGACCTAATTTTTCAACCAATGACACAAAATCACTTATTGGATGCGCAAGATTGGTTAAAAACCCTAATTGGATTAGAATAAGCCTAGGGAGGACGAAAATGACCGAAATGTTAAACCAATGACACAAATGCACTTATTGAATCTCAAGATTGGTTAAAAACCCTAATTAGATTAGAATAAGCCTATGGAGGACGAAAATGACCTAAATGTTAATTCAATGATACAAACGCACTTATTGGATGCACAAGATTGGTTAAAACCCCTAATTGGCTTATAATTAGCCTAGGGAGGACGAAGACGACCTAAATGTTAATCCAATGACACAAACGCACTTATTTGATGCAAAAGATTGGATAAAAACCCTAATTGGATTAGAATAAGCCTAGGAAGGACGAGAATGACCTAAATGTTTAACCAATGACACAAAATCACTTATTGGGTGCACAAGATTGGTTAAAAACCCTAATTCGATTAGAATAAGCTTAGGGACGACGAAAATGACCGAAATGTTCAACGAAGGAAACAAAATCACTTAATGGATGCACAAGATTAGTTAAAAACGCTAATTAGATTAGAATAACCCTACGGAGGACGAAAATCACCGTAATGTTAAACCAACGACACAAATGCACTTATTGGATGCACAAGATTGGTTAAAAACCCTAATTGGATTAGAATAAGACTAGGGAGGACGAAAATGACTGAAATGTTAAACCAACGACACAAACGCACTTATTGGATGCACAAGATTGGTTAAATACCCTAACTCGATTAGAATAATATGGAGGACGAAAATGACCTAAATAATAATCCAATGACACAAACGCACTTATTCGATGCACAAGATTGGATAAAAACCCTAATTGAATTAGAATAAGCCTAGGGAGGACGAGAATGAACTAAATGTTCAACCGATGACACAAACGCACTTATTGGATGCACAATATTGGTTAAAAACCTCATTGGATTAGAATAAGCCTAGGGAGGGCGAAAATGACCGAAATGTTCAACCAAGGACACAAAATCGCTTATTGGATGCACAAGATTGGTAAAAAACCCTAATTGGATATGAATAAGCCTAGGGAGGACGAAAATGATCGAAATGTTAAACCAACGACACAAACGCACTTATTGGATGCACAAGATTGGTTAAAAACCCTAATTAGATTAGAATAAGTCTATGGATTACGAAAATGATTTAAATGTTCAACCAATGACACAAAATCACTTATAGGATGCACAAGATTGGATAAAAACCCTAATTGGATTCGAATAAGCCTAGGAAGGACGAGAATGACCTAAATGTTTAACCAATGACACAAAATCACTTATTGGATGCACAAGATTGGTTAAAAACCCTAATTGGATTAGAATAAGCCTAGGGAGGACGAAAATGACCGAAATGTTCAACCAAGGACCCAAAATTACTTATTGGATGCACAAGATTGGTTAAAAACCCTAATTGGATTCGAGTAAGCCTAGGAAGAACGAGAATGACCTAAATGTTTAACCAATGACACAAAATCACTTATTGGATGCACAAGATTGGTTAAAAACCCTAATTGGATTAGAATAAGCTTAGGGAGGACGAAAATGACCGAAATGTTCAACCAAGGAAACAAAATCACTTATTGGATGCACAAGATTGGTTAAAAACCCTAATTGGATTAGAATAAGCCTACGGAGGACGAAAATGACCGAAATGTTAAACCAACGACACAAATGCACTTATTGGATGCACAAGATTGGTTAAAAACCCTAATTGGATTAGAATAAGACTAGGGAGGACGAGAATGACCGAAATGTTAAACCAACGACACTAACGCACTTTTTGGATGCACAAGATTGGTTAAAAACCCTAACTCGATTAGAATAAGTCTATGGAGGACGAAAATGACCTAAATAATAATCCAAAGACACAAAATCACTTATTGGATGCACAAGATTGGTTAAAAACCCTAATTGGATTAGAATAAGCCTAGGGAGGACGAAAATGACCTAATTTTTCAACCAATGACACAAAATCACTTATTGGATGCGCAAGATTGGTTAAAAACCCTAATTGGATTAGAATAAGCCTAGGGAGGACGAAAATGACCGAAATGTTAAACCAATCACACAAACGCACTTATTGGATCTCAAGATTGGTTAAAAACCCTAATTAGATTAGAATAAGTCTATGGAGGACGAAAATGACCTAAATGTTAATTCAATGATACAAACGCACTTTTTGGATGCAAAAGATTGGTTAAAAACCCTAACTCGATTAGAATAAGTCTATGGAGGACGAAAATGACCTAAATAATAATCCAAAGACACAAAATCACTTATTGGATGCACAAGATTGGTTAAAAACCGTAATTGGATTAGAATAAGCCTAGGGAGGATGAAAATGACCTAATTTTTCAACCAATGACACAAAATCACTTATATGATGCGCAAGATTTGTTAAAAACCCTAATTGGATTAGAATAAGCCTAGGGAGGACGAAAATGACCGAAATGTTAAACCAATGACACAAACGCACTGATTGGATCTGAAGATTGGTTAAAAACCCTAATTAGATTAGAATATGACTTTGGAGGACGAAAATGACCTAAATGTTAATTCAATGATACAAACGCACTTATTGGATGCACAAGATTGGTTAAAACCCCTAATTGGCTTATAATTAGCTTAGGTAGGACGAAGACGACGTAAATGTTAATCCAAGGACACAAACGCACTTATTTGATGCAAAAGATTAGATAAAAACCCTAATTGGATTAGAATAAGCCTAGGAAGGACAAGAATGACCTAAATTTTTAACCAATGACACAAAATCACTTATAGGATGCACAAGATTGGTTAAAAACCCTAATTGGATTAGAATAAGCTTAGGGAGGACGAAAATGACCTAAATGTTCAACCAAGGAAACAAAATCACTTATTGGATGCACAAGATTGGTTAAAAACGCTAATTAGGTTAGAATAACCATACGGAGGACGAAAATCACCGAAATGTTAAACCAACGACACAAATGCACTTATTGGATGCACAAGATTGGTTAAAAACCCTAATTGGATTAGAATAAGACTAGGGAGGACGAAAATGACTGAAATGTTAAACCAACGACACAAACGCACTTATTGGATGCACAAGTTTGGATAAAAACCCCAATTGGATTAGAATAAGCCTAGGGAGGACGAGAAAGAACTAAATGTTCAACCAATGACACAAACGCACTTATTGGATGCACAATATTGGTTGAAAACCTCATTGGATTAGAATAAGCCTAGGGAGGACGAAAATGACCGAAATGTTCAACCGAGGACACAAAATCGCTTATTGGATGCACAAGATTGGTAAAAAACCCTAATTGGATTAGAATAAGCCTACGGAGGACGAAAATGACCGAAATGTTAAACCAACGACACAAACGCACTTATTGGACGCACAAGATTGGTTAAAAACGCTAATTAGATTAGAATAAGCCTATGGAGGACGAAAATCACTTAAATGTTCAACCAATGACACAAAATCACTTATGGGATGCACAAGATTGGATAAAAACCCTAATGGGATTATAATAAGCCTAGGAAGAACGAGAATGACCTAAATGTTTAACCAATGACACAAAATCACTTATTGGATGCACAAGATTGGTTAAAAACCCTAATTGGATTAGAATAAGCCTAGGGAGGACGAAAATGGCCGAAATGTTCAACCAAGGACCCAAAATTACTTATTGGATGCACAAGATTGGTTAAAAACCCTAATTGGATTCGAATAAGCCTAGGAAGAACGAGAATGACCTAAATGTTTAACCAATGACACAAAATCACTTATTGGATGCACAAGATTGGTTAAAAACCCTAATTGGATTAGAATAAGCTTAGGGAGGACGAAAATGACCGAAATGTGCAACCAAGGAAACAAAATCACTTATTGGATGCACAAGATTGGTTAAAAACCCTAATTGGATTAGAATAAGCCTACGGAGGACGAAAATGACCGAAATGTTAAACCAACGACACAAATGCACTTATTGGATGCACAAGATTGGTTAAAAACCCTAATTGGATTAGAATAAGACTAGGGAGGACGAGAATGACCGAAATGTTAAACCAACGACACTAACGCACTTTTTGGATGCACAAGATTGGTTAAAAACCCTAACTCGATTAGAATAAGTCTATGGAGGACGAAAATGACCTAAATAATAATCCAAAGACACAAAATCACTTATTGGATGCACAAGATTGGTTAAAAACCCTAATTGGATTAGAATAAGCCTAGGGAGGACGAAAATGACCTAATTTTTCAACCAATGACACAAAATCACTTATTGGATGCGCAAGATTGGTTAAAAACCCTAATTGGATTAGAATAAGCCTAGGGAGGACGAAAATGACCGAAATGTTAAACCAATCACACAAACGCACTTATTGGATCTCAAGATTGGTTAAAAACCCTAATTAGATTAGAATAAGTCTATGGAGGACGAAAATGACCTAAATGTTAATTCAATGATACAAACGCACTTTTTGGATGCAAAAGATTGGTTAAAAACCCTAACTCGATTAGAATAAGTCTATGGAGGACGAAAATGACCTAAATAATAATCCAAAGACACAAAATCACTTATTGGATGCACAAGATTGGTTAAAAACCGTAATTGGATTAGAATAAGCCTAGGGAGGATGAAAATGACCTAATTTTTCAACCAATGACACAAAATCACTTATATGATGCGCAAGATTTGTTAAAAACCCTAATTGGATTAGAATAAGCCTAGGGAGGACGAAAATGACCGAAATGTTAAACCAATGACACAAACGCACTGATTGGATCTGAAGATTGGTTAAAAACCCTAATTAGATTAGAATATGACTTTGGAGGACGAAAATGACCTAAATGTTAATTCAATGATACAAACGCACTTATTGGATGCACAAGATTGGTTAAAACCCCTAATTGGCTTATAATTAGCTTAGGTAGGACGAAGACGACGTAAATGTTAATCCAAGGACACAAACGCACTTATTTGATGCAAAAGATTAGATAAAAACCCTAATTGGATTAGAATAAGCCTAGGAAGGACAAGAATGACCTAAATTTTTAACCAATGACACAAAATCACTTATAGGATGCACAAGATTGGTTAAAAACCCTAATTGGATTAGAATAAGCTTAGGGAGGACGAAAATGACCTAAATGTTCAACCAAGGAAACAAAATCACTTATTGGATGCACAAGATTGGTTAAAAACGCTAATTAGGTTAGAATAACCATACGGAGGACGAAAATCACCGAAATGTTAAACCAACGACACAAATGCACTTATTGGATGCACAAGATTGGTTAAAAACCCTAATTGGATTAGAATAAAACTAGGGAGGACGAAAATGACTGAAATGTTAAACCAACGACACAAACGCACTTATTGGATGCACAAGTTTGGATAAAAACCCCAATTGGATTAGAATAAGCCTAGGGAGGACGAGAAAGAACTAAATGTTTAACCAATGACACAAACGCACTTATTGGATGCACAATATTAGTTGAAAACCTCATTGGATTAGAATAAGCCTAGGGAGGACGAAAATGACCGAAATGTTCAACCGAGGACACAAAATCGCTTATTGGATGCACAAGATTGGTAAAAAACCCTAATTGGATTAGAATAAGCCTAGGGAGGACGAAAATGACCGAAATGTTAAACCATAGACACAAACGCACTTATTGGATGCACAAGATTGGTTAAAAACGCTAATTAGATTAGAATAAGCCTATGGAGGACGAAAATCACTTAAATGTTCAACCAATGACACAAAATCACTTATGGGATGCACAAGATTGGATAAAAACCCTAATGGGATTATAATAAGCCTAGGAAGAACGAGAATGACCTAAATGTTTAACCAATGACACAAAATCACTTATTGGATGCACAAGATTGGTTAAAAACCCTAATTGGATTAGAATAAGCCTAGGGAGGACGAAAATGGCCGAAATGTTCAACCAAGGACCCAAAATTACTTATTGGATGCACAAGATTGGTTAAAAACCCTAATTGGATTCGAATAAGCCTAGGAAGAACGAGAATGACCTAAATGTTTAACCAATGACACAAAATCACTTATTGGATGCACAAGATTGGTTAAAAACCCTAATTGGATTAGAATAAGCTTAGGGAGGACGAAAATGACCGAAATGTGCAACCAAGGAAACAAAATCACTTATTGGATGCACAAGATTGGTTAAAAACCCTAATTGGATTAGAATAAGCCTACGGAGGACGAAAATGACCGAAATGTTAAACCAACGACACAAATGCACTTATTGGATGCACAAGATTGGTTAAAAACCCTAATTGGATTAGAATAAGACTAGGGAGGACGAGAATGACCGAAATGTTAAACCAACGACACTAACGCACTTTTTGGATGCACAAGATTGGTTAAAAACCCTAACTCGATTAGAATAAGTCTATGGAGGACGAAAATGACCTAAATAATAATCCAAAGACACAAAATCACTTATTGGATGCACAAGATTGGTTAAAAACCCTAATTGGATTAGAATAAGCCTAGGGAGGACGAAAATGACCTAATTTTTCAACCAATGACACAAAATCACTTATTGGATGCGCAAGATTGGTTAAAAACCCTAATTGGATTAAAATAAGCCTAGGGAGGACGAAAATGACCGAAATGTTAAACCAATGACACAAACGCACTTATTGGATCTCAAGATTGGTTAAAAACCCTAATTAGATTAGAATAAGTCTATGGAGGACGAAAATGACCTAAATGTTAATTCAATGATACAAACGCACTTTTTGGATGCACAAGATTGGTTAAAAACCCTAACTCGATTAGAATAAGTCTATGGAGGACGAAAATGACCTAAATAATAATCCAAAGACACAAAATCACTTATTGGATGCACAAGATTGGTTAAAAACCCTAATTGGATTAGAATAAGCCTAGGGAGGACGAAAATGACCTAATTTTTCAACCAATGACACAAAATCACTTATTGGATGCGCAAGATTGGTTAAAAACCCTAATTGGATTAGAATAAGCCTAGGGAGGACGAAAATGACTGAAATGTTAAACCAATGACACAAACGCACTGATTGGATCTGAAGATTGGTTAAAAACCCTAATTAGATTAGAATAAGTCTATGGAGGACGAAAATTACCTAAATGTTAATTCAATGATACAAACGCACTTATTGGATGCACAAGATTGGTTAAAACCCCTAATTGGCTTATAATTAGCCTAGGGAGGACGAAGACGACGTAAATGTTAATCCAATGACACAAACGCACTTATTTGATGCAAAAGATTAGATAAAAACCCTAATTGGATTCGAATAAGCCAAGGAAGGACGAGAATGACCTAAATTTTTAACCAATGACACAAAATCACTTATAGGATGCACAAGATTGGTTAAAAACCCTAATTGGATTAGAATAAGCTTAGGGAGGACGAAAATGACCTAAATGTTCAACCAAGGAAACAAAATCACTTATTGGATGCACAAGATTGGTTAAAAACGCTAATTAGGTTAGAATAACCATACAGAGGACGAAAATCACCGAAATGTTAAACCAACGACACAAATGCACTTATTGGATGCACAAGATTGGTTAAAAACCCTAATTGGATTAGAATAAGACTAGGGTGGACGAAAATGACTGAAATGTTAAACCAACGACATAAACGCACTTATTGGATGCACAAGATTGGTTAAATACCCTAACTCGATTAGAATAATATGGAGGACGAAAATGACCTAAATAATAATCCAATGACACAAACGCACTTATTCGATGCACAAGATTGGATAAAAACCCCAATTGGATTAGAATAAGCCTAGGGAGGACGAGAAAGAACTAAATGTTCAACCAATGACACAAACGCACTTATTGGATGCACAATATTGGTTGAAAACCTCAATTGATTAGAATAAGCCTAGGGAGGACGAAAATGACCGAAATGTTCAACCGAGGACACAAAATCGCTTATTGGATGCACAAGATTGGTAAAAAACCCTAATTGCATTAGAATAAGCCTAGGGAGGACAAATATGACCGAAATGTTAAACCAACGACACAAACGCACTTATTGGATGCACAAGATTGGTTAAAAACCCTAATTAGATTAGAATAAGCCTATGGAGGACGAAAATCACTTAAATGTTCAACCAATGACACAAAATCACTTATGGGATGCACAAGATTGGATAAAAACCCTAATGGGATTAGAATAAGCCTAGGAAGAACGAGAATGACCTAAATGTTTAACCAATGACACAAAATCACTTATTGGATGCACAAGATTGGTTAAAAACCCTAATTGGATTAGAATAAGCCTAGGGAGGACGAAAATGACCAAAATGTTCAACCAAGGACCCAAAATTACTTATTGGATGCACAAGATTGGTTAAAAACCCTAATTGGATTCGAATAAGCCTAGGAAGAACGAGAATGACCTATATGTTTAACCAATGACACAAAATCACTTATTGGATGCACAAGATTGGTTAAAAACCCTAATTGGATTAGAATAAGCCTACGGAGGACGAAAATGACCGAAATGTTAAACCAACGACACAAATGCACATATTGGATGCACAAGATTGGTTAAAAACCCTAATTGGATTAGAATAAGACTAGGGAGGTCGAGAATGACCGAAATGTTAAACCAACGACACAAACGCACTTATTGGATGCACAAGATTGGTTAAAAACCCTAACTCGATTAGAATAAGTCTATGGAGGACGAAAATGACCTAAATAATAATCCAATGACACAAAATCACTTATTGGATGCACAAGATTGGTTAAAAACCCTAATTGGATTAGAATAAGCCTAGGGAGGACGAAAATGACCTAATTTTTCAACCAATGACACAAAATCACTTATTGGATGCGCAAGATTGGTTAAAAACCCTAATTGGATTAGAATAAGCCTTGGGAGGACGAAAATGACCGAAATGTTAAACCAATGACACAAATGCACTTATTGAATCTCAAGATTGGTTAAAAACCCTAATTAGATTAGAATAAGCCTATGGAGGACGAAAATGACCTAAATGTTAATTCAATGATACAAACGCACTTATTGGATGCACAAGATTGGTTAAAACCCCTAATTGGCTTATAATTAGCCTAGGGAGGACGAAGACGACCTAAATGTTAATCCAATGACACAAACGCACTTATTTGATGCAAAAGATTGGATAAAAACCCTAATTGGATTAGAATAAGCCTAGGAAGGACGAGAATGACCTAAATGTTTAACCAATGACACAAAATCACTTATTGGGTGCACAAGATTGGTTAAAAACCCTAATTCGATTAGAATAAGCTTAGGGACGACGAAAATGACCGAAATGTTCAACGAAGGAAACAAAATCACTTAATGGATGCACAAGATTAGTTAAAAACGCTAATTAGATTAGAATAACCCTACGGAGGACGAAAATCACCGTAATGTTAAACCAACGACACAAATGCACTTATTGGATGCACAAGATTGGTTAAAAACCCTAATTGGATTAGAATAAGACTAGGGAGGACGAAAATGACTGAAATGTTAAACCAACGACACAAACGCACTTATTGGATGCACAAGATTGGTTAAATACCCTAACTCGATTAGAATAATATGGAGGACGAAAATGACCTAAATAATAATCCAATGACACAAACGCACTTATTCGATGCACAAGATTGGATAAAAACCCTAATTGAATTAGAATAAGCCTAGGGAGGACGAGAATGAACTAAATGTTCAACCGATGACACAAACGCACTTATTGGATGCACAATATTGGTTAAAAACCTCATTGGATTAGAATAAGCCTAGGGAGGGCGAAAATGACCGAAATGTTCAACCAAGGACACAAAATCGCTTATTGGATGCACAAGATTGGTAAAAAACCCTAATTGGATATGAATAAGCCTAGGGAGGACGAAAATGATCGAAATGTTAAACCAACGACACAAACGCACTTATTGGATGCACAAGATTGGTTAAAAACCCTAATTAGATTAGAATAAGTCTATGGATTACGAAAATGATTTAAATGTTCAACCAATGACACAAAATCACTTATAGGATGCACAAGATTGGATAAAAACCCTAATTGGATTCGAATAAGCCTAGGAAGGACGAGAATGACCTAAATGTTTAACCAATGACACAAAATCACTTATTGGATGCACAAGATTGGTTAAAAACCCTAATTGGATTAGAATAAGCTTAGGGAGGACGAAAATGACCGAAATGTTCAACCAAGGAAACAAAATCACTTATTGGATGCACAAGATTGGTTAAAAACCCTAATTGGATTAGAATAAGCCTACGGAGGACGAAAATGACCGAAATGTTAAACCAATTACACAAATGCACTTATTGGATGCACAAGATTGGTTAAAAACCCTAATTGGATTAGAATAAGACTATGGAGGACAAGAATGACCGAAATGTTAAACCAACGACACAAACGCACTTATTGGATGCACAAGATTGGTTAAAAACCTTAACTCGATTAGAATAAGTCTATGGAAGACGAAAATGACCTAAATAATAATCCAATGACACAAAATCACTTAATGGATGCACAAGATTGGTTAAAAACCCTAATTGGATTAGAATAAGCCTAGGGAGGACGAAAATGACCTAATTTTTCAACCAATGACACAAAATCACTTATTGGATGCGCAAGATTGGTTAAAAACCCTAATTGGATTAGAATAAGCCTAGGGAGGACAAAAATGACCGAAATGTTAAACCAATGACACAAATGCACTTATTGAATCTCAAGATTGGTTAAAAACCCTAATTAGATTAGAATAAGCCTATGGAGGACGAAAATGACCTAAATGTTAATTCAATGATACAAACGCATTTATTGGATGCACAAGATTGGTTAAAACCCCTAATTGGCTTATAATTAGCCTAGGGAGGACGAAGACGACCTAAATGTTAATCCAATGACACAAACGCACTTATTTGATGCAAAAGATTGCATAAAAACCCTAATTGGATTAGAATAAGCCTAGGAAGGACGAGAATGACCTAAATGTTTAACCAATGACACAAAATCACTTATTGGGTGCACAAGATTGGTTAAAAACCCTAATTCGATTAGAATAAGCTTAGGGACGACGAAAATGACCGAAATGTTCAACGAAGGAAACAAAATCACTTAATGGATGCACAAGATTAGTTAAAAACGCTAATTAGATTAGAATAACCCTACGGAGGACGAAAATCACCGTAATGTTAAACCAACGACACAAATGCACTTATTGGATGCACAAGATTGGTTAAAAACCCTAATTGGATTAGAATAAGACTAGGGAGGACGAAAATGACTGAAATGTTAAACCAACGACACAAACGCACTTATTGGATGCACAAGATTGGTTAAATACCCTAACTCGATTAGAATAATATGGAGGACGAAAATGACCTAAATAATAATCCAATGACACAAACGCACTTATTCGATGCACAAGATTGGATAAAAACCCTAATTGAATTAGAATAAGCCTAGGGAGGACGAGAATGAACTAAATGTTCAACCGATGACACAAACGCACTTATTGGATGCACAATATTGGTTAAAAACCTCATTGGATTAGAATAAGCCTAGGGAGGGCGAAAATGACCGAAATGTTCAACCAAGGACACAAAATCGCTTATTGGATGCACAAGATTGGTAAAAAACCCTAATTGGATATGAATAAGCCTAGGGAGGACGAAAATGATCGAAATGTTAAACCAACGACACAAACGCACTTATTGGATGCACAAGATTGGTTAAAAACCCTAATTAGATTAGAATAAGTCTATGGATTACGAAAATGATTTAAATGTTCAACCAATGACACAAAATCACTTATAGGATGCACAAGATTGGATAAAAACCCTAATTGGATTCGAATAAGCCTAGGAAGGACGAGAATGACCTAAATGTTTAACCAATGACACAAAATCACTTATTGGATGCACAAGATTGGTTAAAAACCCTAATTGGATTAGAATAAGCCTAGGGAGGACGAAAATGACCGAAATGTTCAACCAAGGACCCAAAATTACTTATTGGATGCACAAGATTGGTTAAAAACCCTAATTGGATTCGAGTAAGCCTAGGAAGAACGAGAATGACCTAAATGTTTAACCAATGACACAAAATCACTTATTGGATGCACAAGATTGGTTAAAAACCCTAATTGGATTAGAATAAGCTTAGGGAGGACGAAAATGACCGAAATGTTCAACCAAGGAAACAAAATCACTTATTGGATGTACAAGATTGGTTAAAAACCCTAATTGGATTAGAATAAGCCTACGGAGGACGAAAATGACCGAAATGTTAAACCAACGACACAAATGCACTTATTGGATGCACAAGATTGGTTAAAAACCCTAATTGGATTAGAATAAGACTATGGAGGACGAGAATGACCGAAATGTTAAACCAACGACACAAACGCACTTATTGGATGCACAAGATTGGTTAAAAACCCTAACTCGATTAGAATAAGTCTATGGAGGACGAAAATGACCTAAATAATAATCCAATGAGACAAAATCACTTATTGGATGCACAAGATTGGTTAAAAACCCTAATTGGATTAGAATAAGCCTAGGGAGGACGAAAATGACCTAATTTTTCAACCAATGACACAAAATCGCTTATTGGATGCACAAGATTGGTAAAAAACCCTAATTGTATTAGAATAAGCCTAGGGAGGACGAAAATGACCGAAATGTTAAACCAACGACACAAACGCACTTATTGGATGCACAAGATTGGTTAAAAACCCTAATTAGATTAGAATAAGCCTATGGAGGACGAAAATCACTTAAATGTTCAACCAATGACACAAAATCACTTATGGGATGCACAAGATTGGATAAAAACCCTAATGGGATTAGAATAAGCCTAGGAAGGACGAGAATGACCTAAATGTTTAACCCATGACACAAAATCACTTATTGGATGCACAAGATTGGTTAGAAGCCCTAATTGGATTAGAATAAGCCTAGGGAGGACGAAAATGACCGAAATGTTCAACCAAGGACCCAAAATCACTTATTGGATGCACAAGATTGGTTAAAAACTCTAATTGGATTAGAATAAGACTAGGGAGGACGAAAATGACTGAAATGTTAAACCAACGACACAAACGCACTTATTGGATGCACAAGATTGGTTAAATACCCTAACTCGATTAGAATAATATGGAGGATGAAAATGACCTAAATAATAATCCAATGACACAAACGCACTTATTGGATGCACAAGATTGGATAAAAACCCTAATTGGATTAGAATAAGCCTAGGGAGGACGAGAATGAACTAAATGTTCCACCAATGACACAAACGCAATTATTGGACGCACAATATTGGTTAAAAACCTCATTGGATTAGAATAAGCCTAGGGAGGACGAAAATGACCGAAATGTTCAACCGAGGACACAAAATCGCTTATTGGATGCACAAGATTGGTAAAAAACCCTAATTGGATTAGAATAAGCCTAGGGAGGACTAAATTGACCGAAATGTTCAACAAAGGACCCAAAATCACTTATTGGATGCACAAGATTGGTTAAAAACCCTAATTGGATTCGAATAAGCCTAGGAAGAACGAGAATGACCTAAATGTTTAACCAATGACACAAAATCACTTATTGGATGCACAAGATTGGTTAAAAACCCTAATTGGATTAGAATAAGCCTAGGGAGGACGAAAATGACCGAAATGTTAAACCAATGACACAAACGCACTTATTGAATCTCAAGATTGGTTAAAAACCCTAATTAGATTAGAATAGGCCTATGGAGGACGAAAATGACCTAAATGTTAATTCAATGATACAAACGCACTTATTTGATGCACAAGATTGGTTAAAACCCCTAATTGGCTTATAATTAGCCTAGGGAGGACGAAGACGACGTAAATGTTAATCCAATGACACAAACGCACTTATTTGATGCAAAAGATTAGATAAAAACCCTAATTGGATTAGAATAAGCCTAGGAAGGACGAGAATGACCTAAATTTTTAACCAATGACACAAAATCACTTATTGGATGCACAAGATTGGTTAAAAACCCTAATTGGATTAGAATAAGCTTAGGGAGGACGAAAATGACCTAAATGTTCAACCAAGGAAACAAAATCACTTATTGGATGCACAAGATTGGTTAAAAACGCTAATTAGGTTAGAATAACCATACGGAGGACGAAAATCACCGAAATGTTAAACCAACGACACAAATGCACTTATTGGATGCACAAGATTGGTTAAAACCCCTAATTGGATTAGAATAAGACTAGGTAGGACGAAAATGACTGAAATGTTAAACCAACGACACAAACGCACTTATTGGATGCATAGGTTTGGTTAAATACCCTAACTCGATTAGAATAATATGGAGGACGAAAATGACCTAAATAATAATCCAATGACACAAACGCACTTATTGGATGCACAAGATTGATTAAAAACCCTAATTGGATTAGAATAAGACTAGGGAGGACGAAAATGACTGAAATGTTACACCAACGACACAAACGCACTTATTGGATGCACAAGATTGGTTAAATACCCTAACTCAATTAGAATAAGCCTATGGAGGACGAAAATGACCTAAATAATAATCCAATGACACAAACGCACTTATTGGATGCACAAGATTGGATAAAAACCCTAATTGGATTAGAATAAGCCTAGGGAGGACGAGAATGAACTAAATGTTCAACCGATGACACAAACGCACTTATTGGATGCACAATATTGGTTAAAAACCTCATTGGATTAGAATAAGCCTAGGGAGGGCGAAAATGACCGAAATGTTCAACCAAGGACACAAAATCGCTTATTGGATGCACAAGATTGGTAAAAAACCCTAATTGGATATGAATAAGCCTAGGGAGGACGAAAATGATCGAAATGTTAAACCAACGACACAAACGCACTTATTGGATGCACAAGATTGGTTAAAAACCCTAATTAGATTAGAATAAGTCTATGGATTACGAAAATGATTTAAATGTTCAACCAATGACACAAAATCACTTATAGGATGCACAAGATTGGATAAAAACCCTAATTGGATTCGAATAAGCCTAGGAAGGACGAGAATGACCTAAATGTTTAACCAATGACACAAAATCACTTATTGGATGCACAAGATTGGTTAAAAACCCTAATTGGATTAGAATAAGCTTAGGGAGGACGAAAATGACCGAAATGTTCAACCAAGGAAACAAAATCACTTATTGGATGCACAAGATTGGTTAAAAACCCTAATTGGATTAGAATAAGCCTACGGAGGACGAAAATGACTGAAATGTTAAACCAACGACACAAATGCACTTATTGGATGCACAAGATTGGTTAAAAACCCTAATTAGATTAGAATAAGCCTATGGAGGACGAAAATCACTTAAATGTTCAACCAATGACACAAAATCATTTATGGGATGCACAAGATTGGATAAAAACCCTAATTGGATTAGAATAAGCCTAGGAAGGACGAGAATGACCTAAATGTTTAACCAATGACACAAAATCACTTATTGGATGCACAAGATTGGTTAAAAACCCTAATTGGATTAGAATAAGCCTAGGGAGGACGAAAATGACCGAAATGTTCAACCGAGGACACAAAATCGCTTATTGGATGCACAAGATTGGTAAAAAACCCTAATTGGATTAGAATAAGCCTAGGGATGACGAAAATGACCGAAATGTTAAACCAACGACACAAACGCACTTATTGGATGCACAAGATTGGTTAAAAACCCTAATTAGTTTAGAATAAGCATATGGAGGACGAAAATCACTTAAATGTTCAACCAATGACACAAAATCACTTATGGGATGCACAAGATTGGATAAAAACCCTAATTGGATTAGAATAAACCTAGGAAGGACAAGAATGACCTAAATGTTTAACCAATGACACAAAATCACTTATTGGATGCACAAGATTGGTTAAAAACCCTAATTGGATTAGAATAAGCCTAGGGAGGACGAAATTGACCGAAATGTTCAACCAAGGACCCAAAATCACTTATTGGATGCACAAGATTGGTTAAAAACCCTAATTGGATTCGAATAAGCCTAGGATGGACGAGAATGACCTAAATGTTTAACCAATGACACAAAATCACTTATTGGATGCACAAGATTGGTTAAAAACCCTAATTGGATTAGAATAAGCTTAGGGAGGACGAAAATGACCGAAATGTTCAACGAAGGAAACAAATTCACTTATTGGATGCACAAGATTGGTTAAAAACCCTAATTGGATTAGAATAAGCCTACGGAGGACGAAAATGACTGAAATGTTAAACCAACGACACAAATGCACTTATTGGATGCACAAGATTGGTTAAAAACCCTAATTAGATTAGAATAAGCCTATGGAGGACGAAAATCACTTAAATGTTCAACCAATGACACAAAATCATTTATGGGATGCACAAGATTGGATAAAAACCCTAATTGGATTAGAATAAGCCTAGGAAGGACGAGAATGACCTAAATGTTTAACCAATGACACAAAATCACTTATTGGATGCACAAGATTGGTTAAAAACCCTAATTGGATTAGAATAAGCCTAGGGAGGACGAAAATGACCGAAATGTTCAACCAAGGACCCAAAATTACTTATTGGATGCACAAGATTGGTTAAAAACCCTAATTGGATTCGAGTAAGCCTAGGAAGAACGAGAATGACCTAAATGTTTAACCAATGACACAAAATCACTTATTGGATGCACAAGATTGGTTAAAAACCCTAATTGGATTAGAATAAGCTTAGGGAGGACGAAAATGACCGAAATGTTCAACCAAGGAAACAAAATCACTTATTGGATGTACAAGATTGGTTAAAAACCCTAATTGGATTAGAATAAGCCTACGGAGGACGAAAATGACCGAAATGTTAAACCAACGACACAAATGCACTTATTGGATGCACAAGATTGGTTAAAAACCCTAATTGGATTAGAATAAGACTATGGAGGACGAGAATGACCGAAATGTTAAACCAACGACACAAACGCACTTATTGGATGCACAAGATTGGTTAAAAACCCTAACTCGATTAGAATAAGTCTATGGAGGACGAAAATGACCTAAATAATAATCCAATGAGACAAAATCACTTATTGGATGCACAAGATTGGTTAAAAACCCTAATTGGATTAGAATAAGCCTAGGGAGGACGAAAATGACCTAATTTTTCAACCAATGACACAAAATCGCTTATTGGATGCACAAGATTGGTAAAAAACCCTAATTGTATTAGAATAAGCCTAGGGAGGACGAAAATGACCGAAATGTTAAACCAACGACACAAACGCACTTATTGGATGCACAAGATTGGTTAAAAACCCTAATTAGATTAGAATAAGCCTATGGAGGACGAAAATCACTTAAATGTTCAACCAATGACACAAAATCACTTATGGGATGCACAAGATTGGATAAAAACCCTAATGGGATTAGAATAAGCCTAGGAAGGACGAGAATGACCTAAATGTTTAACCCATGACACAAAATCACTTATTGGATGCACAAGATTGGTTAGAAGCCCTAATTGGATTAGAATAAGCCTAGGGAGGACGAAAATGACCGAAATGTTCAACCAAGGACCCAAAATCACTTATTGGATGCACAAGATTGGTTAAAAACTCTAATTGGATTAGAATAAGACTAGGGAGGACGAAAATGACTGAAATGTTAAACCAACGACACAAACGCACTTATTGGATGCACAAGATTGGTTAAATACCCTAACTCGATTAGAATAATATGGAGGATGAAAATGACCTAAATAATAATCCAATGACACAAACGCACTTATTGGATGCACAAGATTGGATAAAAACCCTAATTGGATTAGAATAAGCCTAGGGAGGACGAGAATGAACTAAATGTTCCACCAATGACACAAACGCAATTATTGGACGCACAATATTGGTTAAAAACCTCATTGGATTAGAATAAGCCTAGGGAGGACGAAAATGACCGAAATGTTCAACCGAGGACACAAAATCGCTTATTGGATGCACAAGATTGGTAAAAAACCCTAATTGGATTAGAATAAGCCTAGGGAGGACTAAATTGACCGAAATGTTCAACAAAGGACCCAAAATCACTTATTGGATGCACAAGATTGGTTAAAAACCCTAATTGGATTCGAATAAGCCTAGGAAGAACGAGAATGACCTAAATGTTTAACCAATGACACAAAATCACTTATTGGATGCACAAGATTGGTTAAAAACCCTAATTGGATTAGAATAAGCCTAGGGAGGACGAAAATGACCTAATTTTTCAACCAATGACACAAAATCGCTTATTGGATGCACAAGATTGGTAAAAAACCCTAATTGGATTAGAATAAGCCTAGGGAGGACGAAAATGACCGAAATGTTAAACCAACGACACAAACGCACTTATTGGATGCACAAGATTGGTTAAAAACCCTAATTAGATTAGAATAAGCCTATGGAGGACGAAAATCACTTAAATGTTCAACCCATGACACAAAATCACTTATGGGATGCACAAGATTGGATAAAAACCCTAATGGGATTAGAATAAGCCTAGGAAGGACGAGAATGACCTAAATGTTTAACCAATGACACAAAATCACTTATTGGATGCACAAGATTGGTTAAAAGCCCTAATTGGATTAGAATAAGCCTAGGGAGGACGAAAATGACCGAAATGTTCAACCAAGGACCCAAAATCACTTATTGGATGCACAAGATTGGTTAAAAACTCTAATTGGATTAGAATAAGACTAGGGAGGACGAAAATGATTGAAATGTTAAACCAACGACACAAACGCACTTATTGGATGCACAAGATTGGTTAAATACCCTAACTCGATTAGAATAATATGGAGGATGAAAATGACCTAAATAATAATCCAATGAGCCAAATGCACTTATTGGATGCACAAGATTGGATAAAAACCCTAATTGGATTAGAATAAGCCTAGGGAGGACGAGAATGAACTAAATGTTCCACCAATGACACAAACGCACTTATTGGACGCACAATATTGGTTAAAAACCTCATTGGATTAGAATAAGCCTAGGGAGGACGAAAATGACCGAAATGTTCAACCGAGGACACAAAATCGCTTATTGGATGCACAAGATTGGTAAAAAAACCCTAATTGGATTAGAATAAGCCTAGGGAGGACGAAATTGACCGAAATGTTCAACAAAGGACCCAAAATCACTTATTGGATGCACATGATTGGTTAAAAACCCTAATTAGATTCGAATAAGCCTAGGAAGGACGAGAATGACCTAAATGTTTAACCAATGACACAAAATCACTTATTGGATGCACAAGATTGGTTAAAAACCCTAATTGGATTAGAATAAGCTTAGGGAGGACGAAAATGACCGAAATGTTCAACCAAGGAAACAAAATCACTTATTGGATGCACAAGATTGGTTAAAAACCCTAATTGGATTAGAATAAGCCTACGGAGGACGAAAATGACTGAAATGTTAAACCAACGACACAAATGCACTTATTGGATGCACAAGATTGGTTAAAAACCCTAATTAGATTAGAATAAGCCTATGGAGGACGAAAATCACTTAAATGTTCAACCAATGACACAAAATCATTTATGGGATGCACAAGATTGGATAAAAACCCTAATTGGATTAGAATAAGCCTAGGAAGGACGAGAATGACCTAAATGTTTAACCAATGACACAAAATCACTTATTGGATGCACAAGATTGGTTAAAAACCCTAATTGGATTAGAATAAGCCTAGGGAGGACGAAAATGACCGAAATGTTCAACCGAGGACACAAAATCGCTTATTGGATGCACAAGATTGGTAAAAAACCCTAATTGGATTAGAATAAGCCTAGGGATGACGAAAATGACCGAAATGTTAAACCAACGACACAAACGCACTTATTGGATGCACAAGATTGGTTAAAAACCCTAATTAGTTTAGAATAAGCATATGGAGGACGAAAATCACTTAAATGTTCAACCAATGACACAAAATCACTTATGGGATGCACAAGATTGGATAAAAACCCTAATTGGATTAGAATAAACCTAGGAAGGACAAGAATGACCTAAATGTTTAACCAATGACACAAAATCACTTATTGGATGCACAAGATTGGTTAAAAACCCTAATTGGATTAGAATAAGCCTAGGGAGGACGAAATTGACCGAAATGTTCAACCAAGGACCCAAAATCACTTATTGGATGCACAAGATTGGTTAAAAACCCTAATTGGATTCGAATAAGCCTAGGATGGACGAGAATGACCTAAATGTTTAACCAATGACACAAAATCACTTATTGGATGCACAAGATTGGTTAAAAACCCTAATTGGATTAGAATAAGCTTAGGGAGGACGAAAATGACCGAAATGTTCAACGAAGGAAACAAATTCACTTATTGGATGCACAAGATTGGTTAAAAACCCTAATTGGATTAGAATAAGCCTACGGAGGACGAAAATGACTGAAATGTTAAACCAACGACACAAATGCACTTATTGGATGCACAAGATTGGTTAAAAACCCTAATTGCATTAGAATAAGACTAGGGAGGACGAAAATGACCGAAATGTTCAACCGAGGACACAAACGCACTTATTGGATGCACAAGATTGGTTAAAAACCTAATTGGATTAGAATAAGCCTAGGGAGGACGAAAATGACCGAAATGTTCAACCAAGGACATAAAAACACTTATTGGATGCACAAGATTGGTTAAAAACCCCAATTGGATTAGAATAAGCCTAGGGTGGACAAAAATGACCGAAATGTTAATCCAACGACACAAATGCACTTATAGGATGCACAAGATTGGTTAAAAACCCCAATTGGATTAGAATAAGCCTAGGGAGGACGAAAATGACCGAAATGTTAAACCAATGACACAAACGCACTTATTGGATCTCAAGATTGGTTAAAAACCCTAATTAGATTAGAATAAGGACCTAAATAATAATCCAATGACACAAAATCGCTTATTGGATGCACAAGATTGGTAAAAAACCCTAATTGGATTAGAATAAGCCTAAGGAGGACGAAAATGACCGAAATGTTAAACCAACGACACAAACGCACTTATTGGATGCACAAGATTGGTTAAAAACCCTAATTAGATTAGAATAACCCTACGGAGGACGAGAATGAACTAAATGTTCAACCAATGACAGAAAATCACTTATTGGATGCACAAGATTGGTTAAAAACCCTAATTGGATTAGAATAAGCCTAGGGAGGACGAGAATGAACTAAATGTTCAACCAATGACACAAAATCACTTATTGGATGCAGAAAATTGGTTAAAAACCCTAATTAGATTAGAATAACCCTATGGAGGACGAAAATCACCGAAATGTTAAACCAACGACACAAATGCACTTATTGGATGCACAAGATTGGTTAAAAACCCTAATTGGATTAGAATAAGACTAGGGAGGACGAAAACGACTGAAATGTTACACCAACGACAAAAACACACTTATTGGATGCACAAGATTGGTTAAATACCCTAACTCGATTAGAATAAGCCTATAGAGGACGAGAATGAACTAAATAATAATCCAATAACACAAACGCACTTATTGGATGCACAAGATTGGATAAAAACCCTAATTGGATTAGAATAAGCCTAGGGAGGACGAGAATGACCGAAATGTTCAACCAAGGAAACAAAATCACTTATTGGATGCACAAAATTGGTTAAAAACCCTAATTAGATTAGAATAACCCTACGGAGGACGAAAATCACCGAAATGTTAAACCAACGACACAAATGCACTTATTGCATGCACAAGATTGGTTAAAAACCCTAATTGGATTAGAATAAGACTAGGGAGGACGAAAATGACTGAAATGTTACACCAACGACACAAACGCACTTATTGGATGCACAAGATTGGTTAAATACCCTAACTCGATTAGAATAAGCCTATGGAGGACGAAAATGACCTAAATAATAATCCAATGACATAAACGCACTTATTGGATGCACAAGATTGGATAAAAACCCTAATTGGATTAGAATAAGCCTAGGGAATACGAGAATGAACTAAATGTTCAACCAATGACACAAACGCACTTATTGGATGCACAATATTGGTTAAAAACCTCATTGGATTAGAATAAGCCTAGGGAGGGCGAAAATGACCGAAATGTTCAACCAAGGACACACAATCGCTTATTGGATGCACAAGATTGGTAAAAAACCCTAATTGGATTAGAATAAGCCTAGGGAGAACGAAAAAGACCTATTTGTTAATCCAATGACACAAACGCACTTATTTGATGCAAAAGATTGAAAAGAAACCCTAATTGGATTAGAATAAGCCTAGGAAGGACGAAAATGACCTAAATCACTTATTGGATGCACAAGATTGGTTAAAAACCATAATTGGATTAGAATAAGCTTAGGGAGGACGAAAATGAACGAAATGTTCAACCAAGGAAACAAAATCACTTATTGGATGCACAAGATTGGTTAAAAACCCTAATTACATTAGAATAACCCTACGGAGGACGAAAATCACCGAAATGTTAAACCAACGACACAAATGCACTTATTGCATGCACAAGATTGGTTAAAAACCCTAATTGGATTAGAATAAGACTAGGGAGGACGAAAATGACTGAAATGTTAAACCAACGACACAAACGCACTTATTGGATGCACCAGATTGGTTAAATACCCTAACTCGATTAGAATAATATGGAGGACGAGAATGAACTAAATAATAATCCAATGACACAAACGCACTTATTGGATGCACAAGATTGGATAAAAACCCTAATTGGATTAGAATAAGCCTAGGGAGGATGAGAATGAACTAAATGTTCAACCAATGACACAAAATCACTTATTGGATGCACAAGATTGGTTAAAAACCCTAATTGGATTAGAATAAGACTAGCGAGGACGAAAATGATTGAAATGTTACACCAACGACACAAACGCACTTATTGGATGCACAAGATTGGTTAAATACCCTAACTCGATTAGAATAAGCCTATGGAGGACGAAAATGACCTAAATAATAATCCAATGAGATAAACGCACTTATTGGATGCACAAGATTGGATAAAAACCCTAATTGGATTAGAATAAGCCTAGGGAGGACGAGAATGAACTAAATGTTCAACCAATGACACAAACGCACTTATTGGATGCACAATATTGGTTAAAAACCTCATTGGATTAAATTTAGCCTAGGGAGGGCGAAAATGACTGAAATGTTCAACCAAGGACACAAAATCGCTTATTGGATGCACAAGATTGGTAAAAAACCCTAATTGGATTAGAATAAGCCTAGGGAGAACGAAAAAGACCTATTTGTTAATCCAATGACACAAACGCACTTATTTGATGCAAAAGATTGGAAAGAAACCCTAATTGGATTAGAATAAGCCTAGGAAGGACGAAAATGACCTAAATCACTTATTGGATGCACAAGATTGGTTAAAAACCCTAATTGGATTAGAATAAGCTTAGGGAGGACGAAAATGAACGAAATGTTCAACCAAGGAAACAAAATCACTTATTGGATGCACAAGATTGGTTAAAAACCCTAATTAGATTAGAATAACCCTACGGAGGACGAAAATCACAGAAATGTTAAACCAACGACACAAATGCACTTATTGGATGCACAAGATTGGTTAAAAACCCTAATTGGATTAGAATAAGATTAGGGAGGACGAAAATGACTGAAATGTTAAACCAACGACACAAACGCACTTATTGGATGCACAAGATTGGTTAAATACCCTAACTCGATTAGAATAATATGGAGGACGAGAATGAACTAAATAATAATCCAATGACACAAACGCACTTATTGGATGCACAAGATTGGATAAAAACCCTAATTGGATTAGAATAAGCCTAGGGAGGACGAGAATGAACTAAATGTTCAACCAATGACACAAAATCACTTATTGGATGCACAAGATTGGTTAAAAACCCTAATTGGATTAGAATAAGCCTAGGGAGGAC
>JBBPBQ010000004.1:23601131-23612908 GCA_037974755.1 Cicer yamashitae | reverse complement strand
TAGGGAGGACGAAAATGACTGAAATGTTAAACCAACGACACAAACGCACTTATTGGATGCACAAGATTGGTTAAATACCCTAACTCGATTAGAATAATATGGAGGACGAGAATGAACTAAATAATAATCCAATGACACAAACGCACTTATTGGATGCACAAGATTGGATAAAAACCCTAATTGGATTAGAATAAGCCTAGGGAGGACGAGAATGAACTAAATGTTCAACCAATGACACAAAATCACTTATTGGATGCACAAGATTGGTTAAAAACCCTAATTGGATTAGAATAAGCCTAGGGAGGACAAAAATGACCGAAATGTTAAACCAATGACACAAACGCACCTATTGGATCTCAAGATTGGTTAAAAACCCTAATTAGATTAGAATAAGTCTATGGAGGACGAAAATGACCGAAATGTTCAACCAATGACACAAACGCACTTATTGGATGCACAAGATTGGTTAAAAACCTAATTGGATTAGAATAAGCCTAGGGAGGACGAAAATGACCGAAATGTTCAACCAAGGACATAAAAACACTTATTGGATGCACAAGATTGGTTAAAAACCCCAATTGGATTAGAATAAGCCTAGGGTGGACAAAAATGACCGAAATGTTAATCCAACGACACAAATGCACTTATAGGATGCACAAGATTGGTTAAAAACCCCAATTGGATTAGAATAAGCCTAGGGAGGACGAAAATGACCGAAATGTTAAACCAATGACACAAACGCACTTATTGGATCTCAAGATTGGTTAAAAACCCTAATTAGATTAGAATAAGGACCTAAATAATAATCCAATGACACAAAATCGCTTATTGGATGCACAAGATTGGTAAAAAACCCTAATTGGATTAGAATAAGCCTAAGGAGGACGAAAATGACCGAAATGTTAAACCAACGACACAAACGCACTTATTGGATGCACAAGATTGGTTAAAAACCCTAATTAGATTAGAATAACCCTACGGAGGACGAGAATGAACTAAATGTTCAACCAATGACAGAAAATCACTTATTGGATGCACAAGATTGGTTAAAAACCCTAATTGGATTAGAATAAGCCTAGGGAGGACGAGAATGAACTAAATGTTCAACCAATGACACAAAATCACTTATTGGATGCAAAAAACTTGTTAAAAACCCTAATTAGATTAGAATAACCCTACGGAGGACGAAAATCACCGAAATGTTAAACCAAAGACACAAATGGACTTATTGGATGCACAAGATTGGTTAAAAACCCTAATTGGATTAGAATAAGACTAGGGAGGACGAAAATGACTGAAATGTTACACCAACGACACAAACGCACTTATTGGATGCACAAGATTGGTTAAATACCGTAACTCGATTAGAATAAGCCTATAGAGGACGAGAATGAACTAAATAATAATCCAATGACACAAACGCACTTATTGGATGCACAAGATTGGATAAAAACCCTAATTGGATTAGAATAAGCCTAGGGAGGACGAGAATGAACTAAATGTTCAAGCAATGACACAAAATCACTTATTGGATGCAGAAGATTGGTTAAAAACCCTAATTGGATTAGAATAAGCCTAGGGAGGACGAGAATGAACTAAATGTTCAACCAATGACACAAAATCACTTATTGGATGCAGAAAATTGGTTAAAAACCCTAATTAGATTAGAATAACCCTACGGAGGACGAAAATCACTGAAATGTTAAACGAACGACACAAATGCACTTATTGGATGCACAAGATTGGTTAAAAACCCTAATTGGATTAGAATAAGACTAGGGAGGACGAAAACGACTGAAATGTTACACAAACGACAAAAACGCACTTATTGGATGCACAAGATTGGTTAAATACCCTAACTCGATTAGAATAAGCCTATAGAGGACGAGAATGAACTAAATAATAATCCAATAACACAAACGCACTTATTGGATGCACAAGATTGGATAAAAACCCTAATTGGATTAGAATAAGCCTAGGGAGGACGAGAAAGACCGAAATGTTCAACCAAGGAAACAAAATCACTTATTGGATGCACAAAATTGGTTAAAAACCCTAATTAGATTAGAATAACCCTACGGAGGACGAAAATCACCGAAATGTTAAACCAACGACACAAATGCACTTATTAAATGCACAAGATTGGTTAAAAACCCTAATTGGATTAGAATAAGACTAGGGAGGACGAAAATGACTGAAATGTTACACCAACGACACAAACGCACTTATTGGATGCACAAGATTGGTTAAATACCCTAACTCGATTAGAATAAGCCTATGGAGGACGAAAATGACCTAAATAATAATCCAATGACATAAACGCACTTATTGGATGCACAAGATTGGATAAAAACCCTAATTGGATTAGAATAAGCCTAGGGAGGACGAGAATGAACTAAATGTTCAACCAATGACACAAACGCACTTATTGGATGCACAATATTGGTTAAAAACCTCATTGGATTATAATAAGCCTAGGGAGGGCGAAAATGACCGAAATGTTCAACCAAGGACACAAAATCGCTTATTGGATGCACAAGATTGGTAAAAAACCCTAATTGGATTAGAATAAGCCTAGGGAGAACGAAAAAGACCTATTTGTTAATCCAATGACACAAACGCACTTATTTGATGCAAAAGATTGGAAAGAAACCCTAATTGGATTAGAATAAGCCTAGGAAGGACGAAAATGACCTAAATCACTTATTGGATGCACAAGATTGGTTAAAAACCCTAATTGGATTAGAATAAGCTTAGGGAGGACGAAAATGAACGAAATGTTCAACCAAGGAAACAAAATCACTTATTGGATGCACAAGATTGGTTAAAAACCCTAATTAGATTAGAATAACCCTACGGAGGACGAAAATCACAGAAATGTTAAACCAACGACACAAATGCACTTATTGGATGCACAAGATTGGTTAAAAACCCTAATTGGATTAGAATAAGATTAGGGAGGACGAAAATGACTGAAATGTTAAACCAACGACACAAACGCACTTATTGGATGCATAAGATTGGTTAAATACCCTAACTCGATTAGAATAATATGGAGGACGAGAATGAACTAAATAATAATCCAATGACACAAACGCACTTATTGGATGCACAAGATTGGATAAAAACCCTAATTGGATTAGAATAAGCCTAGGGAGGACGAGAATGAACTAAATGTTCAACCAATGACACAAAATCACTTATTGGATGCACAAGATTGGTTAAAAACCCTAATTGGATTAGAATAAGCCTAGGGAGGACGAAAATGACCGAAATGTTAAACCAACGACACAAATGCACTTATTGGATGCACAAGATTGGTTAAAAAATCCTAATTCGATTAGAATAAGCCTAGGGAGGACGAAAACGACTTATTGGAAGCACAAGATTGGATAAAAACCCTAATTGGATTGGAATAAGCCTAGAGAGGACGAAAATGACCGAAATGTTCAACCAATGACACAAACGCACTTATGGGATGCACAAGATTGGTTAAAAACCTAATTGGATTAGAATAAGCCTAGGGAGGACGAAAATGACCGAAATGTTCAACCAAGGACATAAAAACACTTATTGGATGCACAAGATTGGTTAAAAACCCCAATTGGATTAGAATAAGCCAAGGGAGGACGAAAATGACCGAAATGTTAATCCAACGACACAAATGCACTTATTGGATGCACAAGATTGGTTAAAAAATCCTAATTCGATTAGAATAAGCCTAGGGAGGACGAAAACGACTTATTGGAAGCACAAGATTGGATAAAAACCCTAATTGGATTGGAATAAGCCTAGAGAGGACGAAAATGACCGAAATGTTCAACCAATGACACAAACGCACTTATGGGATGCACAAGATTGGTTAAAAACCTAATTGGATAAGAATAAGCCTAGGGAGGACGAAAATGACCGAAATGTTCAACCAAGGACATAAAAACACTTATTGGATGCACAAGATTGGTTAAAAACCCCAATTGGATTAGAATAAGCCAAGGGAGGACGAAAATGACCGAAATGTTAATCCAACGACACAAATGCTCTTATAGGATGCACAAGATTGGTTAAAAACCCCAATTGGATTAGAATAAGCCTAGGGAGCACGAAAATGACCGAAATGTTAAACCAATGACACAAACGCATTTATTGGATCTCAAGATTGGTTAAAAACTCTAATTAGATTAGAATAAGCCTATGGAGGACGAAAATGACCTAAATGTTAATTCAATGATACAAACACACTTATTGGATGCACAAGATTGGTTAAAACCCCTAATTGGATTAGAATAAGCCTAGGAAGGACGAGAATGACCTAAATGTTTAACCAATGACACAAAATCACTTATTGGATGCACAAGATTGGTTAAAAACCCTAATTGGATTAGAATAAGCTTAGGGAGGACGAAAATGTCCGAAATGTTCAACAAAGGAAACAAAATCACTTATTGGATGCACAAAATTGGTTAAAAACCCTAATTAGATTAGAATAACCCTACGTAGGACGAAAATCACCGAAATGTTAAACCAACGACACAAATGCACTTATTGGATGCACAAGATTGGTTAAAAACCCTAATTGGATTAGAATAAGACTAGGGAGGACGAAAATGACTGAAATGTTACACCAATGACACAAACGCACTTATTGGATGCACAAGATTGGATAAATACCCTAACTCGATTAGAATAAGCCTATGGAGGACAAAAATGACCTAAATAATAATCCAATGACACAAACACACTTATTGGATGCACAAGATTGGATAAAAACCCTAATTGGATTAGAATAAGCCTAGGGAGGACGAGAATGAACTAAATGTTCAACCAATGACACAAACGCACTTATTGGATGCACAATATTGGTTAAAAACCTCACTGGATTAGAATAAGCCTAGGGAGGGCGAAAATTACCGAAATTTTCAACCAAAGACACAAAATCGATTATTGGATGCACAAGATTGGTAAAAAAACCCTAATTGGATTAGAATAATCCTAGGGAGGACGAAAATGACCGAAATGTTAAACCAACGACACAAACGCACTTATTGGATGCACAAGAATTGTTAAAAACCCTAATTAGATTAGAATAAGCCTATGGAGGAAGAAAATGATTTAAATGTTCAACCAATGACACAAAATCACTTTTGGGATGCACAAGATTGGATAAAAACCCTAATTGGATTAGAATAAGCCTAGGAAGGACGAGAATGACCTAAAAGTTTAACCAACGACACAAAATCACTTATTGGATGCACAAGATTGGTTAAAAACCCTAATTGGATTAGAATAAGCCTAGGCAGGACGAAAATGACCGAAATGTTCAACCAATGACACAAAATCACTTACGGGATGCACAAGATTGGATTAAAACCCTAATTGGATTAGAATAAGCCTAGGAAATACGAGAATGACCTAAATGTTTAACCCATGACACAAAATCACTTATTGGATGCACAAGATTGGTTAAAAACCCTAATTGGATTAGAATAAGGCTAGGGAGGACGAGAATGAACTAAGTGTTCAACCAATGACACAAACGCACTTATTGGATGCACAATATTGGTTAAAAACCTCATTGCATTAGAATAAGCCTAGGGAGGGTGAAAATGACTGAAATGTTCAACCAAGGACAAAAAATCGCTTATTGGATGCACAAGATTGGTAAAAACCCTAATTAGATTAAAATAAGCCTATGGAGGACGAAAATGACTTAAATGTTCAACCAATGACACAAAATCACTTATGGGATGCACAAGATTGGATTAAAACCCTAATTGGATTAGAATAAGCCTAGGAAGGACGAGAATGACCTATATGTTTAACCAATGACACATAATCACTTATTGGATGCACAAGATTGGTTAAAAACCCTAATTGGATTAGAATAAGCCTAGGGAGGACGAAAATGACCGAAATGTTAAACCAACGACACAAACGCACTTATTGGATGCACAAGATTGGTTAAAAACCCTAATTAGATTAGAATAAGCCTATGGAGGACGAAAATCACTTAAATGTTCAACCCATGACACAAAATCACTTATGGGATGCACAAGATTGGATAAAAACCCTAATGGGATTAGAATAAGCCTAGGAAGGACGAGAATGACCTAAATGTTTAACCAATGACACAAAATCACTTATTGGATGCACAAGATTGGTTAAAAGCCCTAATTGGATTAGAATAAGCCTAGGGAGGACGAAAATGACCGAAATGTTCAACCAAGGACCCAAAATCACTTATTGGATACACAAGATTGGTTAAAAACTCTAATTGGATTAGAATAAGACTAGGGAGGACGAAAATGACTGAAATGTTAAACCAACGACACAAACGCACTTATTGGATGCACAAGATTGGTTAAAAACCCTAATTGGATTAGAATAAGCTTAGGGCGGACGAAAATGACCGAAATGTTCAACCAAGGAAACAAAATCACTTATTGGATGCCCAAGATTGGTTAAAAACCCTAATTGGATTAGAATAAGCCTACAGAGGAGAAAATGACCGAAATGTTAAACCAGCGACACAAATGCACTTATTGGATGCATAAGATTGGTAAAAACCCCTAATTGGATTAGAATAAGACTAGGGAGGATGAAAATAACTGAAATGTTAAACCAACGACACAAACGCACTTATTGGATGCACAAGATTGGTTAAAAACCGTAACTCGATTAGAATAAGTCTATGGAGGACGAAAATGACCTAAATAATAATCCAATGACACAAAATCACTTATTAGATGCACAAGATTGGTTAAAAACCCTAATTGGATTAGAATAAGCCTACGGAGGACGAAAATGCCCTAATTGTTCAACTAATGACACAAAATCACTTATTTGATGCGTAAGACTGGTTAAAAACCCTAATTGGATTTGAATAAGCCTAGGGAGGACGAAAATGACCGAAATGTTTAACCAACGACTCAAAATCAGTTATTGGATGCACAAGATTGGGTAAAAACCGTAATTGGATTCGAATAAGCCTAGGAAGGACGAGAATGACCTAAATGTTTAACCAATGACACAAAATCACTTATTGGATGCACAAGATTGGTTAAAAACCCTAATTGGATAAGAATGAGCTTAGGGAGGACGAAAATGACCGAAATGTTCAACCAAGGAAACAAAATCACTTATTGGATGCACAAGATTGGTTAAAAACCCTAATTAGATTAGAATAACCCTACGGAGGACGAAAATCACCGAAATGTTAAACCAATGACACAAATGCACTTATTGGATGCACAAGATTGGTTAAAAACCCAAATTGGATTAGAATAATTCGAAGGATGACGAAAATGACCTAAATGTTCCACCAATAAAATAAAATCACTTATTGGATGCACAAAATTGGCTAAAAAACATAATTGGATAAGAATAAACCTAGGGATGACGAAAATGACCTAAATGTTAAACCAATGACACAAACGCACTTATTGGATGCACAAGATTGGATAAAAACCCTAATTGGATTAGAATAAGCCTAGGGAGGACGAGAATGAACTAAGTGTTCAACCAATGACACAAACGCACTTATTGGATGCACAATATTGGTTAAAAACCTCATTGGATTAGAATAAGCATAGGGAGGGTGAAAATGACCGAAATGTTCAGCCAAGGACACAAAATCGCTTATTAGATGCACAAGATTGGTAAAAACCCTAATTGGATTAGAATAAGCCTAGGGAGGACGAAAATGACCGAAATGTTAAACCAACGGCACAAATGCACTTATTGGATGCACAAGATTGGTTAAAAACCCTAATTAGATTAGAATAAGCCTATGGAGGACGAAAATGACTTAAATGTTCAACCAATGACAAAAAATCACTTATGGGATGCACAAGATTGGATTAAAACCCTAATTGGATTAGAATAAGACTAAGAAGGACTAGAATGACCTAAATGTTTAACCAATGACACAAAATCACTTATTGGATGCACAAGATTGGTTAAAAACCCTTATTGGATTAGAATAAGCCTAGGGAGGACGAAAATGACCGAAATGTTCAACCAAGTACACAAAATCACTTATTGGATGCACAAGATTTGTTCAAAACCCTAATTGGATTCGAATAAGCCTAGGAAGGACGAGAATGACCTAAATGTTTAACCAATGACACAAAATCACTTATAGGATGCACAACATTGGTTAAAAACCCTAATTGGATTAGAATAAGCTTAGGGAGGACGAAAATGACCGAAATGTTCAACCAAGGAAACAAAATCACTTATTAGATGCCAAAGATTGGTTAAAAACCCTAATTGGATTAGAATAAGCCTACGGAGGAGAAAATGACCGAAATGTTAAACCAACGACACAAATGCACCTATTGGATGCATAGGATTGGTAAAAAAACCCTAATTGGATTAGAATAAGACTAGGGAGGACGAAAATGACCGAAATGTTAAACCAACGACACAAACGCACTTATTGGATGCACAAGATTGGTTAAAAACCGTAACTCGATTAGAATAAGTCAATGGAGGACGAAAATGACCTAAATAATAATCCAATGACACAAAATCACTTATTAGATGCACAAGATTGGTTAAAAACCCTAATTGGATTAGAATAAGCCTAGGGAGGACGAAAACGACCTAAATGATAATCTAATGACACAAAATCACTTATTGGATCCACAAGATTGGATAAAAACCCTAATTGGATTAGAATAAGCCTAGGAAGGACGAGAATGACCTAAATGTTTAACCAATGACACAAAATCACTTATTGGATGCACAAGATTGGTTAAAAACCCTAATTAGATTAGTATAAGCCTATGGAGGACGAAAATCACCGAAATGTTCAACCAATGAAACATAATTACTTATTCGATGCACAAGATTGGTTAAAAATCCTAATTGCATTAGAATAAGACTAGGGAGGACGAAAATGACCTAATTGTTCAACCAATGACACAAAATCACTTATTGGATGCACAAAATTGGTTAAAAACCCTAATTGGATTAGAATACGCCTAGGGAGGACGAAAATGACCGAAATGTTAAACCAACGACACAAATGCATTTATTGGATGCACAAGATTGGTTAAAATCCCTAATTCGATTAGAATAAGCCTATGGAGGACGAAGACGACCTAAATGTTACTCCAATGACACAACCGCACTTATTGGATGCACAAGATTGGTTAAAAACCCTAATTGGATTAGAATAAGTCTAGGGACGATGAAAATGACATAAATGTTCAACCAATGACACAAAATCACTTATTGGATGCACAAGATTGGTTAAAACCGATTTGTCTTATAATAAGCCTATGGAGAACCAAAATGACCTAAAGGTTAATCCAATGACACAAACGCATTTATTGGATGCACAAGATTGGTTAAAAACCCTAATTGGATTAGGATAAGCCTAGGGAGGATGAAAATGACCTAAATGTTCAACCAATGTTACAAAATCATTTATTGGATACACAAGATTGGTTAAAAACCCTAATTGGATTAGAATAAGCCTAGGGGGGACGAAAATGACCTAAATGTTAAACAAATGACACAAACGCACTTATTGGATGCACAAGATTGGTTAAAAACCCTAATTGGATTAGAATAAGACTAGGGAGGATGAAAATAACTGAAATGTTAAACCAACGACACAAACGCACTTATTGGATGCACAAGATTGGTTAAAAACCGTAACTCGATTAGAATAAGTCTATGGAGGACGAAAATGACCTAAATAATAATCCAATGACACAAAATCACTTATTAGATGCACAAGATTGGTTAAAAACCCTAATTGGATTAGAATAAGCCTAGGTAGGACGAAAATGCCCTAATTGTTCAACCAATGACACAAAATCACTTATTTGATGCGCAAGACTGGTTAAAAACCCTAATTAGATTAGAATAAGCCTATGGAGGACGAAAATGACCTAAATGTTCAACCAATGAAACATAATTACTTATTCGATGCACAAGATTGGTTAAAAATCCTAATTGCATTAGAATAAGACTAGGGAGGACGAAAATGACCTAATTGTTCAACCAATGACACAAAATCACTTATTGGATGCACAAAATTGGTTAAAAACCCTAATTGGATTAGAATACGCCTAGGGAGGACGAAAATGACCGAAATGTTAAACCAACGACACAAATGCATTTATTGGATGCACAAGATTGGTTAAAATCCCTAATTCGATTAGAATAAGCCTATGGAGGACGAAGACGACCTAAATGTTACTCCAATGACACAACCGCACTTATTGGATGCACAAGATTGGTTAAAAACCCTAATTGGATTAGAATAAGTCTAGGGACGATGAAAATGACATAAATGTTCAACCAATGACACAAAATCACTTATTGGATGCACAAGATTGGTTAAAACTGTATTTGTCTTATAATAAGCCTATGGAGAACCAAAATGACCTAAATGTTAATCCAATGACACAAACGCATTTATTGGATGCACAAGATTGGTTAAAAACCCTAATTGGATTAGGATAAGCCTAGGGAGGATGAAAATGACCTAAATGTTCAACCAATGTTACAAAATCATTTATTGGATACACAAGATTGGTTAAAAACCCTAATTGGATTAGAATAAGCCTAGGGGGGACGAAAATGACCTAAATGTTAAACAAATGACACAAACGCACTTATTGGATGCACAAGATTGGTTAAAAACCCTAATTGGATTAGAATAAGCCTAGGGAGGACGAAAATGACCTAAATGTTCAATAAATGACACAAAATCACTTATTGGATGCACAAGATTGGTTAAAAACCGTAATTGGATTAGAATAAGGCTAAGGAGGACGAAAATGACCTAATTGTTCAACCAATGACACAAAATCACTTATTGGATCCACAAGATTGGTTAAAAACCGTAATTGGATTAGAATAAGACTAGGGAGGACGAAAATGACCGAAATGTTAAACCAACGACACAAATGCACTTAATTGATGCACAAGATTGGTTAAAATCCCTAATTCGGTTAGAATAAGCCTAGGGAGGACGAAGACGACCTAAAAGTTACTCCAATGACACAACCGCACTTATTGGATGCACAAGATTGGATAAAAACCCTAATTGGATTAGAATAAGCCTAGGAAGGACGAGAATGACCTAAATGTTTAACCAATGACACAAAATCACTTATTGGATGCACAAGATTAGTTAAAAACCCTAATTGGATTAGAATAAGCCTAGGGAGGACGAAAATGACCTAAATGTACAACCAATGACACAAAATAACTTATTGGATGCACAACATTGGTTAAAAACCCTAATTGGATTAGAATAAGCCTAGCGAGGACGAAAATGACTTAAATGTAGAACCAATGACACAAAATCACTTATTGGATGCGCAACACTTGTTAAAAACATTGTTGGATTAGAATAAGTCTAGGGAGGACGAAAATGACCTAAATATTCAACCAATGACACAAAATCACTTATTGGATGCACAAGATTGGTTAAAAACCGTAATTGAATTAGAATAAGGCTAAGGAGGACGAAAATGACCTAAATGTTCAACCAATGACACAAACGCACTTATTGGATGCACAAGATTGGTTAAAAACCCTAATTAGATTAGAATAAGCCTATGGAGGACGAAAATGACCTAAATGTTCAACCAATGAAACATAATTACTTATTCGATGCACAAGATTGGTTAAAAATCCTAATTGCATTAGAATAAGACTAGGGAGGACGAAAATGACCTAATTGTTCAACCAATGACACAAAATCACTTATTGGATGCACAAAATTGGTTAAAAACCCTAATTGGATTAGAATA
>JBBPBQ010000004.1:23574488-23596152 GCA_037974755.1 Cicer yamashitae | reverse complement strand
AATAAGCCTAGGGAGGACGAAGACGACCTAAAAGTTACTCCAATGACACAACCGCACTTATTGGATGCACAAGATTGGATAAAAACCCTAATTGGATTAGAATAAGCCTAGGAAGGACGAGAATGACCTAAATGTTTAACCAATGACACAAATGCACTTATTGGATGCACAAGAGTTGTTAAAAACCTTAATTGGCTTAGAATAAGCCTAGGGAGAACGAAAATGACCTAAATGTTAATCCAATGACACAAACGCATTTATTGGATGCACAAGATTGGTTAAAAACCCTAATTGGATTAGAATAAGCCTAGGGAGAACGAAAATGACTCAAATGTTCAACCAATGACACAAATGCACTTATTGGATGCACAAGATTTTATTAAAAACCCTAATTGGCTTAGAATAAGCCTAGGGAGAACGAAAATGACCTAAATGTTAATCCAATGACACAAATGCATTTATTGGATGCACAAGATTGGTTAAAAACCCTAATTGGATTAGAATAAGCCTAGGGAGGACGAAAATGACCTAAATGTTCAATCAATGACACAAAATCACTTATTGGATGCACAAGATTGGTTAAAAACCGTAATTGGATTAGAATAAGGCTAAGGAGGACGAAAATGACCTAATTGTTCAACCAATGACACAAAATCACTTATTGGATCCACAAGATTGGTTAAAAACCGTAATTGGATTAGAATAAGACTAGGGAGGACGAAAATGACCGAAATGTTAAACCAACGACACAAATGCACTTAATTGATGCACAAGATTGGTTAAAATCCCTAATTCGGTTAGAATAAGCCTAGGGAGGACGAAGACGACCTAAAAGTTACTCCAATGACACAACCGCACTTATTGGATGCACAAGATTGGATAAAAACCCTAATTGGATTAGAATAAGCCTAGGAAGGACGAGAATGACCTAAATGTTTAACCAATGACACAAAATCACTTATTGGATGCACAAGATTAGTTAAAAACCCTAATTGGATTAGAATAAGCCTAGGGAGGACGAAAATGACCTAAATGTACAACCAATGACACAAAATAACTTATTGGATGCACAACATTGGTTAAAAACCCTAATTGGATTAGAATAAGCCTAGCGAGGACGAAAATGACTTAAATGTAGAACCAATGACACAAAATCACTTATTGGATGCGCAACACTTGTTAAAAACATTGTTGGATTAGAATAAGTCTAGGGAGGACGAAAATGACCTAAATATTCAACCAATGACACAAAATCACTTATTGGATGCACAAGATTGGTTAAAAACCGTAATTGAATTAGAATAAGGCTAAGGAGGACGAAAATGACCTAAATGTTCAACCAATGACACAAACGCACTTATTGGATGCACAAGATTGGTTAAAAACCCTAATTAGATTAGAATAAGCCTATGGAGGACGAAAATGACCTAAATGTTCAACCAATGAAACATAATTACTTATTCGATGCACAAGATTGGTTAAAAATCCTAATTGCATTAGAATAAGACTAGGGAGGACGAAAATGACCTAATTGTTCAACCAATGACACAAAATCACCTATTGGATGCACAAAATTGGTTAAAAACCCTAATTGGATTAGAATAAGCCTAGGGAGGACGTAAATGACCGAAATGTTAAACCAACGACACAAATGCATTTATTGGATGCACAAGATTGGTTAAAATCCCTAATTCGATTAGTATAAGCCTAGGGAGGACGAAGACAACCTAAATGTTACTCCAATGACACAACCGCACTTATTGGATGCACAAGATTGGTTAAAAACCCTAATTGGATTAGAATAAGCCTAGGGACGATGAAAATGACATAAATGTTCAACCAATGACACAAAATCACTTATTGGATGCACAAGATTGGTTAAAACCGTATTTGTCTTATAATAAGCCTATGGAGAACCAAAATGACCTAAATGTTAATCCAATGACACAAACGCATTTATTGGATGCACAAGATTGGTTAAAAACCCTAATTGGATTAGGATAAGCCTAGGGAGGATGAAAATGACCTAAATGTTCAACCAATGTTACAAAATCATTTATTGGATACACAAGATTGGTTAAAAACCCTAATTGGATTAGAATAAGCCTAGGGGGGACGAAAATGACCTAAATGTTAAACAAATGACACAAACGCACTTATTGGATGCACAAGATTGGTTAAAAACCCTAATTGGATTAGAATAAGCCTAGGGAGGACAAAAATGACCTAAATGTTCAATCAATGACACAAAATCACTTATTGGATGCACAAGATTGGTTAAAAACCCTAATTGGATTAGAATAAGCCTAGGGAGGACGAAAATGACTTAAATGTAGAACCAATGACACAAAATCACTTATTGGATGCGCAACACTTGTTAAAAACATTGTTGGATTAGAATAAGTCTAGGGAGGACGAAAATGACCTAAATATTCAACCAATGACACAAAATCACTTATTGGATGCACAAGATTGGTTAAAAACCGTAATTGAATTAGAATAAGGCTAAGGAGGACGAAAATGACCTAAATGTTCAACCAATGACACAAACGCACTTATTGGATGCACAAGATTGGTTAAAAACCCTAATTAGATTAGAATAAGCCTATGGAGGACGAAAATGACCTAAATGTTCAACCAATGAAACATAATTACTTATTCGATGCACAAGATTGGTTAAAAACCCTAATTGCATTAGAATAAGACTATGGAGGACGAAAATGACCTAATTGTTCAACCAATGACACAAAATCACTTATTGGATGCACAAGATTGGTTAAAAACCCTAATTGGATTAGAATAAGACTAGGGAGGAAGAAAATGACCGAAATGTTAAACCAACGACACAAATGCACTTAATTGATGCACAAGATTGGTTAAAATCCCTAATTCGGTTAGAATAAGCCTAGGGAGGACAAAGACGACCTAAATGTTACTCCAATGACACAACCGCACTTATTGGATGCACAAGATTGGATAAAAACCCTAATTGGATTAGAATAAGCCTAGGGAGGACGAAAATGACATAAATGTTCAACCAATGACACAAATGCACTTATTGGATGCACAAGATTTGTTAAAAACCCTAATTGGCTTAGAATAAGCCTAGGGAGAACGAAAATGACCTAAATGTTAATCCAATGACACAAATGCATTTATTGGATGCACAAGATTGGTTAAAAACCCTAATTGGATTAGAATAAGCCTAGGGAGAACGAAAATGACCTAAATGTTAATCCAATGACACAAACGCATTTATTGGATGCACAAGATTGGTTAAAAACCCTAATTGGATTATAATAAGCCTAGGGAGGACGAAAATGACCTAAATGTTAATCCAATGACATAAATGCATTTATTGGATGCACAAGATTGGTTAAAAACCCTAATTGGATTAGGATAAGCCTAGGGAGGATGAAAATGACCTAAATGTTCAACCAATGACACAAATGCACTTATTGGATGCACAAGATTTGTTAAAAACCCTAATTGGCTTAGAATAAGCCTAGGGAGAACGAAAATGACCTAAATGTTAATCCAATGACACAAAAGCATTTATTGGATGCACAAGATTGGTTAAAAACCCTAACTGGATTAGGATAACCCTAGGGAGAATGAAATGACCTAAATGTTAAACCAACGACATAAATGCCCTTATTGGATGCCCAAGATTTGTTAAAAACCCTAATTGGCTTAGAATAAGCCTAGGGAGAACGAAAATGACCTAAATGTTAATCCAATGACACAAACGCACTTATTGGATGCACAAGATTGGTTAAAAACCCTAATTGGATTAGAATAAGCCTAGGGAGGACGAAAATGACCTAAATGTTCAACCAATGACACAAAATCACTTATTGGATGCACAAGATTGGTTAAAAACCCTAATTGGATTAGAATAAGCATAGGGAGGACGAAAATGACCTAAATGTTCAACCAATGACACAAACGCACTTATTGGATGCACAAGATTGGTTAAAAATCCTAGTTGGATTAGAATAAGCCTAAGGAGGACGAAAATGACCTAAATGTTCAACCAATGACACAAACGCACTTATTGGATGCACAAGATTGGTTAAAAACCCTAATTGGATTAGAATAAGCCTAGGGAGGACAAAAATGACCTAAATGTTCAACCAATGACACAAAATCACTTATTGGATGCACAAGATTGGTTAAAAACCCTAATTGGATTAGAATAAGCCTAGGGAGGACGAAAATGACTTAAATGTAGAACCAATGACACAAAATCACTTATTGGATGCGCAACACTTGTTAAAAACATTGTTGGATTAGAATAAGTCTAGGGAGGACGAAAATGACCTAAATATTCAACCAATGACACAAAATCACTTATTGGATGCACAAGATTGGTTAAAAACCGTAATTGAATTAGAATAAGGCTAAGGAGGACGAAAATGACCTAAATGTTCAACCAATGACACAAACGCACTTATTGGATGCACAAGATTGGTTAAAAACCCTAATTAGGTTAGAATAAGCCTATGGAGGACGAAAATGACCTAAATGTTCAACCAATGAAACATAATTACTTATTCGATGCACAAGATTGGTTAAAAACCCTAATTGCATTAGAATAAGACTATGGAGGACGAAAATGACCTAATTGTTCAACCAATGACACAAAATCACTTATTGGATGCACAAGATTGGTTAAAAACCCTAATTGGATTAGAATAAGACTAGGGAGGAAGAAAATGACCGAAATGTTAAACCAACGACAGAAATGCACTTAATTGATGCACAAGATTAGTTAAAATCCCTAATTCGGTTAGAATAAGCCTAGGGAGGACAAAGACGACCTAAATGTTACTCCAATGACACAACCGCACTTATTGGATGCACAAGATTGGATAAAAACCCTAATTGGATTAGAATAAGCCTAGGGAGGACGAAAATGACATAAATGTTCAACCAATGACACAAATGCACTTATTGGATGCACAAGAGTTGTTAAAAACCTTAATTGGCTTAGAATAAGCCTAGGGAGAACGAAAATGACCTAAATGTTAATCCAATGACACAAACGCATTTATTGGATGCACAAGATTGGTTAAAAACCCTAATTGGATTAGAATAAGCCTAGGGAGAACGAAAATGACTCAAATGTTCAACCAATGACACAAATGCACTTATTGGATGCACAAGATTTTATTAAAAACCCTAATTGGCTTAGAATAAGCCTAGGGAGAACGAAAATGACCTAAATGTTAATCCAATGACACAAATGCATTTATTGGATGCACAAGATTGGTTAAAAACCCTAACTGGATTAGGATAACCCTAGGGAGAATGAAAATGACCTAAATGTTAAACCAACGACACAAATGCCCTTATTGGATGCACAAGATTTTTTAAAAACCCTAATTGGCTTAGAATAACCCTAGGGAGAACGAAAATGACCTAAATGTTAATCCAATGACACAAACGCACTTATTGGATGCACAAGATTGGTTAAAAACCCTAATTGGATTAGAATAAGCCTTGGGAGGACGAAAATGACACAAATGTTCAACCAATGACACAAAATCACTTATTGGATGCACAAGATTGGTTAAAACCGTAATTGGATTAGAATAAGGCTAAGGAGTACGAAAATGACCTAAATGTTCAACCAACGAAACATAATCACTTATTCGATGCACAAGATTAGTTAAAAACCCTAATTGCATTAGAATAAGACTATGGAGGACGAAAATGACCTAATTGTTCAACCAATGACACAAAATCACTTATTGGATGCACAAGATTGGTTAAAAACCCTAATTGGATTAGAATAAGACTAGGGAGGAAGAAAATGACCGAAATGTTAAACCAACGACAGAAATGCACTTAATTGATGCACAAGATTAGTTAAAATCCCTAATTCGGTTAGAATAAGCCTAGGGAGGACAAAGACGACCTAAATGTTACTCCAATGACACAACCGCACTTATTGGATGCACAAGATTGGATAAAAACCCTAATTGGATTAGAATAAGCCTAGGGAGGACGAAAATGACATAAATGTTCAACCAATGACACAAATGCACTTATTGGATGCACAAGAGTTGTTAAAAACCTTAATTGGCTTAGAATAAGCCTAGGGAGAACGAAAATGACCTAAATGTTAATCCAATGACACAAACGCATTTATTGGATGCACAAGATTGGTTAAAAACCCTAATTGGATTAGAATAAGCCTAGGGAGAACGAAAATGACTCAAATGTTCAACCAATGACACAAATGCACTTATTGGATGCACAAGATTTTATTAAAAACCCTAATTGGCTTAGAATAAGCCTAGGGAGAACGAAAATGACCTAAATGTTAATCCAATGACACAAATGCATTTATTGGATGCACAAGATTGGTTAAAAACCCTAACTGGATTAGGATAACCCTAGGGAGAATGAAAATGACCTAAATGTTAAACCAACGACACAAATGCCCTTATTGGATGCACAAGATTTGTTAAAAACCCTAATTGGCTTAGAATAAGCCTAGGGAGAACGAAAATGACCTAAATGTTAATCCAATGACACAAACGCACTTATTGGATGCACAAGATTGGTTAAAAACCCTAATTGGATTAGAATAAGCCTTGGGAGGACGAAAATGACACAAATGTTCAACCAATGACACAAAATCACTTATTGGATGCACAAGATTGGTTAAAACCGTAATTGGATTAGAATAAGGCTAAGGAGTACGAAAATGACCTAAATGTTCAACCAACGAAACATAATCACTTATTCGATGCACAAGATTAGTTAAAAACCCTAATTGCATTAGAATAAGACTATGGAGGACGAAAATGACCTAATTGTTCAACCAATGACACAAAATCACTTATTGGATGCACAAGATTGGTTAAAAACCCTAATTGGATTAGAATAAGACTAGGGAGGAAGAAAATGACCGAAATGTTAAACCAACGACAGAAATGCACTTAATTGATGCACAAGATTAGTTAAAATCCCTAATTCGGTTAGAATAAGCCTAGGGAGGACAAAGACGACCTAAATGTTACTCCAATGACACAACCGCACTTATTGGATGCACAAGATTGGATAAAAACCCTAATTGGATTAGAATAAGCCTAGGGAGGACGAAAATGACATAAATGTTCAACCAATGACACAAATGCACTTATTGGATGCACAAGAGTTGTTAAAAACCTTAATTGGCTTAGAATAAGCCTAGGGAGAACGAAAATTACCTAAATGTTAATCCAATGACACAAACGCATTTATTGGATGCACAAGATTGGTTAAAAACCCTAATTGGATTAGAATAAGCCTAGGGAGAACGAAAATGACTCAAATGTTCAACCAATGACACAAATGCACTTATTGGATGCACAAGATTTTATTAAAAACCCTAATTGGCTTAGAATAAGCCTAGGGAGAACGAAAATGACCTAAATGTTAATCCAATGACACAAATGCATTTATTGGATGCACAAGATTGGTTAAAAACCCTAACTGGATTAGGATAACCCTAGGGAGAATGAAAATGACCTAAATGTTAAACCAACGACACAAATGCCCTTATTGGATGCACAAGATTTGTTAAAAACCCTAATTGGCTTAGAATAAGCCTAGGGAGAACGAAAATGACCTAAATGTTAATCCAATGACACAAACGCACTTATTGGATGCACAAGATTGGTTAAAAACCCTAATTGGATTAGAATAAGCCTAGGGAGGACAAAAATGACCTAAATGTTCAATCAATGACACAAAATCACTTATTGGATGCACAAGATTGGTTAAAAACCCTAATTGGATTAGAATAAGCCTAGGGAGGACGAAAATGACTTAAATGTAGAACCAATGACACAAAATCACTTATTGGATGCGCAACACTTGTTAAAAACATTGTTGGATTAGAATAAGTCTAGGGAGGACGAAAATGACCTAAATATTCAACCAATGACACAAAATCACTTATTGGATGCACAAGATTGGTTAAAAACCGTAATTGAATTAGAATAAGGCTAAGGAGGACGAAAATGACCTAAATGTTCAACCAATGACACAAACGCACTTATTGGATGCACAAGATTGGTTAAAAACCCTAATTAGGTTAGAATAAGCCTATGGAGGACGAAAATGACCTAAATGTTCAACCAATGAAACATAATTACTTATTCGATGCACAAGATTGGTTAAAAACCCTAATTGCATTAGAATAAGACTATGGAGGACGAAAATGACCTAATTGTTCAACCAATGACACAAAATCACTTATTGGATGCACAAGATTGGTTAAAAACCCTAATTGGATTAGAATAAGACTAGGGAGGAAGAAAATGACCGAAATGTTAAACCAACGACAGAAATGCACTTAATTGATGCACAAGATTAGTTAAAATCCCTAATTCGGTTAGAATAAGCCTAGGGAGGACAAAGACGACCTAAATGTTACTCCAATGACACAACCGCACTTATTGGATGCACAAGATTGGATAAAAACCCTAATTGGATTAGAATAAGCCTAGGGAGGACGAAAATGACATAAATGTTCAACCAATGACACAAATGCACTTATTGGATGCACAAGAGTTGTTAAAAACCTTAATTGGCTTAGAATAAGCCTAGGGAGAACGAAAATGACCTAAATGTTAATCCAATGACACAAACGCATTTATTGGATGCACAAGATTGGTTAAAAACCCTAATTGGATTAGAATAAGCCTAGGGAGAACGAAAATGACTCAAATGTTCAACCAATGACACAAATGCACTTATTGGATGCACAAGATTTTATTAAAAACCCTAATTGGCTTAGAATAAGCCTAGGGAGAACGAAAATGACCTAAATGTTAATCCAATGACACAAATGCATTTATTGGATGCACAAGATTGGTTAAAAACCCTAATTGGATTAGAATAAGCCTAGGGAGGACGAAAATGACCTAAATGTTAAACCAACGACACAAATGCCCTTATTGGATGCACAAGATTTGTTAAAAACCCTAATTGGCTTAGAATAAGCCTAGGGAGAACGAAAATGACCTAAATGTTAATCCAATGACACAAACGCACTTATTGGATGCACAAGATTGGTTAAAAACCCTAATTGGATTAGAATAAGCCTAGGGAGGACAAAAATGACCTAAATGTTCAATCAATGACACAAAATCACTTATTGGATGCACAAGATTGGTTAAAAACCCTAATTGGATTAGAATAAGCCTAGGGAGGACGAAAATGACTTAAATGTAGTACCAATGACACAAAATCACTTATTGGATGCGCAACACTTGTTAAAAACATTGTTGGATTAGAATAAGTCTAGGGAGGACGAAAATGACCTAAATATTCAACCAATGACACAAAATCACTTATTGGATGCACAAGATTGGTTAAAAACCGTAATTGAATTAGAATAAGGCTAAGGAGGACGAAAATGACCTAAATGTTCAACCAATGACACAAACGCACTTATTGGATGCACAAGATTGGTTAAAAACCCTAATTAGATTAGAATAAGCCTATGGAGGACAAAAATGACCTAAATGTTCAACCAATGAAACATAATTACTTATTCGATGCACAAGATTGGTTAAAAACCCTAATTGCATTAGAATAAGACTATGGAGGACGAAAATGACCTAATTGTTCAACCAATGACACAAAATCACTTATTGGATGCACAAGATTGGTTAAAAACCCTAATTGGATTAGAATAAGACTAGGGAGGAAGAAAATGACCGAAATGTTAAACCAACGACAGAAATGCACTTAATTGATGCACAAGATTGGTTAAAATCCCTAATTCGGTTAGAATAAGCCTAGGGAGGACAAAGACGACCTAAATGTTACTCCAATGACACAACCGCACTTATTGGATGCACAAGATTGGATAAAAACCCTAATTGGACTAGAATAAGCCTAGGGAGGACGAAAATGACATAAATGTTCAACCAATGACACAAATGCACTTATTGGATGCACAAGATTGGTTAAAAACCCTAATTGGATTAGAATAAGCCTTGGGAGGACGAAAATGACACAAATGTTCAACCAATGACACAAAATCACTTATTGGATGCACAAGATTGGTTAAAACCGTAATTGGATTAGAATAAGGCTAAGGAGGACGAAAATGACCTAAATGTTCAACCAACGAAACATAATCACTTATTCGATGCACAAGATTAGTTAAAAACCCTAATTGCATTAGAATAAGACTATGGAGGACGAAAATGACCTAATTGTTCAACCAATGACACAAAATCACTTATTGGATGCACAAGATTGGTTAAAAACCCTAATTGGATTAGAATAAGACTAGGGAGGAAGAAAATGACCGAAATGTTAAACCAACGACAGAAATGCACTTAATTGATGCACAAGATTAGTTAAAATCCCTAATTCGGTTAGAATAAGCCTAGGGAGGACAAAGACGACCTAAATGTTACTCCAATGACACAACCGCACTTATTGGATGCACAAGATTGGATAAAAACCCTAATTGGATTAGAATAAGCCTAGGGAGGACGAAAATGACATAAATGTTCAACCAATGACACAAATGCACTTATTGGATGCACAAGAGTTGTTAAAAACCTTAATTGGCTTAGAATAAGCCTAGGGAGAACGAAAATGACCTAAATGTTAATCCAATGACACAAACGCATTTATTGGATGCACAAGATTGGTTAAAAACCCTAATTGGATTAGAATAAGCCTAGGGAGAACGAAAATGACTCAAATGTTCAACCAATGACACAAATGCACTTATTGGATGCACAAGATTTTATTAAAAACCCTAATTGGCTTAGAATAAGCCTAGGGAGAACGAAAATGACCTAAATGTTAATCCAATGACACAAATGCATTTATTGGATGCACAAGATTGGTTAAAAACCCTAACTGGATTAGGATAACCCTAGGGAGAATGAAAATGACCTAAATGTTAAACCAACGACACAAATGCCCTTATTGGATGCACAAGATTTGTTAAAAACCCTAATTGGCTTAGAATAAGCCTAGGGAGAACGAAAATGACCTAAATGTTAATCCAATGACACAAACGCACTTATTGGATGCACAAGATTGGTTAAAAACCCTAATTGGATTAGGATAAGGCTAAGGAGGACGAAAATGACCTAAATGTTCAACCAATGACACAAACGCACTTATTGGATGCACAAGATTGGTTAAAAACCCTAATTAGATTAGAATAAGCCTATGGAGGACGAAAATGACCTAAATGTTCAACCAATGAAACATAATTACTTATTCGATGCACAAGATTGGTTAAAAATCCTAATTGCATTAGAATAAGACTAGGGAGGACGAAAATGACCTAATTGTTCAACCAATGACACAAAATCACTTATTGGATGCACAAAATTGGTTAAAAACCCTAATTGGATTAGAATAAGCCTAGGGAGGACGTAAATGACCGAAATGTTAAACCAACGACACAAATGCATTTATTTGATGCACAAGATTGGTTAAAATCCCTAATTCGATTAGTATAAGCCTAGGGAGGACGAAGACAACCTAAATGTTACTCCAATGACACAACCGCACTTATTGGATGCACAAGATTGGTTAAAAACCCTAATTGGATTAGAATAAGCCTAGGGACGATGAAAATGACATAAATGTTCAACCAATGACACAAAATCACTTATTGGATGCACAAGATTGGTTAAAACCGTATTTGTCTTATAATAAGCCTATGGAGAACCAAAATGACCTAAATGTTAATCCAATGACACAAACGCATTTATTGGATGCACAAGATTGGTTAAAAACCCTAATTGGATTAGGATAAGCCTAGGGAGGATGAAAATGACCTAAATGTTCAACCAATGTTACAAAATCATTTATTGGATACACAAGATTGGTTAAAAACCCTAATTGGATTAGAATAAGCCTAGGGGGGACGAAAATGACCTAAATGTTAAACAAATGACACAAACGCACTTATTGGATGCACAAGATTGGTTAAAAACCCTAATTGGATTAGAATAAGCCTAGGGAGGACAAAAATGACCTAAATGTTCAATCAATGACACAAAATCACTTATTGGATGCACAAGATTGGTTAAAAACCCTAATTGGATTAGAATAAGCCTAGGGAGGACGAAAATGACTTAAATGTAGAACCAATGACACAAAATCACTTATTGGATGCGCAACACTTGTTAAAAACATTGTTGGATTAGAATAAGTCTAGGGAGGACGAAAATGACCTAAATATTCAACCAATGACACAAAATCACTTATTGGATGCACAAGATTGGTTAAAAACCGTAATTGAATTAGAATAAGGCTAAGGAGGACGAAAATGACCTAAATGTTCAACCAATGACACAAACGCACTTATTGGATGCACAAGATTGGTTAAAAACCCTAATTAGGTTAGAATAAGCCTATGGAGGACGAAAATGACCTAAATGTTCAACCAATGAAACATAATTACTTATTCGATGCACAAGATTGGTTAAAAACCCTAATTGCATTAGAATAAGACTATGGAGGACGAAAATGACCTAATTGTTCAACCAATGACACAAAATCACTTATTGGATGCACAAGATTGGTTAAAAACCCTAATTGGATTAGAATAAGACTAGGGAGGAAGAAAATGACCGAAATGTTAAACCAACGACAGAAATGCACTTAATTGATGCACAAGATTGGTTAAAATCCCTAATTCGGTTAGAATAAGCCTAGGGAGGACAAAGACGACCTAAATGTTACTCCAATGACACAACCGCACTTATTGGATGCACAAGATTGGATAAAAACCCTAATTGGATTAGAATAAGCCTAGGGAGGACGAAAATGACATAAATGTTCAACCAATGACACAAATGCACTTATTGGATGCACAAGATTGGTTAAAAACCCTAATTGGATTAGAATAAGCCTTGGGAGGACGAAAATGACACAAATGTTCAACCAATGACACAAAATCACTTATTGGATGCACAAGATTGGTTAAAACCGTAATTGGATTAGAATAAGGCTAAGGAGGACGAAAATGACCTAAATGTTCAACCAACGAAACATAATCACTTATTCGATGCACAAGATTAGTTAAAAACCCTAATTGCATTAGAATAAGACTATGGAGGACGAAAATGACCTAATTGTTCAACCAATGACACAAAATCACTTATTGGATGCACAAGATTGGTTAAAAACCCTAATTGGATTAGAATAAGACTAGGGAGGAAGAAAATGACCGAAATGTTAAACCAACGACAGAAATGCACTTAATTGATGCACAAGATTGGTTAAAATCCCTAATTCGGTTAGAATAAGCCTAGGGAGGACAAAGACGACCTAAATGTTACTCCAATGACACAACCGCACTTATTGGATGCACAAGATTGGATAAAAACCCTAATTGGACTAGAATAAGCCTAGGGAGGACGAAAATGACATAAATGTTCAACCAATGACACAAATGCACTTATTGGATGCACAAGATTGGTTAAAAACCCTAATTGGATTAGAATAAGCCTTGGGAGGACGAAAATGACACAAATGTTCAACCAATGACACAAAATCACTTATTGGATGCACAAGATTGGTTAAAACCGTAATTGGATTAGAATAAGGCTAAGGAGGACGAAAATGACCTAAATGTTCAACCAACGAAACATAATCACTTATTCGATGCACAAGATTAGTTAAAAACCCTAATTGCATTAGAATAAGACTATGGAGGACGAAAATGACCTAATTGTTCAACCAATGACACAAAATCACTTATTGGATGCACAAGATTGGTTAAAAACCCTAATTGGATTAGAATAAGACTAGGGAGGAAGAAAATGACCGAAATGTTAAACCAACGACAGAAATGCACTTAATTGATGCACAAGATTAGTTAAAATCCCTAATTCGGTTAGAATAAGCCTAGGGAGGACAAAGACGACCTAAATGTTACTCCAATGACACAACCGCACTTATTGGATGCACAAGATTGGATAAAAACCCTAATTGGATTAGAATAAGCCTAGGGAGGACGAAAATGACATAAATGTTCAACCAATGACACAAATGCACTTATTGGATGCACAAGATTGGTTAAAAACCCTAATTGGATTAGAATAAGCCTTGGGAGGACGAAAATGACACAAATGTTCAACCAATGACACAAAATCACTTATTGGATGCACAAGATTGGTTAAAACCGTAATTGGATTAGAATAAGGCTAAGGAGGACGAAAATGACCTAAATGTTCAACCAACGAAACATAATCACTTATTCGATGCACAAGATTAGTTAAAAACCCTAATTGCATTAGAATAAGACTATGGAGGACGAAAATGACCTAATTGTTCAACCAATGACACAAAATCACTTATTGGATGCACAAGATTGGTTAAAAACCCTAATTGGATTAGAATAAGACTAGGGAGGAAGAAAATGACCGAAATGTTAAACCAACGACAGAAATGCACTTAATTGATGCACAAGATTAGTTAAAATCCCTAATTCGGTTAGAATAAGCCTAGGGAGGACAAAGACGACCTAAATGTTACTCCAATGACACAACCGCACTTATTGGATGCACAAGATTGGATAAAAACCCTAATTGGATTAGAATAAGCCTAGGGAGGACGAAAATGACATAAATGTTCAACCAATGACACAAATGCACTTATTGGATGCACAAGAGTTGTTAAAAACCTTAATTGGCTTAGAATAAGCCTAGGGAGAACGAAAATGACCTAAATGTTAATCCAATGACACAAACGCATTTATTGGATGCACAAGATTGGTTAAAAACCCTAATTGGATTAGAATAAGCCTAGGGAGAACGAAAATGACTCAAATGTTCAACCAATGACACAAATGCACTTATTGGATGCACAAGATTTTATTAAAAACCCTAATTGGCTTAGAATAAGCCTAGGGAGAACGAAAATGACCTAAATGTTAATCCAATGACACAAATGCATTTATTGGATGCACAAGATTGGTTAAAAACCCTAACTGGATTAGGATAACCCTAGGGAGAATGAAAATGACCTAAATGTTAAACAAACGACACAAATGCCCTTATTGGATGCACAAGATTTGTTAAAAACCCTAATTGGCTTAGAATAAGCCTAGGGAGAACGAAAATGACCTAAATGTTAATCCAATGACACAAACGCACTTATTGGATGCACAAGATTGGTTAAAAACCCTAATTGGATTAGGATAAGGCTAAGGAGGACGAAAATGACCTAAATGTTCAACCAATGACACAAACGCACTTATTGGATGCACAAGATTGGTTAAAAACCCTAATTAGATTAGAATAAGCCTATGGAGGACGAAAATGACCTAAATGTTCAACCAATGAAACATAATTACTTATTCGATGCACAAGATTGGTTAAAAATCCTAATTGCATTAGAATAAGACTAGGGAGGACGAAAATGACCTAATTGTTCAACCAATGACACAAAATCACCTATTGGATGCACAAAATTGGTTAAAAACCCTAATTGGATTAGAATAAGCCTAGGGAGGACGTAAATGACCGAAATGTTAAACCAACGACACAAATGCATTTATTGGATGCACAAGATTGGTTAAAATCCCTAATTCGATTAGTATAAGCCTAGGGAGGACGAAGACAACCTAAATGTTACTCCAATGACACAACCGCACTTATTGGATGCACAAGATTGGTTAAAAACCCTAATTGGATTAGAATAAGCCTAGGGACGATGAAAATGACATAAATGTTCAACCAATGACACAAAATCACTTATTGGATGCACAAGATTGGTTAAAACCGTATTTGTCTTATAATAAGCCTATGGAGAACCAAAATGACCTAAATGTTAATCCAATGACACAAACGCATTTATTGGATGCACAAGATTGGTTAAAAACCCTAATTGGATTAGGATAAGCCTAGGGAGGATGAAAATGACCTAAATGTTCAACCAATGTTACAAAATCATTTATTGGATACACAAGATTGGTTAAAAACCCTAATTGGATTAGAATAAGCCTAGGGGGGACGAAAATGACCTAAATGTTAAACAAATGACACAAACGCACTTATTGGATGCACAAGATTGGTTAAAAACCCTAATTGGATTAGAATAAGCCTAGGGAGGACAAAAATGACCTAAATGTTCAATCAATGACACAAAATCACTTATTGGATGCACAAGATTGGTTAAAAACCCTAATTGGATTAGAATAAGCCTAGGGAGGACGAAAATGACTTAAATGTAGAACCAATGACACAAAATCACTTATTGGATGCGCAACACTTGTTAAAAACATTGTTGGATTAGAATAAGTCTAGGGAGGACGAAAATGACCTAAATATTCAACCAATGACACAAAATCACTTATTGGATGCACAAGATTGGTTAAAAACCGTAATTGAATTAGAATAAGGCTAAGGAGGACGAAAATGACCTAAATGTTCAACCAATGACACAAACGCACTTATTGGATGCACAAGATTGGTTAAAAACCCTAATTGGATTAGAATAAGCCTAGGGAGGACAAAAATGACCTAAATGTTCAACCAATGACACAAAATCACTTATTGGATGCACAAGATTGGTTAAAAACCCTAATTGGATTAGAATAAGCCTAGGGAGGACGAAAATGACCTAAATGTTCAACCAATGACACAAAATGACACAAAATCACATATTGGATGCACAAGATTGGTTAAAAACCCTAATTGGATTAGAATAAGCCTAGGGAGGACGAAAATGACCTAAATGTTCAACCAATAACACAAAATCACACATTGGATGCACAAGATTGGTTAAGAACCTTAATTGGATTAGAATAAGCCAAGCGAGGACGAAAATGACCTAAATGTTCAACCAATGACACAAAAATGACACAAAATCACATATTGGATGCACAAGATTGGCTAAAAACCCTAATTGGATTAGAATAAGCATAGCGAGGACGAAAATGACCTAAATGTTCAACCAATGATACAAAATCACATATTGGATGCACAAGATTGGTTAAAAATCCTAATTGGATTAGAATAAGCCTAGGGAGGACGAAAATGACCTAAATGTTCAACCAATGACACAAAATGACACAAAATCACATATTGGATGCACAAGATTGGTTAAAAACCCTAATTGGATTAGAATAAGCCTAGGGCGGACGAAAATGAGCTAAATGTTCAACCAATGACACAAAATGACACAAAATCACAGATTATGCACATGATTGGTTAAAAACCCAAATTGGATTAGAATAAGCCTTGGGAGGACGAAAATGACCAAAATGTTCAACCAATGACACAAAATCACATATTGGATGCACAAGATTGGTTAAAAATACTAATTGGATTAGAATAAGCCTAGGGAGGACGAAAATGACCTAAATGTTCAACCAATGACACAAAATGACACAAAATCACATATTGGATGCACAAGATTGGTTAAAAATCCTAATTGGATTAGAATAAGCCTAGGGAGGATGAACATGACCTAAATTTTAAAAGAATGATACAAAATCACATACTGGGTGCACAAGATTGGTTAAAAACCCTAATTGGATTAGAATAAGCCTAGGGAGGACGAAAATGACCTAAATGTTCAACCAATGACACAAAATGACACAAAATCACATATTGGATGCACAAGATTGGTTAAAAACCCTAATTGGATTAGAATAAGCCTAGGGAGGACGAAAACGACCTAATTGTTCAACTAATGACACAAAATCACATATTGGATGCAAAAGATTGGTTAAAAACCCTAATTGGATTAGAATAAGCCTAGGGAGGACGAAAATGACCTAAATGTTCAACAAATGACACAAAATCACATATTGGATGCACAAGATTGGTTAAAAACCCTAATTGGATTAGAATAAGCCTAGGGAGGACGAAAATGACCTAAATGTTCAACTAATGACACAAAATCACATATTGGAAGCACAAGATTGGTTAAAAACCCTAATTGGATTAGAATAAGCCTAGGGAGGACGAAAATGACCTAAATGTTCAACCAATGACACAAAATGACACAAAATCACATATTGGATGCACAAGATTGGTTAAAAACCCTAATTGGATTAGAATAAGCCTAGGGAGGACGGAAATGAACTAAATGATCAACCAATGACACAAAATCACATATTGGATGCACAAGATTGGTTAAAAACCCTAATTGGATTAGAATAAGCCTAGGGAGGACGAAAATGACCTAAATGTTCAACCAATGACACAAAATCACATATTGGATGCCCAAGATTGGATAAAAACCCTAATTGGATTAGAATAAGCCTAGGGAGGACGAAAATGACCTAAATGTTCAACCAATGACACAAAATGACACAAAATCACATATTGGATGCACAAGATTGGTTAAAAACCCTAATTGGATTAGAATAAGCCTAGGGAGGACGAAAATAACTTAAATGTTCAACCAATGACACAAAATCACATATTGGATGCACAAGATTGGTTAAAAACCCTAATTGGATTAGAATAAGCCTAGGGAGGACGAAAATGACCTAAATGTTCAACCAATGACACAAAATCACTTATTGGATGCACAAGATTGGTTAAAAACCCTAATTGGATTCGAATAAGCCTAGGGAGGACGAAAATGACCGAAATGATAAACCAACGACACAAATGCACTTATTGGATGCACAAGATTGGTTAAAATCCCTAATTCGGTTAGAATAAGCCTAGGGAGGACGAAGACGACCTAAATGTTACTCCAATGACACAACCGCACTTATTGGATGCACAAGATTGGATACAAACCCTAATTGGATTAGAATAAGCCTAGGAAGGACGAGAATGACCTAAATGTTTAACCAATGACACAAAATCACTTATTGGATACACAAGATTGGTTAAAAACCCTAATTGGATTAGAATAAGCCTAGGGGGGACGAAAATGACCTAAATGTTTAACAAATGACACAAACGCACTTATTGGATGTACAAGATTGGTTAAAAACCCTAATTGGATTAGAATAAGCCTAGGGAGGACGAAAATGACCTAAATGTTCAACCAATGACACAAAATCACTTATTGGATACACAAGATTGGTTAAAAACCCTAATTGGATTAGAATAAGCGTAGGGAGGACGAGAATGACCTAAATGTTTAACCAATGACACAAAATCACTTATTGGATGCACAAGATTGGTTAAAAACCATAATTGGATTAGAATAAGCCTAGGGAGGACTAACATGACCTAAATGTTCAACCAATGACACAAAATCTCTTATTGGATGCACAAGATTGGTTAAAAATCGTAATTGGATTAGAATAAGGCTAAGGAGGACGAAAATGACCTAAATGTTCAACCAATGAAACATAATCACTTATTCGATGCACAAGATTAGTTAAAAACCCTAATTGCATTAGAATAAGACATTGGAGGACGAAAATGACCTAATTGTTCAACCAATGACACAAAATCACTTATTGGATGCACAGGATTGGTTAAAAACCCTAATTGGATAAGAATAAGACTACGGAGGATGAAAATGACCGAAATGTTAAACCAACGACACAAATGCACTTAATTGATGCACAAGATTGGTTAAAATCCCTAATTCGGTTAGAATAAGCCTAGGGAGGACAAAGACGACCTAAATGTTACTCCAATGACACAACCGCACTTATTGGATGCACAAGATTGGATAAAAACCCTAATTGGATTAGAATAAGCCTAGGGAGGACGAAAATGACATAAATGTTCAACCAATGACACAAATGCACTTATTGGATGCACAAGATTGGTTAAAAACCCTAATTGGATTAGAATAAGCCTTGGGAGGACGAAAATGACACAAATGTTCAACCAATGACACAAAATCACTTATTGGATGCACAAGATTGGTTAAAACCGTAATTGGATTAGAATAAGGCTAAGGAGGACGAAAATGACCTAAATGTTCAACCAACGAAACATAATCACTTATTCGATGCACAAGATTAGTTAAAAACCCTAATTGCATTAGAATAAGACTATGGAGGACGAAAATGACCTAATTGTTCAACCAATGACACAAAATCACTTATTGGATGCACAAGATTGGTTAAAAACCCTAATTGGATTAGAATAAGACTAGGGAGGAAGAAAATGACCGAAATGTTAAACCAACGACAGAAATGCACTTAATTGATGCACAAGATTAGTTAAAATCCCTAATTCGGTTAGAATAAGCCTAGGGAGGACAAAGACGACCTAAATGTTACTCCAATGACACAACCGCACTTATTGGATGCACAAGATTGGATAAAAACCCTAATTGGATTAGAATAAGCCTAGGGAGGACGAAAATGACATAAATGTTCAACCAATGACACAAATGCACTTATTGGATGCACAAGAGTTGTTAAAAACCTTAATTGGCTTAGAATAAGCCTAGGGAGAACGAAAATGACCTAAATGTTAATCCAATGACACAAACGCATTTATTGGATGCACAAGATTGGTTAAAAACCCTAATTGGATTAGAATAAGCCTAGGGAGAACGAAAATGACTCAAATGTTCAACCAATGACACAAATGCACTTATTGGATGCACAAGATTTTATTAAAAACCCTAATTGGCTTAGAATAAGCCTAGGGAGAACGAAAATGACCTAAATGTTAATCCAATGACACAAATGCATTTATTGGATGCACAAGATTGGTTAAAAACCCTAACTGGATTAGGATAACCCTAGGGAGAATGAAAATGACCTAAATGTTAAACCAACGACACAAATGCCCTTATTGGATGCACAAGATTTGTTAAAAACCCTAATTGGCTTAGAATAAGCCTAGGGAGAACGAAAATGACCTAAATGTTAATCCAATGACACAAACGCACTTATTGGATGCACAAGATTGGTTAAAAACCCTAATTGGATTAGAATAAGCCTAGGGAGGACAAAAATGACCTAAATGTTCAATCAATGACACAAAATCACTTATTGGATGCACAAGATTGGTTAAAAACCCTAATTGGATTAGAATAAGCCTAGGGAGGACGAAAATGACTTAAATGTAGTACCAATGACACAAAATCACTTATTGGATGCGCAACACTTGTTAAAAACATTGTTGGATTAGAATAAGTCTAGGGAGGACGAAAATGACCTAAATATTCAACCAATGACACAAAATCACTTATTGGATGCACAAGATTGGTTAAAAACCGTAATTGAATTAGAATAAGGCTAAGGAGGACGAAAATGACCTAAATGTTCAACCAATGACACAAACGCACTTATTGGATGCACAAGATTGGTTAAAAACCCTAATTAGATTAGAATAAGCCTATGGAGGACAAAAATGACCTAAATGTTCAACCAATGAAACATAATTACTTATTCGATGCACAAGATTGGTTAAAAACCCTAATTGCATTAGAATAAGACTATGGAGGACGAAAATGACCTAATTGTTCAACCAATGACACAAAATCACTTATTGGATGCACAAGATTGGTTAAAAACCCTAATTGGATTAGAATAAGACTAGGGAGGAAGAAAATGACCGAAATGTTAAACCAACGACAGAAATGCACTTAATTGATGCACAAGATTGGTTAAAATCCCTAATTCGGTTAGAATAAGCCTAGGGAGGACAAAGACGACCTAAATGTTACTCCAATGACACAACCGCACTTATTGGATGCACAAGATTGGATAAAAACCCTAATTGGA
>JBBPBQ010000004.1:23514117-23531548 GCA_037974755.1 Cicer yamashitae | reverse complement strand
TAATTGGATTAGAATAAGCCTAGGGGGGACGAAAATGACCTAAATGTTAAACAAATGACACAAACGCACTTATTGGATGTACAAGATTGGTTAAAAACCCTAATTGGATTAGAATAAGCCTAGGGAGGAAGAAAATGACCTAAATTTTCAACCAATTACACAAAATCACTTATTGGATGCACAAGATTGGTTAAAAACCCTAATTGGATTAGAATAAGCCTAGGGAGGACGAAAATGACACAAATGTTCAACCAATGACACAAATGCACTTATTGGATGCACAAGATTTGTTAAAAACCCTAATTGGCTTAGAATAAGCCTAGGGAGAACGAAAATGACCTAAATGTTAATCCAATGACACAAAAGCATTTATTGGATGCCCAAGATTGGTTAAAAACCCTAACTGGATTAGGATAACCCTAGGGAGAATGAAATGACCTAAATGTTAAACCAACGACATAAATTCCCTTATTGGATGCCCAAGATTTGTTAAAAACCCTAATTGGCTTAGAATAAGCCTAGGGAGAACGAAAATGACCTAAATGTTAATCCAATGACACAAACGCACTTATTGGATGCACAAGATTGGTTAAAAACCCTAATTGGATTAGGATAAGCCTAGGGAGGATGAAAAAGACCTAAATGTTCAACCAATGACACAAATGCACTTATTGGATGCACAAGATTTGTTAAAAACCCTAATTGGCTTAGAATAAGCCTAGGGAGAACGACCTAAATGTTACTTCAATGACACAAACACCCTTATTGGATGCACAAGATTGGTTAAAAACCCAAATTGGATTAGAATAAGCCTAGGGAGGACGAAAATGACACAAATGTTCAACCAATGACACAAATGCACTTATTGGATGCACAAGATTTGTTAAAAACCCTAATTGGCTTAGAATAAGCCTAGGGAGAACGAAAATGACCTAAATGTTAATCCAATGACACAAACGCATTTATTGGATGCACAAGATTGGTTAAAAACCCTATTTGGATTAGGATAAGCCTAGGGAGGATGAAAATGACCTAAATGTTAAACCAATGACACAAATGCACTTATTGGATGCACAAGATTTGTTAAAAACCCTAATTGGCTTAGAATAAGCCTAGGGAGAACGACCTAAATGTTACTCCAATGACACAAACGCACTTATTGGATGCACAAGATTGGTTAAAAACCCTAGTTGGATTAGAATAAGCCTAGGGAGGACGAAAATGACACAAATGTTCAACCAATAACACAAATGCACTTATTGGATGCACAAGATTGGTTAAAAACCCTAATTGGATTAGAATAAGACTAGCTAGGATGAAAATGACCGAAATGTTAAACCAACGACACAAATGCACTTAATTGATGCACAAGATTGGTTAAAATCCCTAATTCGGTTAGAATAAGCCTAGGGAGGACAAAGACGACCTAAATGTTACTCCAATGACACAACCGCACTTATTGGATGCACAAGATTGGATAAAAACCCTAATTGGATTAGAATAAGCCTAGGGAGGACGAAAATGACATAAATGTTCAACCAATGACACAAATGCACTTATTGGATGCACAAGATTTGTTAAAAACCCTAATTGGCTTAGAATAAGCCTAGGGAGAACGAAAATGACCTAAATGTTAATCCAATGACACAAACGCATTTATTGGATGCACAAGATTGGTTAAAAACCCTAATTGGATTAGAATAAGCCTAGGGAGGACGAAAATGACCTAAATGTTAATCCAATGACATAAATGCATTTATTGGATGCACAAGATTGGTTAAAAACCCTAATTGGATTAGGATAAGCCTAGGGAGGATGAAAATGACCTAAATGTTAAACCAATGACACAAATGCACTTATTGGATGCACATGATTTGTTAAAAACCCTAATTTGCTTAGAATAAGCCTAGGGAGAACGACCTAAATGTTACTCCAATGACACAAACGCACTTATTGGATGCACAAGATTGGCTAAAAACCCTAATTGGATTAGAATAAGCCTAGGAAGGACGAGAATGACCTAAATGTTTAACCAATGACACAAAATCACTTATTGGATACACAAGATTGGTTAAAAACCCTAATTGGATTAGAATAAGCCTAGGGGGGACGAAAATGACCTAAATGTTTAACAAATGACACAAACGCACTTATTGGATGTACAAGATTGGTTAAAAACCCTAATTGGATTAGAATAAGCCTAGGGAGGACGAAAATGACCTAAATGTTCAACCAATGACACAAAATCACTTATTGGATGCACAAGATTGGTTAAAAACCCTAATTGGATTAGAATAAGGCTAAGGAGGACGAAAATGACCTAAATGTTCAACCAAGGACACAAAATCACTTATTGGATGCACAAGATTGGTTAAAAATCCTAATTGGATAAGAATAAGCCTAGGGAGGACGAAATTGACCGAAATGTTAAACCAACGACACAGATGCACTTAATTGATGCACAAGATTGGTTAAAATCCCTAATTCGGTTAGAATAAGCCTAGGGAGGACGAAGACGGCCTAAATGTTACTCCAATGACACAACCGCACTTATTGGATGCACAAGATTGGATAAAAACCCTAATTGGATTAGAATAAGCCTATGGAGGACGAAAATGACATAAATGTTCAACCAATGACACAAATGCACTTATTGGATGCACAAGATTTGTTAAAAACCCTAATTGGCTTAGAATAAGCCTAGGGAGAACGAAAATGACCTAAATGTTAATCCAATGACACAAACGCATTTATTGGATGCACAAGATTGGTTAAAAACCCTATTTGGATTAGGATAAGCCTAGGGAGGATGAAAATGACCTAAATGTTAAACCAATGACACAAATGCACTTATTGGATGCACAAGATTTGTTAAAAACCCTAATTGGCTTAGAATAAGCCTAGGGAGAACGACCTAAATGTTACTCCAATGACACAAACGCACTTATTGGATGCACAAGATTGGTTAAAAACCCTAGTTGGATTAGAATAAGCCTAGGGAGGACGAAAATGACACAAATGTTCAACCAATAACACAAATGCACTTATTGGATGCACAAGATTGGTTAAAAACCCTAATTGGATTAGAATAAGACTAGCTAGGATGAAAATGACCGAAATGTTAAACCAACGACACAAATGCACTTAATTGATGCACAAGATTGGTTAAAATCCCTAATTCGGTTAGAATAAGCCTAGGGAGGACAAAGACGACCTAAATGTTACTCCATTGACACAACCGCACTTATTGGATGCACAAGATTGGATAAAAACCCTAATTGGATTAGAATAAGCCTAGGGAGGAGGAAAATGACATAAATGTTCAACCAATGACACAAATGCACTTATTGGATGCACAAGATTTGTTAAAAACCTTAATTGGCTTAGAATAAGCCTAGGGAGAACGAAAATGACCTAAATGTTAATCCAATGACACAAACGCATTTATTGGATGCACAAGATTGGTTAAAAACCCAAATTGGATTAGAATAAGCCTAGGGAGGACGAAAATGACCGAAATGATAAACCAACGACACAAATGCACTTATTGGATGCACAAGATTGGTTAAAATCCCTAATTCGGTTAGAATAAGCCTAGGGAGGACAAAGACGACCAAAATGTTACTCCAATGACACAACCGCACTTATTGGATGCACAAGATTGGATACAAACCCTAATTGGATTAGAATAAGCCTAGGAAGGACGAGAATGACCTAAATGTTTAACCAATGACACAAAATCACTTATTGGATACACAAGATTGGTTAAAAACCCTAATTGGATTAGAATAAGCCTAGGGGGGACGAAAATGACCTAAATGTTTAACAAATGACACAAACGCACTTATTGGATGTACAAGATTGGTTAAAAACCCTAATTGGATTAGAATAAGCCTAGGGAGGACGAAAATGACCTAAATGTTCAACCAATGACACAAAATCACTTATTGGATACACAAGATTGGTTAAAAACCCTAATTGGATTAGAATAAGCGTAGGGAGGACGAGAATGACCTAAATGTTTAACCAATGACACAAAATCACTTATTGGATGCACAAGATTGGTTAAAAACCATAATTGGATTAGAATAAGCCTAGGGAGGACTAACATGACCTAAATGTTCAACCAATGACACAAAATCTCTTATTGGATGCACAAGATTGGTTAAAAATCGTAATTGGATTAGAATAAGGCTAAGGAGGACGAAAATGACCTAAATGTTCAACCAATGAAACATAATCACTTATTCGATGCACAAGATTAGTTAAAAACCCTAATTGCATTAGAATAAGACATTGGAGGACGAAAATGACCTAATTGTTCAACCAATGACACAAAATCACTTATTGGATGCACAGGATTGGTTAAAAACCCTAATTGGATAAGAATAAGACTACGGAGGATGAAAATGACCGAAATGTTAAACCAACGACACAAATGCACTTAATTGATGCACAAGATTGGTTAAAATCCCTAATTCGGTTAGAATAAGCCTAGGGAGGACAAAGACGACCTAAATGTTACTCCAATGACACAACCGCACTTATTGGATGCATTAGATTGGATAAAAACCCTAATTGGATTAGAATAAGCCTAGGGAGGACGAAAATGACATAAATGTTCAACCAATGACACAAATGCACTTATTGGATGCACAACATTTGTTAAAAACCTTAATTGGCTTAGAATAAGCCTAGGGAGAACGAAAATGACCTAAATGTTAATCCAATGACACAAACGCATTTATTGGATGCACAAGATTGGTTAAAAACCCTAATTGGATTAGAATAAGCCTAGGGAGGACGAAAATGACACAAATGTTCAACCAATGACCCAAAATCACTTATTGGATGCAGAAGCTTGGTTAAAAACCCTGATTGGCTAAGAATAAGCCTAGAGAGAACGAAAATAACCTAAATGTTAATCCAAAGACACAAACGCACTTATTAGATGCACAAGATTGGTTAAAAACCCTAATTGGCTTAGAATAAGCCTAGGGAGAACGAAAATTACCTAAATGTTAATCCAATGACACAAACACACTTTTTGGATGCACAAGATTGGTTAAAAACCCTAATTGGATTAGAATAAGCCTAGGAAGGGCGAAAATGACATAAATGTTTAACCAATGACACAAAATCACTTATTGGATGCACAAGATTGGTTAAAAACCCTAATTGGATTAGAATAAGCCTAGGGAGGACGAAAATGACCTAAATGTACAACCAATGACACAAAATCACTTATTGGATACACAATATTGGTTAAAAACCTAGTTGGATTAGAATAAGCCTAAGGAGGACGAAAATGACCTAAATGTTTAACCATGACAAAAAATCACTTGTTGGATGCACACGATTGGTTAAAACCGTAATTGTCTTATAATAAGCCTAGGGAGAACGAAAATGACCTAAATGTTAATCCAATGACACAAATGCATTTATTGGATGCACAAGATTGGTTAAAAACCCAAATTGGATTAGAATAAGCCTAGGGAGAATGAAAATGACCTAAATGTTAAACCAACGACACAAATGCCCTTATTGGATGCACAAGATTTGTTAAAAACCCTAATTGGATTAGAATAAGCCTAGGGAGAACGAAAATGACCTAAATGTTAATCCAATGACACAAACGCACTTATTGGATGCACAAGATTGGTTAAAAATCCTAATTGGATTAGAATAAGCCTTGGGAGGACGAAAATGACACAAATGTTCAACCAATGACACAAAATCACTTATTGGATGCACAAGATTGGTTAAAACCGTAATTGGCTGATAATAAGCCTAGGGAGAACGAAAATGACCTAAATGTTAATCCAATTGCACGAACGCATTTATTGGATTCAAACGATTGGTTAAAAACCCTAATTGGATTAGGATAAGCCTAGGGAGGATGAAAATGACCTAAATGTTCAACCAATGACACAAATGCACTTATTGGATGCACAACATTTGTTAAAAACCTTAATTGGCTTAGAATAAGCCTAGGGAGAACGAAAATGACCTAAATGTTAATCCAATGACACAAACGCATTTATTGGATGCACAAGATTGGTTAAAAACCCTAATTGGATTAGAATAAGCCTAGGGAGGACGAAAATGACACAAATGTTCAACCAATGACCCAAAATCACTTATTGGATGCAGAAGCTTGGTTAAAAACCCTGATTGGCTAAGAATAAGCCTAGAGAGAACGAAAATAACCTAAATGTTAATCCAAAGACACAAACGCACTTATTAGATGCGCAAGATTGGTTAAAAACCCTAATTGGCTTAGAATAAGCCTAGGGAGAACGAAAATTACCTAAATGTTAATCCAATGACACAAACACACTTTTTGGATGCACAAGATTGGTTAAAAACCCTAATTGGATTAGAATAAGCCTAGGGAGGGCGAAAATGACATAAATGTTTAACCAATGACACAAAATCACTTATTGGATGCACAAGATTGGTTAAAAACCCTAATTGGATTAGAATAAGCCTAGGGAGGACGAAAATGACCTAAATGTACAACCAATGACACAAAATCACTTATTGGATGCACAATATTGGTTAAAAACCTAGTTGGATTAGAATAAGCCTAGGGAGGACGAAAATGACCTAAATGTTTAACCATGACAAAAAATCACTTGTTGGATGCACACGATTGGTTAAAACCGTAATTGTCTTATAATAAGCCTAGGGAGAACGAAAATGACCTAAATGTTAATCCAATGACACAAATGCATTTATTGGATGCACAAGATTGGTTAAAAAGCCTAACTGGATTAGGATAACCCTAGGGAGAATGAAAATGACCTAAATGTTAAACCAACGACACAAATGCCCTTATTAGATGCACAAGATTTGTTAAAAACCCTAATTGGATTAGAATAAGCCTAGGGAGAACGAAAATGACCTAAATGTTAATCCAATGACACAAACGCACTTATTGGATGCACAAGATTGGTTAAAAATCCTAATTGCATTAGAATAAGCCTTGGGAGGACGAAAATGACACAAATGTTCAACCAATGACACAAAATCACTTATTGGATGCACAAGATTGGTTAAAACCGTAATTGGCTTATAATAAGCCTAGGGAGAACGAAAATGACCTAAATGTTAATCCAATGACACGAACGCATTTATTGGATGCAAACGATTGGTTAAAAACCCTAATTGGATTAGGATAAGCCTAGGGAGGATGAAAATGACCTAAATGTTCAACCAATGACACAAATGTACTTATTGGATGCACAAGATTTGTTAAAAACCCTAATTGGCTTAGAATAAGCCTAGGGAGAACGACCTAAATGTTACGCCAATGACACAAACGCACTTATTGGATGCACAAGATTGGTTAAAAACCCAAATTGGATTAGAATAAACCTAGGGTGGACGAAAATGACACAAATGTTCAACCAATGACACAAAATCACTTATTGGATGCAGAAGCTTGGTTAAAAACCCTGATTGGCTAAGAATAAGCCTAGAGAGAACGAAAATAATCTAAATGTTAATCCAAAGACACAAACGCACTTATTAGATGCACAAGATTTGTTAAAAACCCTAATTAGATTAGAATAAGCCTAGGGAGAACGAAAATGATCTAAATGTTAATCCAATGACACAAACGCACTTATTGGATGCACAAGATTGGTTAAAAATCCTAACTGGATTAGAATAAGCCTTGGGAGGACGAAAATGACACAAATGTTCAACCAATGACACAAAATCACTTATTGGATGCACAAGATTGGTTAAAACCGTAATTGGCTTATAATAAGCCTAGGGAGAACGAAAATGACCTAAATGTTAATCCAATGACACGAACGCATTTATTGGATGCAAAAGATTGGTTAAAAACCCTAATTGGATTAGGATAAGCCTAGGGAGGATGAAAATGACCTAAATGTTCAACCAATGACACAAATGCACTTATTGGATGCACAAGATTTGTTAAAAACCCTAATTGGCTTAGAATAAGCCTAGGGAGAACGACCTAAATGTTACTCCAATGACACAAACGCAGTTATTGGATGCACAAGATTGGTTAAAAACCCAAATTGGATTAGAATAAGCCTAGGGAGGACGAAAATGACACAAATGTTCAACCAATGACACAAATGCACTTATTGGATGCACAAGATTTTTTAAAAACCCTAATTGACTTAGAATAAGTCTAGGGAGAACGAAAATGACCTAAATGTTAATCCAATGACACAAACGCATTTATTGGATGCACAAGATTGGTTAAAAACCCTAATTGGATTAGAATAAGCCTAGGGAGGACGAAAATGACACAAATGTTCAACCAATGAAACAAAATCACTTATTGGATGCAGAAGCTTGGTTAAAAACCCTGATTGGCTAAGAATAAGCCTAGAGAGAACGAAAATGACCTAAATGTTCGACAAATGACAAAAAATCACATGTTGGATGCACACGACTGGTTAAAACCGTAATTGTCTTATAATAAGCCTAGGGAGAACGAAAATGATCTAAATGTTAATCCAATGACACAAATGCATTTATTGGATGCACAAGATTGGTTAAAAACCCTAACTGGATTAGGATAACCCTAGGGAGAATGAAAATGACCTAAATGTTAAACCAACGACACAAATGCCCTTATTGGATGCACAAGATTTGTTAAAAACCCTAATTGGCTTAGAATAAGCCTAGGGAGAACGAAAATGACCTAAATATTAATCCAATGACACAAACGCACTTATTGGATGCACAAGATTGGTTAAAAACCCTAATTGGATTAGGATAAGCCTAGGGAGGATGTAAATGACCTAAATGTTCAACCAATGACACAAAATCACTTATTGTATACACAAGATTGGTTAAAAACCCTAATTGGATTAGAATAAGCCTAGGGGGGACAAAAATGACCTAAATGTTAAACAAATGACACAAACGCACTTATTGGATGTACAAGATTGGTTAAAAACCCTAATTGGATTAGAATAAGCCTAGGGAGGACGAAAATGACCTAAATGTTCAACCAATGACACAAAATCACTTATTGGATGCACAAGATTGGTTAAAAACCCTAATTGGATTAGAATAAGGCTAAGGAGGACGAAAATGACCTAAATGTTCAACCAAGGACACAAAATCACTTATTGGATGCACAAGATTGGTTAAAAACCCTAATTGGATTAGAATAAGCCTAAGGAGGACGAAAATGACCGAAATGATAAAATAACGACACAAATGCACTTATTGGATGCACAAGATTGGTTAAAATCCCTAATTCGGTTAGAATAAGCCTAGGGAGGACGAAGATGACCTAAATGTTACTCCAATGACACAACCGCACTTATTGGATGCACAAGATTGGATACAAACCCTAATTGGATTAGAATAAGCCTAGGAAGGACGAGAATGACCTAAATGTTTAACCAATGACACAAAATCACTTATTGGATGCACAAGATTGGTTAAAAACCCTAATTGGATTAGAATAAGCCTAGGGAGGACGAAGACGACCTAAATGTTACTCCAGTGACACAACCGCGCTTCTTGGATGCACAAGATTGGATAGAAACCCTACTTGGATTAGAATAAGCCTAGGAAGGACGAGAATGACCTAAATGTTTAACCAATGACACAAAATCACTTATTGGATGCACAAGATTGGTTAAAAACCCTAATTGGCTTAGAATAAGCCTAGGGAGAACGACCTAAATGTTACTCCAATGACACAAACGCACTTATTGGATGCACAAGATTGGTTAAAAACCCTAATTAGATTAGAATAAGCCTAGGGAGGACGAAAATGACACAAATGTTCAACCAATGACACAAATGCACTTATTGGATGCACAAGATTTGTTAAAAACCCTAATTGGCTTAGAATAAGCCTAGGGAGAACGAAAATGACCTAAATGTTAATCCAATGACACAAATGCATTTATTGGATGCACAAGATTGGTTAAAAACCCTAATTGGATTAGAATAAGCCTAGGGAGAACGAAAATGACCTAAATGTTAATCCAATGACACAAACGCATTTATTGGATGCACAAGATTGGTTAAAAACCCTAATTGGATTATAATAAGCCTAGGGAGAACGAAAATGACCTAAATGTTAATCCAATGACACAAACGCATTTATTGGATGCACAAGATTGGTTAAAAACCCTAATTGGATTAGAATAAGCCTAGGGAGGACGAAGACGACCTAGATGTTACTCCAATGACTCAACCGCACTTATTCGATGCACAAGATTGGATACAAACCCTAATTGGATTAGAATAAGCCAAGGAAGGACGAGAATGACCTAAATGTTTAACCAATGACACAAAATCACTTATTGGATGCACAAGATTGGTTAAAAACCCTAATTGGATTAGAATAAGCCTAGGGAGGACGAAAATGACCTAAATGTACAACCAATGACACAAAATCACTTATTGGTTGCACAACAATGGCTAAATACCTAGTTGGATTAGAATAAGGCTTGGGAGAACGAAAATGACCTAAATGTTAATCCAATGACACAAACGCATTTATTGGATGCACAAGATTGGTTAAAAACCCTAATTGGATTATAATAAGCCTAGGGAGGACGAAAATGACCTAAATGTTAATCCAATGACACAAATGCATTTATTGGATGCACAAGATTGGTTAAAAACCCTAATTGGATTAGGATAAGCCTAGGGAGGATGAAAATGACCTAAATGTTAAACCAATGACACAAATGCACTTATTGGATGCACAAGATTTGTTAAAAACCCTAATTGGCTTAGAATAAGCCTAGGGAGAACGACCTAAATGTTACTCCAATGACACAAACGCACTTATTGGATGCACAAGATTGGTTAAAAACCCTAATTGGATTAGAATAAGCCTAGGGAGGACGAAAATGACACAAATTTTCAACCAATGACACAAATGCACTTATTGGATGCACAAGATTTGTTAAAAACCCTAATTGGCTTAGAATAATCCTAGGGAGAACGAAAAAAACCTAAATGTTAATCCAATGACACAAATGCATTTATTGGATGCACAAGATTGGTTAAAAACCCTAATTGGATTAGAATAAGCCTAGGGAGAACGAAAATGACCTAAATGTTAATCCAATGACACAAACGCATTTATTGGATGCACAAGATTGGTTAAAAACCCTAATTGGATTATAATAAGCCTAGGGAGGACGAAAACGACCTAAATGTTAATCCAATGACACAAATGCATTTATTGGATGCACAAGATTGGTTAAAAACCCTAATTGGATTAGGATAAGCCTAGGGATGATGAAAATGACCTAAATGTTAAACCAATGACACAAATGCACTTATTGGATGCACAAGATTTGTTAAAAACCCTAATTGGCTTAGAATAAGCCTAGGGAGAACGACCTAAATGTTACTCCAATGACACAAACGCACTTATTGGATGCACAAGATTGGTTAAAAACCCTAATTGGATTAGAATAAGCCTAGGGAGGACGAAAATGACACAAATGTGCACAACATTGGTTAAAAACCTAGTTGGATTAGAATAAGCCTAGGGAGGACGAAAATGACCTAAATGTTCAACCAATGATAAAAAATCACTTGTTGGATGCACACGATTGGTTAAAACCGTAATTGTCTTATAATAAGCCTAGGGAGAACGAAAATGACTTAAGTGTTAATCCAATGACACAAATGCATTTATTGGATGCACAAGATTGGTTAAAAACCCTAACTGGACTAGGATAACCCTAGGGAGAATAAAAATGACCTAAATGTTAAACCAACGACACAAATGCCCTTATTGGATGCACAAGATTTGTTAAAAACCCTAATTGGCTTAGAATAAACCTAGGGAGAACGAAAATGACCTAAATGTTAATCCAATGACACAAACGCACTTATTGGAATCACAAGATTGGTTAAAAACCCTAATTGGATTAGAATAAGCCTTGGGAGGACGAAAATGACACAAATGTTCAACCAATGACACAAAATCACTTATTGGATACACAAGATTGGTTAAAACCGTAATTGGCTTATAATAAGCCTAAGGAGAACGAAAATGACCTAAATGTTAATCTAATGACACGAACGCATTTATTGGATGCCAAAGATTGGTTAAAAACCCTAATTGGATTAGGATAAGCCTAGGGAGGATGAAAATGACCTAAATGTACAACCAATGACACAAAATCACTTATTGGATGCCCAACAATGGCTAAAAACCTAGTTGGATTAGAATAAGCCTTGGGAGAACGAAAATGACCTAAATGTTAATCCAATGACACAAACGCACTTATTGGATGCACAAGATTGGTTAAAAACCCTAATTGGATTAGAATAAGCCTAGGGAGGATGAAAATGACACAAATGTTCAACCAATGACACAAATGCACTTATTGGATGCACAAGATTGGTTAAAACCGTAATTGGCTTATAATAAGCCTAGGGAGAACGAAAATGACACAAATGTTCAACCAATGACACAAAATCACTTATTGGATGCAGAAGCTTGGTTAAAAACCCTGATTGGCTAAGAATAAGCCTAGAGAAAAAGAAAATAACCTAAATGTTAATCGAAAGACACAAACGCACCTATTAGATGCACAAGATTGGTTAAAAACCCTAATTGGCTTAGAATAAGCCTAGGGAGAACGAAAATGACCTAAATGTTAATCCAATGACACAAACACACTTTTTGGATGCACAAGATTGGTTAAAAACCCTAATTGGATTAGAATATGCCTAGGGAGGACGAAAATGACATAAATGTTTAACCAATGACACAAAATCACTTATTGGATGCACAAGATTGGTTAAAAACCCTAATTGGATTAGAATAAGCATAGGGAGGAAGAAAATGACCTAAATGTACAACCAATGACACAAAATCACTTATTGGATGCATAACATTGGTTAAAAACCTAGTTGGATTAGAATAAGCCTAGGGAGGATGAAAATGACCTAAATGTTCAACCAATGATAAAAAATCACTTGTTGGATGCACATGATTGGTTAAAACCGTAATTGTCTTATAATAAGCCTAGGGAGAACGAAAATGACCTAAGTGTTAATCCAATGACACAAATGCATTTATTGGATGCACAAGATTGGTTAAAAACCCTAACTGGATTAGGATAACCCTAGGGAGAATGAAAATGACCTAAATGTTAAACCAACGACACAAATGCCCTTATTGGATGCACAAGATTTGTTAAAAACCCTAATTGGCTTAGAATAAACCTAGGGAGAACGAAAATGACCTAAATGTTAATCCAATGACACAAACGCACTTATTGGATGCACAAGATTGGTTAAAAACCCTAATTGGATTAGAATAAGCCTTGGGAGGACGAAAATGACACAAATGTTCAACCAATGACACAAAATCACTTATTGGATGCACAAGATTGGTTAAAACCGTAATTGGCTTATAATAAGCCTAAGGAGAACGAAAATGACCTAAATGTTAATGCAATGACACGAACGCATTTATTGGATGCAAAAGATTGGTTAAAAACCCTAATTGGATTAGGATAAGCCTAGGGAGGATGAAAATGACCTAAATGTTCAACCAATGACACAAAATCACTTATTGGATACACAAGATTGGTTAAAAACCCTAATTGGATTAGAATAAGCCTAGGGTGGACGAAAATGACCTAAATGTTAAACAAATGACACAAACGCACTTATTGGATGTACAAGATTGGTTAAAAACCCTAATTGGATTAGAATAAGCCTAGGGAGGACGAAAATGACCTAAATTTTCAACCAATTACACAAAATCACTTATTGGATGCACAGGATTGGTTAAAAACCCTAATTGGATTAGAATAAGGCTAAGGATGACGAAAATGACCTAAATGTTCAACCAAGGACCCAAAATCACTTATTGGATGCACAAGATTGGTTAAAAACCCTAAGTGGATTATAATAAGCCTAGGGAGGACGAAAATGACCGAAATGATAAATCAACGACACAAATGCACTTATTGGATGCACAAGATTGGTTAAAATCCCTAATTCGGTTAGAATAAGCCTAGGGAGGACCAAGACGACCTAAATGTTACTCCAATGACACAACCGCACTTATTGGATGCACAAGATTGGATACAAACCCTAATTGGATTAGAATAAGCCTAGGAAGGACGAGAATGACCTAAATGTTTAACCAATGACACAAAATCACTTATTGGATGCACAAGATTGGTTAAAAACCCTAATTGGATTAGAATAAACTTAAGGAGAACGAAAGTGACCTAAATGTTAATCCAATGACACAAACGCACTTATTGGATGCACAAGATAGGTTAAAAACCCTAATTGGATTAGAATAAGCCTTGGGAGGATGAAAATGACACAAATGTTCAACCAATGACACAAAATCACTTATTGGATGCACAAGATTGGTTAAAACCGTAATTGGCTTATAATAAGCCTAGGGAGAACGAAAATGACCTAAATGTTAATCCAATGACACGAACGCATTTATTGGATGCAAAAGATTGGTTAAAAACCCTAATTGGATTAGGATAAGCCTAGGGAGGATGAAAATGACCTAAATGTTCAACCAATGACACAAAATCACTTATTGGATACACAAGATTGGTTAAAAACCCTAATTGGATTAGAATAAGCCTAGGGGGGACGAAAATGACCTAAATATTAAACAAATAACACAAACGCACTTATTGGATGTACAAGATTGGTTAAAAACCCTAATTGGATTAGAATAAGCCTAGGGAGGACGAAAATGACCTAAATGTTCAACCAATGACACAAAATCACTTATTGGATGCACAAGATTGGTCAAAAACCCTAATTGGATTAGAATAAGGCTAAGGAGGACGAAAATGACCTAAATGTTCAACCAAGGACACAAAATCACTTATTGGATGCACAAGATTGGTTAAAAACCCTAATTGGATTAGAATAAGCCTAGGGAGGACGAAAATGACCGAAATGATAAACCAACGACACAATGCACTTATTGGATGCACAAGATTGGTTAAAATCGCTAATTCGGTTAGAATAAGCCTAGCGAGGACGAAGGCGACCTAAATGTTACTTCAATGACACAACCGCACTTATTGGATGCACAAGATTGGATACAAACCCTAATTGGATTAGAATAAGCATAGGAAGGACGAGAATGACCTAAATGTTTAACCAATGACACAAAATCACTTATTGGACGCACAAGATTGGTTAAAAACCCTAATTGGATTAGAATAAGCCTAGGGAGGACGAAAATGACCTAAATGTACAACCAATGACACAAAATCACTTATTGGATGCACAAGAATGGCTAAAAACCAAGTTGGATTAGAATAAGCCTTGGGAGAACGAAAATGACCTAAATGTTAATCCAATGACACAAACGCATTTATTGGATGCACAAGATTGGTTAAAAACCCTAATAGGATTAGGATAAGCCTAGGGAGGATGAAAATGACCTAAATGTTAAACCAATGACACAAATGCACTTATTGGATGCACAAGAATTGTTAAAAACCCTAATTGGCTTAGAATAAGCCTAGGGAGAATGACCTAAATGTTACTCCAATGACACAAACGCACTTATTGGATGCACAAGATTGGTTAAAAACCCTAATTGGATTAGAATAAGCCTAGGGAGGACGAAAATGACACAAATGTTCAACCAATGACACAAATCCACTTATTGGATGCACAAGATTTGTTAAAAACCCTAATTGGCTTAGAATAAGCCTAGGGAAAACGAAAATGACCTAAATGTTAACCCAATGACACAAACGCATTTATTAGATGCATGAAGTTTGGTTAAAAACCCTAATTGGATTAGAATAAGCCTAGGGAGGACGAAAATGACACAAATGTTCAAGCAATGACAAAAAATCACTTATTGGATGCAGAAGCTTGGTTAAAAACCCTGATTGGCTAAGAATAAGCCTAGAGAGAACGAAAATAACCTAAATGTTAATCGAAAGACACAAACGCACTTATTAGATGCACAAGATTGGTTAAAAACCCTAATTGTCTTAGAATAAGCCTAGGGAGAACGAAAATGACCTAAATGTTAATCCAATGACACAAACACACTTTTTGGATGCACAAGATTGGTTTAAAACCCTAATTGGATTAGAATAAGCCTAGGGAGGACGAAAATGACATAAATGTTTACCCAATGACACAAAATCACTTATTGGATGCACAAGATTGGTTAAAAACCCTAATAGGATTAGAATAAGCCTAGGGAGGAAGAAAATGACCTAAATGTACAACCAATGACACAAAATCACTTATTGGATGCACAACATTGGTTAAAAACCTAGTTGGATTAGAATAAGCCTAGGGAGGACGAAAATGACCTAAATGTTCAACCAATGACAAAAAATCATTTGTTGGATGCACACGATTGGTTAAAACCGTAATTGTCTTATAATAAGCCTAGGGAGAACGAAAATGACCTAAATGTTAATCCAATGACACAAATGCATTTATTGGATGCACAAGATTAGTTAAAAACCCGAACTAGATTAGGATAACCCTAGGGAGAATGAAAATGACCTAAATGTTAAACCAACGACACAAATGCCCTTATTGGATGCACAAGATTTGTTAAAAACCCTAATTGGCTTGGAATAAACCTAGAGAGAACGAAAATGACCTAAATGTTTATCCAATGACACAAACGCACTTATTGGATGCAAAAGATTGGTTAAAAACCCTAATTGGATTAGGATAAGCCTAGGGAGGATGAAAATGACCTAAATGTTCAACCAATGACACAAAATCACTTATTGGATACACAAGATTGGTTAAAAACCCTAATTGGATTAGAATAAGCCTAGGGGGGACGAAAATGACCTAAATGTTAAACAAATAACACAAACGCACTTATTGGATGTACAAGATTGGTTAAAAACCCTAATTGGATTAGAATAAGCCTAGGGAGGACGAAAATGACCTAAATGTTCAACCAATGACACAAAATCACTTATTGGATGCACAAGATTGGTTAAAAACCCTAATTGGATTAGAATAAGGCTAAGGAGGACGAAAATGACCTAAATGTTCAACCAAGGACACAAAATCACTTATTGGATGCACAAGATTGGTTAAAAACCCTAATTGGATTAGAATAAGCCTAGGGAGGACGAAAATGACAGAAATGATAAACCAACGACACAATGCACTTATTGGATGCACAAGATTGGTTAAAATCGCTAATTCGATTAGAATAAGCCTAGGGAGGACGAAGACGACCTAAATGTTACTTCAATGACACAACCGCACTTATTGGATGCACAAGATTGGATACAAACCCTAATTGGATTAGAATAAGCATAGGAAGGACGAGAATGACCTAAATGTTTAACCAATGACACAAAATCACTTATTGGACGCACAAGATTGGTTAAAAACCCTAATTGGATTAGAATAAGCCTAGGGAGGACGAAAATGACCTAAATGT